>AP028428.1:305044-393500 GCA_036509395.1 Antheraea yamamai
CAAGCTCACTAAGACCAGTAACAGTTCTTTAGATAATAGTGTTAGATTTTATAACAAAATTTAAACACTGGTAAACTATGACAACACAATTGAGTTTATAGTTAATCATAGATTTTTGTGCCATCGCTTCAGAACTATAGGTTCAAATTACATATTATAAAACATTCTTCAGGTTGTTATTCAAGAGGCATGTAAAATTTGGCCCGCATGACAGGCATGCACGCATGTTTACATAGAGAGCGTGTACTTTATCACGCCACCTTGCAAGGTCGGGTCTGTTCCGGCCGCATATTAACCTCGCCAGCCTCCACCGGTTTTAGTTTAAGCTCATTAGCCTCGACTAAAATAATTTTGTCCTATTAAGATCCCTTCATTAGATGGAAATTTATCATAGTAGGAATGAAGAGCTACGAGATTACGTATGTATACTTGTCCTGTAGAACTTGTACAATTTGATAATAATAATAGGCTTTTTTTGAAGAATTGCAAACAATTATTTACTTCTTACCTGTATGTCTGTTCCTATGGTATTTTGTCGACTATATTTAACTGCCTGATAAGCTAAAAACGTAAATAAATTTTGTACACAGCCTGAGATTGGATAACAGTGTAAGAAATTAGATAAAAAAAGGAGAAGGAAATTTCACACAAAATATCAAACATGCGAAGCGAAAAATATAGAAAATATCTTCTATACTATAATAAAACTGTAGCAAGGTCAAATCTGTACATTAAATATTTTTTGAAAATTTTTATCGGGGTAGACTTTGTTATCGATATAGAAGCCAAAAATAATCTTTTTACAATTTTTGTCTGTCTGTCTGTCTGTCTGTCTGTCTGTCTGTCTGTCCCTGTGAACACGCATCACTCTGAAAGTACTGAACCGATTTTGACGAAACTTGGCACAGTGATAACTAATATTACGAGATTACATCTAGGATACTTTTTATCTCATAAAACGCAAGGGATTCTCCAGGATCTGCCTGTTTGTCTGTCCCTTTGAACACGTACCACTCTGAAAGTACTGAACCAATTTTGACGAAATTTGGCACAGTGATAACTAATATTACAAGGTTACATCTAGAATACTTTTTATCTCATAAAACGCAAGGGATTCTCCAGGATAACGGACGAAAGTCAAAAATTTGTAGTTAATGAAATTTTTGACGGATTTTGGTAAATTTTCATTGTGCTATGTATAGCAGACAGATTAGCTAAAAAGATAAGCTATATTTCCCTAAGCTACTTTAAAAAAATACCAAAAAAAAAATCGCCGGGATTCGAACCGTCGGCTCCGGCGGACAATATAACGTCCAGTACGTTATAACTGAGCTACGGCTATATGACATTTCTATGCGTAATTATCGACCTTATATGAAAAAAAACTGTCACTTATATGTTGTTACATTTATTTTATTGTATAAAAAATGTTTGCTAAACAAAGGTGACAAGATTTTTTCCTAAAACATAAACCTAGATAATAGTTACATTGCATTGTAGAAGATGAATCTCAACTAGAGTTCTATCAGTACGTGTGTTGTTTCGATATTTGATAAAATTAGTTTTCTAAATGTTATTGAGTTTTGAAGTAGTTGGGTTCAGGTTTGTGAATTAAGATTAAAATAAATCAGTTGAGGTGTATGCAGTTATTTTTTTTTTATCGAACTGACCACGCTATTGACCTAGCAAGGTCTTAACAGCTTCACCGGACTACTGTTTGCAGTTACTATGTTGTATTTATACTAATATTATAATGAGTGGTAAAGTTTTGTTTTCGAGGAATGCTTGGTACCTACTACTGGTCCGATTTCAAAAATTCTTTCACTGTTAGAAAGGTATATTATCCCAAGTTCAGTATCTCAGTAAAAAAGGTGGTTTGTATGTCAAAAGTAAAATAAATGTGACCAAATTAAAATTGAATGCAGATTTCACGTATACTTTACAAATTCTTATAAAACAACAACTAAAACAAAATGGAAATTTAATGTAGATAAAGTTCAACTTTTACAGTATGTTACGTGATGAAGTTACAAGGGGTACTGGGAAGACATTTATCGGCAATATATGTAAGTTAGTTTTGATCTTCACTTTGATGACACTACTTTAGGTAATGCTGCGAACAGAGTCTAGGCTTATTTTAAAAGATTTCTCACATACCAACTGGGTATATGTTTGAGTGAGTCCCTGGATAGTTTGGATTCACGATTGGAAGTGCTGGATAACGCTGCAATAGGGTTTTAGGTTTTTTAAGATTATTTGCGTTTAAAAATACAATTGAAACCGGTAATAACCGATTTCGTGCAGACGAAGTTGCACGGGTCAGCTAGTTACTAATAAAAAAATGTAAAATGTGCAATAATTTATTTTGTAATTATACAGATTTTATAACCAATAAATATTTCTAAACTTCCTAAACTGGTCACGTTGTAAATTCCAACGGTATATGTATCCGAAAAATCAATCTTTGAACTATTTATACCTCATATTGGTAGTTAACATTTACCTGTTGTTCATTCGTTCGTTGTCTTTACTCCAAGTTCATTTCAAAATTCTCTTAAAATTAAATTAAAACAAAAATATATAAAGTAAATACCTTTATTCTAGACTAAAAAAATTATTTATAACTAAAAAATATAAATTCAACATAAGCAGTAAAACTTTATAATTGAAATAGTTTCGTTTAGTTCGAATAATTGTTAGTAAGGGCGCTCGTGTCGCTGGGAATTTGTATTACAAAATGGTTAAATTGTACCAAAAATTAGATAAAATAATTGCTATTATTATAGATCAAAAATCCCTCTATAATTTTGAAATATTACATTATTACAGCCTGAAAATATTACAATTGAAACAGTTTGATTTTGTTAATTAACCGATTATCTGAGGCGCTCGTATCGTCAGAAGTTGTTTTCCTAATCTAGCATCCCGAGAGTTGTCAGATTGTTAAAATCGGCTTATCAAGTTTATATCGGTCGACCTTTTTTCCTGATCTGAATTCGCAACTGTTTCCCTCAGCTGCTTCCAGGTGTTGGTGCTGTGAGGCGAGCAGTGTGGTGCCTCATTTGTAAGGAGCTTCTTGCTTTAGTCTCGAGCTTTTGCAGGACTTTTGCATCGTGGTACGGCACGTTCCTCCCGTTCTTCATCTAAACCCTGGTAAGAATTCAGCACAAATTTGTTAGGTTTTGTCTCGTGGCAAACACGTGTTAAGTTCAGGTCGTGATTGTTCGAAATAAGCTTTAGATTCTACCTAAATAATTACCATGTGCAACAATATAACCAGTGTAAGATTCATTATGACATTGAACCTGTTAAGACATGTGTATCTTTCCACAACAGTGTGCCATTCGATTTGATTACGTTGTATGGGAACTTATATTAATAAACACGAAATCCCACAGGGTTTTCCTCTTTTAATTGTGACATAGTACCCATGGTTATTACTATTTAGCAATACCCCCCTCACGTTTTATAAATCATAATTGCCAGCGTGGCAAATAGTCATCCGAACCAAATGTCGCTTTCAGGTGTTCGGGGTTTTTTTTAATATTGGGTACTACTACCTAAGACTACCACCTAGTGCATACCAAACCCTACTTGAGAGTAGTTGGGCATGTCGAGTTGTACAGCCGGCCGGCTACAGCGAGTATTGCGGTGCTCTGTCGACCTACCAGTCCGGACGGCCGCCAGCATTAGATTTGCCTTTGGTGGTGCATTCCTGGTTCCCCGCTGAGACCTATGTTCATGGCAAAAACCCCTTGGTCCAACTAAGCGAACACTACCCTCTTATTTGTAGATATTCTTCTAGTATAGTTTTATGTGGACCTTCCTTTTCTTTCTTGTATATAATTTAAAATAATAGCCTTGATTTTTGACTTGAGATTTCCATATTTAAATTTTTCTATGTAATTACTAACCGAGTGAGACAGCTTCTCATCAAACTGTATGGGTATTAGTTACGTTTAATTTTTTTTTAATTGTGGTTACATGCAATTTATTGTGCAACAGTTAATTAGTTATATCTGTTGTTAAAATTATTAAAACCTATCTCACTGCATCCTGTGGTCTTATTTTCCTTAGGGTTGCAACGTTATAGTATGAATCACTGAATCTCCCTTCGAATCCCGCTGATTTCTGTGTTAGAGGCAGAAACCCACCGACGACCAGATAAGGACACACCAGCCTACGGTTTTGTCGGTGGACCTTTTCTTTTTACTTTCCCTGAGTTTCTTTTCATTATTTGAGATTATTTATTTCTTTTAAAGTTATTTGTTATACAACAACGCCTTACTTTACCCACGTCTGAGATTTTAGAAAACTTTTCTTTATTTTGTTTGACCTTAAGTTGTATTGTATATACTATTTTTTTTAATAATTATTAGTTGAAGTAAAGTATTGTATAAATAAGTTAAGATTAATAAATATGTTTCTCTGCAACCACTGAGGTTTGATTTACGTCCAGAGTTGCAGCGAAACGAATTTAAAAAATGAGTTATTGTGAATTTCTAGTGACTATGAAAATACTTGTAAGCTTTAAATGGAAAATCGATACATTAATCGTTCAACTAACAATTTTTCTTATAATCGATCTACAAACAAAACTTCTCTCTTACAATTCGCTGTAGATATCGTGTAAATACTTTCGAGGACTCATCTCACTAAAATTCAATATGCTGTAGAAACAAAACATTACCATCACTCATTTTCACATCATCACAAAAAGAAACCTACTCAATATAACAGAGAAAAAGAAACACCAATAAGTGGTGGTAAGGAATAGATGGAGAAGAGACGATATATTAGAGGCAGGGCGACGAGCGCTACGTGGCTACATGCCTACGTGGCTTGGGATCATCACACAAATGGTAGAAATGATACAATATTGAACGCTTGTTTTGGCCATTCGCCAAACTTCTAATTCACATGTTTTCTTTCCTCTGTCAACGTTAAATATCTACGTCATTAATAAGAAAATTTCCCTTCTGGAACACGATATGCGTGTTTACGTAGAAAATGCGACACACAAGCTGTTCTCTGAATTTGAGTAATAAATAATCTTGTCCAACTTTTTTCCACCTCTAGATTTTTGAACTTAAGCACGAACTATTTACATGAATAAATACAATATAATCAGCCGTTTTATATAACCGTGCCTTTTCTCACCTCTTAGAGAAATAGTAGATGCAAGCGATAGATTCAGCAAAAGGACTATCCTATATGAAGGTTCAAGGACTGCGTGAAACATAATATGATATACTTCGACATCGATTTTTTCGACTGGGAATATTTTCTAAAACTTCTCTAACAGAGCAATCATTCCAGACAGACTCAAAATTACACAATTGTGTGAAGACTCTGTTCCAAACGCCCATATACGTAGGCATGTGAAATCAATTAACACGGCTTCTTTAGCAAATTTCAAGCTTCAAATCTTCTGTCCGAGATTTTATGGGACTGCCATTAGTTTGTTCAGTGCCGGTACTACCAAATGTGGATACTGCAGATGTCCAACAAAGACGTATTAGACATATAATGATGCTTGCTATAAGCAAGGCTTATCACATGTTTCTGAATGATAATTAAATTTATAAGAGAAAATCTGTGTTCTATCTATAGCATAAACAGTTAAAAATAGACTTTGACTAGCCTCAGTCTTAAAAAATAAATGTTCCGTAAACACAACATTGCAAACCAATTTTTTAATCATAACACATAATGTATCGGTCATTATATAAATAAACGCATCGACAAAGTGTACAATTGGAAGTATGAAACAATGTTTGGAATTGTAATATAATTGTCATAAAATGTAAAATTACGACGTATATAAAACTTAGTTTATAGGTAGTTTGCGAAATTAAGGATTCCAAACGTTACCCCGTGGTAATGAAAATTTAACTTAATTTCAAACGGCTTTTGTCCTGGTCCCGTTTCGACGCAACAATTAATTCAAATTGTTTAGGCGCAGAACGAAATTTGTACGAACTCAATTTAAAACTTTATACCGATACTTGATAACCAATTATTATTCTATAAATATGTTATTTTATTCATATACCTACTCGGGTCATACGTACCGTCAAAATCTTATTATTCTTCAGTTTCGAATACTGGCCAGATATATTTCGACTAATTTTGAAAATAGAACGTTCATGCTTTCCGAAAATAAAAATGAAATTATTTTTTATTCATTTTCTAAGATGGAGTTGTCACAAAAGAAGAGAGTCGTGGTTATCGCGTTGCACCGCTGTTGTTACGCGCCGACAGAAATTTTCGACATTCTGCAAAAATTAAAATAAAACTACGGTTTGTTTATTAAACGGTACACTGGAGATTCAACCTTCGAAGATCGAAAGAGGAGCAGCTGACCTCGCGTAGTTAGGACACTAGCGGTCATCAAAGTAGTGAAGGCACAAAACCAACGAAATCCCGTGCATAAGCAAAATAATCTCAGGCTCTTCAGATTGGGCTAACAATAATAAAGCTAAACAGGCTAACGATTAAAATGGTGTTAAATGAAGACCTGGGACTACGAGCTTATCTTAAAAAGAATAGACATTATTTGAACGAGCGTTTGAAAAAAAATAGGCTGAAAAGATCCCGGGCTTTATCACTGCGGTACGCGGGAAAAAAATCCGAGAAATCGTGTTGTAGGATAAAAAAAAATATTTCACATCGAAAAAGGTTATAAAAAACATTTTTACAAAAAAAAATAAACCGCCTTCGATGTGAAAAACTAATAAGTAACTAGAAAGCGAAAAATAACTGAATTATTAATTTAACCAAATTAAATAAAAAATATTGATATTCGCGCTACCTAATAATATACTTGAAGTCGATGCCAACCTAAATTCATATCATCTACATACAAAGTTTGGGTCCATTCTCGTGTCCCATGATTTATATCTGTATAGTATACACATTTTATTACCTGCAACAAATTTGAAATGTAGGTTGGCATCGACTTCAAATATATTATTAGGTAGCGCGAATATCAATATTTTTTATTTAATTTGGTTAATTTAATAATTCAGTTATTTTTCGCTTTTTAGTTACTTATTAGTTTTACACATCGAAGGCGGTTAATTTTTTATGTAAAAATGTTTTATTTCTCCATTTTTAGTGTCCATAACCTGGTTTCTAATGGGTATAATAAATCGGTTCCAATTTCACGAAAATACGTAGAGACGAAGTGGGTGAAAATCAAATAAACAAGATTTCACCCTCTTAGGGGTTGAATATTTTATATATAACTAGCGGGCCCGGCAGACGTTGTCCCGCCCTGATTATGAAAAAATCCTTGACAAATTATATACTAAAACGTTCCTCATCAATCACTCTATCCACCGGTGAAAACAGCATGAAAATCCGTTCGGTAGTTTTTGAGTTTATCGGCCCCAAAGCCGACCCCTGTGGAACCCCTCTCCTCATGGCACGCTGAACCATCCGCCCGTCGCCGTCCACGTAGGCGACGTCCCTATCTTCGAGCTATGCCTCCAACAGCCTCCGCAGGTACGGACAACACAGGCTGTTGAAGGAGTTGGCAATGTCCAGGGACACCGCCAAAACCCTCTCCCCTGGGAGGTCGCCTTCGTGGACAGCGACTTGAGAAGGCACAGGGCGTCCACGGTAGAACGCCCCGTCCGGAAGGCAAACTGCGCGTCCGCTAAATTTGGCCCCACACACTCCAGGTACTGGACGACCCGGGAGGAGACGATCCTCTCCAATATCTTCTCGGCGTCGTCCAGCACGACGAGGGGCCGATACGCGGACGCACAGTCCAGGGGGCGGCCCTCCTTCGCCATCAGGCAGAGCCGCCCAAACTTCCAGGGCTTCGGGAACTGTCCAACCGACAGACACCGGTCGAACAGCTCCCGAAGCCACCCCCCTTGATGGCCCAACGCTAGGCCGAGCACCCGACCCGAGATCCCATCAGGGCCGGGTGCTCTCCGCCGGTTGAAGAGGCGTTCAACAGCCCTCCCCATCTCCTCTTTCATTATTGGGGGAGGACCGTCGGACACCTCCTCGACTTCCGCCTGAGGCGGAGGCATAGGAGGAGCTGGTAGCAGCGTAGGGTCGGGGAATAATTCGCCCATGACCCTCACCACCACCTCCGACTGAAGGGTCTCCGTCGCTTGGGTAGATATAACTATCTGACCCATGCAACTTTGTCTGCACCAAATCGGTTATAACCAGTTTTAATTGCATTTTTAAACGCAAGAAATCTTAAAATACTTAAAACCCGATTACAGTGACACCTACCGTTTCCACTTGTAAATCCAAACTATTCAGAGAGTCACTCAAACATATACCCACTCGGTATATGAAAAATCTTTTTTATAATAAGCTTTGAACCCGTTTGCAACATCACCTACTGGGTCAAACTAAGTAAAAAATTAACATATATTGCCACTCACCTCCGCACCGGCTCACTATTCGCGTAGAGCCAGCAGCAGTGACAACGCAATAATTTTGCTGGCTTATTGTGTAATTTCTTATTATTTAGATATAACATTGTATGGTAATTGCAATGCAAGCATTTTTACATAACAACATATTAGTGACAGTTTCGTTTACCCTTATTTTTCAACTTTGTCGATACGGTATTATTTTAGTGAATTTTCTTTACAACGTTATGGTTTAAAAAACAATTAAAAGAAAATGCTTCATGATAAAGAGACAAATGCATCTATCAATAGAATTTGCCTCTCTATTAAATACTAGCCGACCCGTGCCCACTTCGTTGGGCGGTAATAGGCATTATCAAGCTACAACTTTTCTCTAGAACTCAATCATATATACCTCATAATTAAGGCAGCGTTCGTAAGAAACGTTTTCTTTCGGCCATTTTTCTCCGACTCCCCAGATATTACCCCCTACAACCTCACAAACTGTACCTCTTTATAATATTAGTATAGATTATAGATAATATAATTAGTTAATAGCTTCTGCCCGCGACTTCGCACGCGTGGAATAGTTATTTTGGGCTAAGGCGCAGCGGAAGCTCTCAAAAGAAAAAAAATCCCCGATTTTAAAACATTTTTCATTGTTGCTCCGCTCCTATTGCCCTTAGCGTAATGATATATAGCCTATGACACTCACAAATAATGTGGCTTTCTATTGGTAAAAGAATTTTCAAAATTGGTTTAGTAGTTCCTGAGATTACCCCCTACAACATCATAAACTCACAAACTTTACTTCTTTTTAAACAAAAGATATGTTTTAAACAAAAGAAATCTTATCTCTGTAAATTCTTATATAGTGTAATACTACTTCGATATCAGTAATATTAAATACATACTGATTGTCCTTATCAAAACCAGCCTTGTATAACTAAATCTAAATCTTGGCCAAACTATGTCAATTTTTCTCGGTCCATGCTATCAATATATAATAAATGAAATATTGAAACATTTCAATTACTCAATTTAAATTTAGACTCGTACAAAAAACATTTTATCAGCAAAAAGAGGGAAATAATTAACGCCGCACATTTAAAACGTAGGGAAAGCGACAGTCATCGCTCTCGGATCCTTTTTAATTATGATAAAGAGACGGCGAGTCCCGACGAGACCCGCGATCCGGGGATTATCTCCTGACACGCGCCTAATTGTCGGATCGGTTTCGATCTGGCGATCCGACGGCACATGTCACGACCTCACTACAATTAAATATTATCGAACAAATGTTTCCCTGGTCAACCATCACTTTCATATCCATCTGAAATATTTACGGTCACGTCAGAAAACTATTTTGTAGTGTCTCAAAATGTGGATAGTAACGATTAAATATTTAAAGCACCGATTTGATCGATAAGACCCATCACAATAGCATGTTTGAGCGTATTTTGTCTGGGATCAAAATCAAAAATACTTTATTCAGTTTAAGCCCTAAGAAGGCACTTCATTATTACATAGTACAAAACAAAGTCCCCTAACGCGTCTGTCTGTCTGTCTGTTCGCGATAAACTCAAAAACTACTGAACGGATCTTTATACGGTTTTCACCAGTGGATAAAGTGATTCACGAGGAACGTTTTGGTATATCATTTGTCAGGATTTTTTTATAATCAGGGCGGGACAACGTCTGCCGGGCCCGCTAGTATTTTATAGATCAATATGAGTATCTCCAGTTACTAAGGGAAGTTTTAAAGTTCCTTTATCCGACTGTAGTCACTGCCAATCACTCTTGTCATGATCCTATCAGCTAGTACCTAGTCTTGCCATAAATTCTGAAACAAAGAAAAAAAAATATTTTCTATTGCAAATAACATTTATTACTTTTACAGTGTATTAGTTTAATACATAAATATAAAACATAAAAACCTTATTCGAAGTGGTCTCCATTGGCTGCAATAGAGTCCTTTAAACGTTGAGGTCAGTTATCAATAGAAGCACGCACTCTTTCCATGGGAAAATTCTTCACTGCCAATCGTACTGATTGTTTTAGGGATTCCATATTATCATGGCGTTTAGTAAGCCGTACTCTCTAAAACTGACCATAAATCATAATCCAGCGGATTAAGATCGGGACTAGACGACGGCCAGTCTTCAGCTCTGATGAAGTCCGAAACGTCCGTTTCCAACCAAGACTGTGTAGACCGTAGCTTTATGACCCAGCGCCGAGTCTTGCTGGAAGGACCATTCTTGGTTATTGAACCTGGTGTTGTTAAGGGGCTTCACTACTTTTTCAAGAATGGTATCTTGATACATTTGTGGCGATGTTTCGATACCTTTCTCACAAAAGTATGGCTCAGTCACTCCTTCATACAAATACTGAAATAATTATTCAAATTGGACCAGTAGTTCCTGAGATTACCCCTTACAACGCCACAACGTCACAAACTCACAAATTTTACCTCTTTATAATATTAGTATAGATAAAATCAAAATATAAATCTATGTTTAGATAAAAATTGAAATTAATGATACCTTTGAAACAAAACACAGGCGCTTAAAAAGGTGGTAAGGCTTTCAGTTTCTGAGTAAACGTAACTTTACGAAAATAAGAAAAGTATCCTAACTCATGACACAATTTTCAATTAATTTTACACGAGATCCGTGTCGGATAACGGTTATTATTTACCGAATATCACCGCACATTATTATAGTTTTTCTTCGAAATGGTTTATTTTTATCAATTTCATTGCATAGATCCCGCAATAGTTTACATCACTTGCACTGGACACGTGGATACTTCATCAATAATTTATCAATGATGATGAATTTATGTAACGATCATACTACCGCTACTATTTTCAGTAACATTCGCTACAGAATTTTCTTAAATGGTTGTAAGCGTTTGAAACACATTGTGTAAAGTACTACCTCCAAATATTAGAGTTGAAGCTATGCCACAAGACGCTGGTGGAATAAAACGAAGATTAAGTTCATTTCGTTCGTGAACGATTTGCATAAAAACAATATTTTCAGTATCATGATACAAAACTTCAAGAATCATTTGATCAATGGGATTACGCTGTTTCTTATTTACTATTTCGTAATGGTCACAAAATAGACATGATGAGGAGGAATATTGATATGCCACCCAGCATCACCATTTAGAAAAGTAATGGAGACGCTACAGAGTGTGATGATGAATCCAAAACAGTGAAGTTCTTAATACTACCATTAACTTTTGAAAATGAATCCATTTTTTTTTAATTCATCATCGACTATCTATCTATATTTATTTATCTATCTATACTCTAATAAAACTGTAACAAGGCCAAATCTGTACATTAAATATTTTTTGAAAATTATAATCGGGGTAGACTGTGTTATCGATATAGAAATGTAGAATAATGTAGATAAAGTTTAATTTTTATAGTATGTTAAGAAATGAAGTTACGCGGCATACTAGGAAGACATTTATCGGCAATATATGTAGGTTACTTTGATCTTCATTGGACACTTTAGGTAATGCTGCGAACACGTTCTAAACTTATTTTAATAGAATTCTCACATACCAACTCGGTATATATTTGAGTGAGTCCCTGGATAGTTTGTATTCACAATTGAAAGTGCTAGATGTCGCTGCAATCGGGTTTTAGGTTTTTTAAGATCATTTGCGTTTAAAAATACAATTGAAACCTTTAATAACCGATTTGGTGCAGACGAAGTTGCACGGGTCAGCTAGTACTAAATATAACTGCTATATCAGTTTGAAATGCATTATTCTAACGGCGGAGATGTTACTCATGGTTTACTTTCATTAGCATACAAACTTCTTTATTTTGATTTCCAACTCTCTGACATTGCATCCTTCGTTGCAATAAATTACTACATAATCATTACAATAAAAAGGATTACTGCGCTCCAATTCGAGAGAAATTTCATGAATTATACTATCATTGCATGTTCGATTAAACTATTCCTGTAATCTATTTTTTTTTTCTGTATAATGTTTATTATCACTTATTATTTATATTCATAATATTTATATTCATAAAGTTAAAAATTATCTTGAAAATTTTGTGATTGTTAATTAACCAAGGCCAACATTCTTTTTAAATACTACTACTAGCAATAATAATAATTACATGAGCGTTAGTGAGTGCTGTAGTTAATAACTGTGTTGCAGCCACTAGCACTCGCCGCCGGACAACACTAAGCTTTTTATTTGAAAAGTTAACACATTAATAATACCTGTGATCGTAATATGCAACTATGGAAAATAGTTTACCAAATAATGAAATGCAAGCGTGAGTTAATGTCGTGTTGAGTGATATGCATGTATAGAATTTAAGTGTGGTTTGATAATATTTTAGCAAGAAACAATTGCAAGTAAACTAGTTCTTCTAGCTTCTTCATATGTTAGGACCAAAAGCCAACTAAAAATATTTTTTTTTACATTTAACAGCAGTGCCAACATTTTAAAAATACAATTACGCATAATATGATGAGGGACCATATCCAGCAGTTATTGGACCCGCTTTGTGATAAGTAAAACCATATAAATGATACATACACTCCATCTGTAACTTTATCGGAAATTTTAGCTTCTTAGCTAACCATAGCAAATGATGAATTGTATTTGCGAATGTTTTCAAAGTAATTTTTTGACTTTTTTATATGATCGTTTAAAGTGAGTCCATGATTAAAAGATTTAAAACATTCATATTGACCTGGTAATATTGCTTTACGCTTATGACAATATGAAGTGAATGCAGTCCTGTCACCTAAAAATTTTGATATTACAACAATTAGACCAAAGAGAATAATTATTATTACTGGTTTGATAAAATTATTAAAGATTATTATCATTATTACATAGTATAAAACAAAGTCCCCTATCGCGTCTGTCTGTCTGTCTGTCTGTTCGCAATAAACTCAAAAACTACTGAACGGATTTGCATGCGGTTTTCACCAGTAGATAGAGTGATTCATGAGGAAGGTTTGTCAATTCAATTCAATTCAAGTCAATTTGTCAAGGATTTTTTGTATAATCAGGGCGGGACAACGTCTGCCGGGCCCGCTAGTTATTAATAATAATTAATATTCATTAATTAATTATTTAAGTATTTACTACAGTATATTACAATTTTACATATTACATATTCGTAACGCTTTGTTTTCGTCGAACGTAAGCCATGTTAAAATATTGAATGTAAAATGAAAAAAAGTAATTGGAACGTAAGAGTAAAATGACAGACTGCTAAACGTCATTTTCATTTACATGTGTGTATATGTTGTATGTCATTCGAGTCGTAGTCTGAGTAATTTATATATTAATAAGTTTAATGTGTTTCTATTGCATTTTATATTAAAAAAATAGCTTTATGCACTTCACCTCTATATAAACTTTAACTATGCCAAATTTCACGTTCATCTGTTTGCGCAATTCGCTTAAAAATGGGTACAAAGATTCACGCTTTATGTATTAATATGTAGAAGATTATTACTAAATTATTGATGTAGTAATAGAATTACCTTAATTATAACAGTGAAACAATATTCGAATAGTCTTTTTAGCAAATAAAATATAAGTAAGTAACATAAAAAGTATTTTTGATTCTGAGTACTCTTGTTTCACTTAGTTTAATAACAATGACTATATTGAAATGTTGTTCTCGTCTACAAATAGATACCTTCATTATAATCAGATTAATAATGACGCACTTGTCTGAAAAAGATTTGATATCTTCATTTCTGTCGAAGATTAAAAATAACCGTCTCAGACAAACGAGCTACCATCGTTATGAAATGAGGTCTCTGATTTACCGAGAAAACTATATTTTGTTGCGTATTTTCTCTCAAATAACAATTGTGATTTGATTCCTTTGTTCGTATTCTTGTTTTATTTCATTCTCAATAACGAATTATTACTATTTTTCTAATCTTATTATTGACTTCAATTTATACCGTTAGGTAATACCTACAAACACCTACATCAGATGAAACATTAGGGAGCCAAATGTATGAAGGGTGTTGATGGATAATCTACCACACCCACGATAACGCGCGTCTGTTACGTCCAGCCTCCACCGTCCAAAGACTTTCTCCTGCTCTCTTTTTTCTTTTCTTCTTGAGTTAACTGATCACCGGCGAACCGGGAAGAATACGGGATCTGTCAAGTATGAAATCTGACGAGTATCAGCACCACATTAGCCTTAGGCGACAATTGACCGCACAACTCTGTAAAGTCTGCAGCAGCTGTCACTCGGCCCCTATTTGTGGGAGCTACCCGACCCAGTAAAGACACCGTCAATAATCTATCCCACTGAGGGGTCATCTCCGTGGACAACGTCTTCAGGAAGATCAGCGCGGAAGTCGTTTGATCTAGCCCCACTTCCTCCGTATGTCGGACAAACCGGGAGGCAATGATCCTCTCGAAAATTGTCCGGCGTCATCCAGCAACACCAGGGTCCCGGTACTCGGATGTGCAATTTGGGAGGTGACTCTCATTCGGTATGAGGCAGAGCCGCCCCGTCTTCCAGGGCTTGAGGAACTAACCGACTCCTAGGCTGCGACCGAACAACACTCGAAGCTCCTTCCCCAGCATAACTTAAGCGCACCAACACTTTACTTCACAGGTTAATTTATATGTGTTAGGTTGTAAATATGTAACTAATATGTTATTATAATATTTAGCTTTTATATATTAATAAATATCCAAATAAAATGACGATTTTCTATGTTAATTTAATACTTACAAATCTATGCACGTAAACATCGTCTGTAGGATAAGTTAGTAACAATCATTGACATAAAACAAAAGCGAGTTCGTTAGTGAACTGTCCTCCGCCCTCGAAACGGTTAAATAAAAAGCTGTTTAACAAGTTACCTCTGCGCACCGCGCGCCGGACACTACCACACTTGAGAAATAAATATATTGTTACCATTGATTACTATAAATATGGTTTGGTTTTAATTGAAAGCCTTTGCGATCAATTAATCTTCATCGTGTACACAATACAAGTCTAATTATTAAAAAAAAAATTACAAGAGATTAGCAAAGCTTAAAGCCTCATACTAGCAAGTGCCTGTAACATGGAAGCGTAAATAGTGACCACACTTGTTGCGAGTATTTACAATGAATTGATGGTGATGCACATTGATTTGAAAAAAAAAGGAAATAACTTTAATAATGATAGAGTATGAAGATAAAAGTAATAAAGTTATGATAACACTAAAATTTTTATGAAAGGTATCCTATGTCTTTGTTTGGATCTGTGGCAACTTGAAAATTTTATGGCAATCGATAGTTAAAGTTAAAGCGTCAAGGCGTAAAAACCACACTCACATTTCTATTTATAATATTAGATAACATTAAAATGTGAAGAAATATGTGTTTTTAGGTGTATGATGTGAGTGGGTATACAAGTATGTATTCGTATGGCAGTAATGTATATCTTCTGTCTGTTCATAGATTTAAAATAATAGTATAAGCAACATATGTAGCTGTAATCAACCAAAGTTTTGCTATACGGGCGCACAAATCTAGACGTTCGTTCTGCGAAGCGCGATTTTGCAGCAGAAATGGACTCGTTAACAATATCATTATGTATTTTAAAGTAACTTATAGCTGACTAAAACAACGAGCAGATACTCGGTTCATACGTTTATTGATATTATCTTTATTCTACATATACTTGGAGAGTTGAAGTTTTGTTAAATAGGAGTCTATCGTTCTTTTTTTAAGCTTTGTAAATCTATGTAATTGAAAAAACAAGGTAACTGAATTGTAATTGAAAATAGTTCAAGAAACAATCAATTTTACTTTAAACTGGTAATTATAAAGGTATAGACAATGTCTTAATGGTATCGCGTTTGGACAAGACGTTGCGTCGCGTCACCTCGATTAATTCTTAGTTCGTATAATTTGAAAATCAATCTGTTTTAACTGTATTTTATTTATGTATTTGACATATAATTTAAGCTATAAATTATATGTTAAAATATTTTATGTAATTTCGGAAACAGTAATAAGTATAAAAAATCAATTCAAAATACTTAGAGTAATTATTATGAAATATTTGTTTTACGTAATGAATATGTTTTATTATGACTAGTGGTCCTACAGTGGTGAAATTCGGTCATAATGTGGGATAAAAAGATTTTGCTTGTCTGTTATATTTCTTTTTAATTATTTTTTTCTACATGGTAAAAACTGTATTGACTAGTACAAATATTGCAGACGTATTTTAGACGTAAGCAGCATGAAGTATGACGAACAGAAACTTATAGATAAATACTTCGACCCATCGACGATATTCAAAACAATCTAACTACCTACTTATCTCCATATTTCTTATTGATAACACTAAAACTTGCCAATAGTTATCAAACAAAAACAAATGAAGAAAATGCGTTGACAAAGTAAAAACATGTATTGAACTGTTTCACGATTATGTTCACCTATGTATGTATATATAGATGATATATTTTTTATCTGTGGGTCGTAGTTAACAAGGCGATCTCTAGAAATGCACATTATGTTTTAACACGATTTTTTCCTTAACCGATAGTTCAGATTTGTTGTTGGAGTGGAAATTAAGGTGCGGCGTTGTACCCGTCCGCGCGCGTCCTCTGTGTGCACCAAGTGATAAGTATATTCTAGGAGTTCGCTTGTTATCGCAATGCGTGACCTCTACTACATAACAACGCGCGACAGAGACAAGCGATTGAGACGGATCACTTTCCGTCTAATTTGAATAGCGCTAGCTCTGACAAGGGTTTTGTCTACTAAATTGTATTTTATGGCGTAAAATTCAATTAAACGGCATATAAGTTCATTACTTCCGCATTTGCTACTATTTGCGAGATATAAATTAAACCCATAATCTTTCAACCTATATGAAAGGTAATTAGCATGAATAAATATAATAGATAATATTACGCATGTATTGTATGTCACTATGATGTATTATTCATTATAGTTTTTAATTTTATAAAGTATGTTAATAGATTACTAATAAATTAAGTTTGAAATGAAAGAAAAATTGAAAACAGTAAATACGTAATAGACAGAAATAACTACAATACTAATATAAATGAAGAGGAAAATAAAGTATTGGTTTACATGACTGTGATAATACGAGAACGATGCGACGGGCAGACATTTTGATTTGACATTGTATAGTCTAGATAGAAAAAGTGTTGTGTATGCGAGACTGAGACAGGAGACGGCGACGCGCGACAGAGACGGAGCGCTCGAGGTCGATCGCTTGTGCAGTGTTACGAGGCTGCAGTAGCGTCGCGCGTCGCTCCTACTTACCACGTCGTTTTTATGTTACCATACTACCTATTTACAAACATGGCGCATACCAAGTTCTCTGACGATGAGGATAATCGGTTAATTCAACTGGTTGAACAGAATCCATCATTGTACGATTCGCAATGCGAACTATATAAAGACGGCAACGTACGTGATAATGTTTGGAGGGGGATTGCGACGAGATTAAATAAAAGCGGTGAGTATCTATTATCAGTTTATCTTATGTGTTACAGTGACTAGTACCAACGATACACCCAATGCTTATAATACATTTAATATTTGTTATTTTAGTATATACAGCGGCGAGGTTTAGGTGCTTTGTATAATAATACGGTTTTATAAGACGTTGGTAATTATAGATATACTATGTATAATTTAATTTCTAATGCACGGTAAACAAAGAGATGAATCAATTATTTTTATGTGTAAATTTGCTAACACAATGTTGACACATTTTTTTTAAGTTCATTGAAATAAAATAATAAAGTTATTTCATATAATATGATACTAATTTTCGATAATTTTCAGATGAAGAATGTAAGAAAAGGTGGAAGTATATAAGAGATTCTTATAATCGTTTCAAACGTAAGAGGAAATGCATCGGCAGCTCTGCCCCGCCGGCTAAGAACTCTAAATGGGAATTCTTTCAAAAGATGATGTTTTTAGAAAATATTCCTACACAAAAAAACACAGAGAACAGTACTGAAACTTATTCAGACACTTCTTTTACACAACCATCCAGTTTCCATCATCAAAGAAATACCAATTCTCATGAGTTTATATCATGTCATAATGAAGAGTTAGATAATAATGATGACATCCATTATGAAGCTTCGCCGTCGGCAAGCCTCGCTGGCGATCCGATTGCAAAGCCTATACGAAATACGAAACACCGTGATTATTTCTTGGAACTTTTAAAAAATAAAGAAGATAATCACTATGATATAACGCAAGAACTGAATCTGAACAAAGCAGATGAAGTTGATGACGATGTCAGTACATTTGGAGATCACGTTAAATGTGTGCTCAAGAAACTATCGCCTCGGTTAAAAATACAAGCTAAAAATGATATATTTTCGATTTTAACAAAGTACGAGACAATGAATATGGCAATGCGAGAAGAGAAACATGACAGTAACTTAGTTGTTAAAGTTGAATTGTAAGCCATAGGATAATGAAATTTTTATAATGTAATTAAAATAGAATATAGTTAATCTTTACCGATTTCTGGACAATCATCTAAAACTATTTGGTGAATTACCAATTTTCTTTTCTTGCAAAGAAATTAATTTGTTTCATGAATTTCAAATTTATCAATTCTTTATAGAATATCATATCTATTTCTCAAAGACGGCGTTGCGTATGTGATTCATTAAATATTTTAGATATATTTTATTGAACGAGCAAAAGTTAACTCGTATTCAAGTATAAACGAAGTAAGTGTTATACTTAATAGAAACAATTTACTGGCCCTTATATTAAGGGCGTATAATAAGTAGTTCTCGTCTGGCGTTAGGTGCTTTGTGGAAACGTTAATCTTCTCGGCTAATGTATTAATTTGTACGTTTTTATTGAACAATATTTAGTGTTTCGCGTGACTTGATGCAATCATTTTAGATTCTATTACATTTATACATATAAGCAGGAGGTTAGCGGAAAATTTGTCAATTAAACCCTATACATTAACGGTCATGATTGTAAATATGAAATATAATATTTTAATGTTATGGCTTATTTTTATTTTGCGTTATTACCTTCTAATAGTGAAATTTAATAATGGATTATATTGTAAGTATGACTTATTTTTACTAACTTAGTCAACAGTATATTGTTCGTGATAAACAAAATATTTAGTCACAACCTGACATTGTGTAGATACATGATAGTTCTTCAGCGGAACATCCTCCAAATATAAGTTAGTGAAAAATGTAAGTACAATAAGTACTTCAAAATAATTGTATGTAAATATTCCAAGGCCTAGTTGTAAATAATCCAAATCCGAGTTTCAAGTGAATGTAGGTGCGTTGCGCCACCGCGGTCGCGCTGTCGACAAAGGAAAGCTCTACTTTACGACCAACGCTCACGGAAATGTTACCCGTTTTTCATTTTACATAAGAAAATTGTATGATAAAGAAATGTAAACTTAATTATATTTATAAAATTTGCTTTTTACTTACTCCATTAATTTAAAGTGTTTTAATTCTGATATCATCGTTGAATTTTGAGAATTGGTTGAGCAAAGATGAGTAAATATGTGGTATACAAAAAAATGAATGTATAATTTTATACAGTAAATTCGATGTTACTTGATTTATGGTATCGCCTTGTCAAACATCGTGCGTATTACTCCACATCTATTTGCTACTCATGAATAGTTTAAGTAACATATTAACTAGAACTTTATTTACTTTTAAAGTTTCAAACATAAAGTAAAACTTAGTATGAATTTAGAAAAATACATAAACCAGGTGTTTTTATCGAATTATAGATATACTAACAGACAGTCAGAGAGATATTTTACATTACAGTAAGGAAGTCTCTTAGGATATAACTCATCTATCACAAATCTCGATTACGTCGAATGTCTGTCACGGAATTATTACCAGATTTTTTGTTACTCGCTATTAACATTTTTACACTAGAAAACGTAGTGTAAACAGACCCGCTATACAGTGGAGCTGTAACCTGATGAACATAAGTAGTGCAGAATCATTCATTGGATGAATGGAAGAATTTAATAATATTTGCCATTTAGAATGTCATAATAAATGTTTTACTGTATGAATATTTCAGATGAATTTACAATTTTGAAATAAACTATAAAAATATTTGCCACTTTGTCTTCTAGTAGATTATTACTGTGATTGTCGAATAGATAATGATATTACAAGTTTCTTCCGATCATTTTAATGAGCTAACAAGATGATGGCCGTCTTGTTACAATTTTCCAGGGAGTTTTTTTGGAAAATCCGAATCCATGGTATTATTTCGAATCCCGTTCATTTGTGCACAATAACCAAACTATGTTACGTAAAACACCAACAATATTACAAAATATAGAGCAAAATAACACAAGATTGTGAATAAAATATAAAAACCACTATATAACTTTCCAAGATCCCGCCGAAAACTACATGATCCATAATTACCATCTCTTAACTCGACGAGGATATGCAAGGGTCATTTTGACCTCGTCAATTTTTGGTCGTGTGTAGATTTTTTCCGAGTGATCGTATGGTATCTAACTAGTATCTCATGTGCTCAATGAATACAAGCTTAATTCTGTTGGTACGGTGCGTAAAAATAAGAGGTAATTTTCAAGGTTCCAACTCATGTCTACTTACCCCCACAATGCTGAAATTGATGTAACAGGTTTTATAACATCACTAAAGCTGGGGTAGACGTAGTAGAGTTGTCTGCAACATACGATGTGAGCAGTAACTCGAAAAAGTATATTATACAAGGGTTTAATACAGCAACTAATTAATAATGTTGCAATTTTATAAATTACTTGTTAATGAGCACTTGAAGTGTCGTCAAGATATACCTTAACTGCTGAGACAGTTACGCAAGAGAATCAAAGAATTTAGTCGAAAACCTAAACAAGAAGCACCTGTTAGATTTCCAGGTGTACGGAAAAAATGCCCTGTAGGTCCTTATGCCCGCCATCGCAAGATTGCAAATATTTGTGGCGAATGCCATAATTATGCCATATAATTCTGTAGTACTTTACCAAAATGAATTTAATTATAATATTTTGTACTATTATAGCTTGTTTTATTTTATGAAGTTATAAAAATAACATGTAAGGAACATATTTATTTATCTTTGGTTCAAAAATAAAAAAAAATATTTTAAGCGCAATGACATACAGGGTTAAAAAGACCCTAGAATACCTCCACGTACCTATTTTCACCACATCCCGCCGGGTTAAGGATATGGGTCGGTCAGTCTGCACTAGCGGAGATCGTGGTGACCATCTATTAGCTTTATCTTAACTTCTATTTTAACTTTAATCTATTGACGATCATTTTAAACGTGGACTCTGATGCCGCGAGGCCCCCCACGCCTCCCACTCCTTGTCCACCCCCGCCCTCCTTCCATCCGTAGGATTTTTCTGGCGTTATCTTTATGACGCCATAACCCGGCCGTATCTGAACCTTAGGTATTATGTAAATGGCCCTTCTATTCTATAGTCATATTTTATTTAATAAAATCACGAAGGGACGAATGTAAATTCTCATTACTCCAGGGTTCGAGGGTTGTTCGGGCGACCTCGATTTCTGTGTTACGGCTTGTGTTATTACACGAAAAAAAGCAATAATATTACGTTTTTATATACTTCACAGGTATTAGGGTTTGACTGAAATCTTAATTGATTAAATGACGATGTGCCCTAAGACGGTGATATGTTATTCTTAGAGGAATGCTTTCTCTTAAATGTAGCCATTGGAACACATCTAGAGATGCTTAATAGTGGCTTTTTAATTTGAGGGTGATAGCTAGCCACGCGGACAATTAACTCTATCACTATGCCTATGGTTTTTACACCCTGTTTTCATTTAACAGAAGTTATAAGCTATTACAATGGAATGATTTTAAAACGTGCTAATAAAATGGTATTTTCGCAAAAAAAAAAGATTAAACAGAAACAACTTAAAAACATGTTTAAACATATTTCTTTTAAATTATTATGAGAAAACGATAAAAAAGACAAAAATGAATCCTATTGAAGTTTGAACTTTTAACAGAACATCACAATTTTCGGTTATCATCATTATCATCATATATATTAATACGTGAAGCCAAAATTTTGTATCCCTTTTTAAGACAATTGCGTGAACAGATGAACTTGAAATTTGGCATAGTTAAAGTTTATATGGAGGAGAAGTGCAGGAAGATATTTATTTTATATAAAAAGCATTATAAGTACATTAAATTAATTAAAATATGCATTACTCACACTACTGCTCCAATTTTACACAACATATACACATAATAACGAATAAAAAAGACATCAATAACGGACTTCAAAAATGGTTGCGAAGGAGGTTGCTATGCTCGACTGTATGTATTTTTTTTACTCTTACGCTCCAATTACCCTTTTTTATTCTACATTCAACAATGATATTATAACATATCTTATATGTTAATACGTGAAGCCAAAACTTTGCACCCCTTTTTAAGCGAATGGATGAACTCGAAATTTAGCATAGTTAAAGTTTATATGGCAGAGAAGTGCAGAAAGCTATTTTTTTATATATAAAATGCATTGCAATCATATTAAATTAATTAAAATATACATTACTCACATTACTGCTTGAACTTTACACAATATATAATACACACGTGTAAATTAAAAAGACGTTTCGAACATCCTTCAACCTTCTTACGTTCCAATTAACTTTTAAATATTTTTAACATGACTGACGTTGCATACCTTAAAATATGCCCTTTGAAATCAACTGGTCAAATTGTAGAGTAATTTTAGAATAATACAATATGTAAATTCATAATATACATTAATATTAATTGATAAATAATTTATCTTTAGTAAATTTATGGAACTACTGAAATAATTATTATTCTCTTTGGTTTTATTGAATGTCAAAATTTTTAGGTGACAGGACTGCTTTCACTTCATGTCACTTTGCTTCATGTTGCCATAAGAGTAAAGCAATATTTCCAAAGTCAAATCAAATTTATAATTAATTTCAATTTTCATTTAGACGTCGATTTTTTTTAATGTTTATATAATTGAAAAAAGTGGCAAATAACTGAGTAGGCATGATGAAAGCCTTTGATTCTAGAGGTTATAATACTCTTTGATAATAGAACCCTAATAAAGTTCAAACTTTAAAAATTCAATGAGCTACGGTCGAATGTCGACCACTGGGCGCCTACTAGTATGTTTTAATACTGTGAGCTTTTTTCTTACGATTTGGAATTGTAGAACTCGTCAATGAATCAGCTTTTTGGTATCAT
This sequence comes from Antheraea yamamai, assembly GCA_036509395.1. NCBI lineage: Eukaryota > Metazoa > Arthropoda > Insecta > Lepidoptera > Saturniidae > Antheraea > Antheraea yamamai. The sequence continues at coordinate 328,744 of AP028428.1, forward strand.
AAACTTTGTGAAGAATTAAACTGTGTACGACAAAGGCATATTACGATTTGTTTGGGAAACTGCTAGTTCGGAAGTTATCCAAGGGCAAAACTGAATTTGAAGCTAGTGACTGTGAGAAATCGCGATTGCCATAGATATGGTTATAAACTCGTTACAGCAACTCTTTTTTATTTTCACGCGTTTCTCGATTCGATCTCTCGATTGTCGCTGCTGTTTCTGGTTTGTACTTTTTTTAATACTTTATAGATTTTAATGTTTTACCACAATATCACCTAAAGTTAAATATATATATGTTTAACATAGTAAGAATGCTAAACGCAGAGGAGACTGCCTCTCAAGTGAGCTTCCGGAACATCGATATATACTTGGCGATAGATTTTCAATTTGAGGGTGGTAGCTATCGAGATGAACTTACAAAAAACATTGCCACTATGTTATGGTCTCATCGCGATGCTTTATTTTACCGAAAACTCCATCTCGTTCATTTTAACGCATCAACAAAATAATTTACCGTCCCATAAATAAAGTTTATATATTTTTTTAGTATACGTAATGTTACTGTAAGAATTATATTTCACACAAAACCAAGGTACCTCAATATTTTTTATAACCCGTACGGATAATGAAACGTTAAAAGGGTTCGCTACAAGTGAATAAAATAAAATAAAAACTAGTGAATGATTACTGATTATTTCATATAGATGAGTGAATAAACTCGAGGCTGGCTCACTGTCCTCTATTACGAACCTGTCACTGGCGAAGGAATCACAGGTTATGTAATGACATAATAATTTTCAATATAATGGTATCTTTCCTAAACATAAAAGCGTTCAGGCGGTCCCTACCGTCGGTGTGGGCACTCTGGGCGCCGCGTGTCACGCGTTCCCAACAAATTCAGTCGCGTGATAAATGTCGCCTCGGATTGGTCAGGATCAGGCGCGAACTGGAAAGCGAGAAAAGGGCACTACCGATTTATGTCGCCTTTACCCTATTTTTAGGGATGGCAAAAGCTTTCATTTCTTAAAACTATTCACGTTAAACGTTAACAAGAAAGCAAACAAATTAGCGAAGGCATCAGTAACACACAATATGAGATATGACTACTTATTTATTAAATCGCAAAAAAATGATTATTTTATAATATAATTTAGAGTTAATCCAAAAACCGGTCACACGAAAATGTTGGTTTCATTGTGAGACCTTAGCTAACTTTAAATCAAATCCTTGCAACTTCTTCTCCACTGAAATGATTTTTTTTATAAAATTTCATAGTAATATTTTTATTTTTATTACTTTCAATTCTATATTGAAATGAAGCAATTTAAATCATTGAATACTTGGATTCCTTCCTTGGATTTTATTTTCTACGTGGCAACCCTGAGCGTTTGCTATTCACCACGCATTCTCAGCTGTGAGTGTCTGAGTGCCTTTATAAAGATATATACGGGTGCACTTCTAGCGCATAGCTATATTTTCCTTGCTGTTTATATTGTAAGCGATCTGATGGCAATATTGTTATGATTTCTTAGTGTTTGTGAGTAAAATGGTATTGCTTTTGCAGTGTTTTCTTTTCATTATGAAATCGTTTGAAATAGATATTTATATTCACTAATTGTGAATTTTAGTATGTCTTTTACTATATTTTTTGGAAACGGGTATCAATAAAATGTTAGTATTTTGTTCGTTTCCCGTCAGCAATTGGGATTTAGAAAAAAATGTTATTTTTATGTATTTTAAAACTTTTTTATTAATTATATCAATATTTCATGCGAAAACCTTTAAATAAATTCTATTGATTATAAACAATTAAAAATTGATAAAAATTAAAAAAATAATCACGTACTGTGAACGCGCCATGTTTGGCCACCATATTCGTTAGTCCGGTGAAGCTGTTAAGGCATTGTTAGGCCAATAGCGTAGTCAGTTCGAGAAAAAAAATGTTAAAGCAATTCCATAATAGTACAGCGTTTACAGCTTTTATGGTTGACTTGACAAAACTATATCCAATTTACTACAAAAAAACGATTTGTTAGTCATGTGTGATAAAGGATAAAAATACACGGATTTATTATTTAAATTATCCATACAAAATTTGTTAATGCTACGATTCCAAATGTTATGATTCGATTTGTACACTTAGATAAATAATAATTAATAAGAATATTATTAAGAAATACTTACATCGAAGTGATCTTCATAACAACAAAAAAATCGATTTTGTTTTGAGATAATCTCGATGCACTGCTTGAAACCGTTTCTTTCAACATTTTTCATCTTGTGGAACAATTAAAAACATTTTTTCGGGAGTTGTTTTGTAGTATTCCTACATAATGGTACAAAACAAGAGCGATAACTTTTGAGAATTGACATTTTTGAGTATGTAACAATGACAACATAATTTAATAGATCAAAAGTCAAAACATTGTACTTATTCTCTCTGTCTGCTACAATGGGTTAAGGCCTAAATTATGACGTCACACGCGCTCGGGTTCATTCGGGAGTTGTCGGCGGCTTTTCGGTACTGGATTAAAAAAAAATCTTTTAGATAACTTTTTGACTATTGGGAAAAAAAACAATATTTTTGTTATAAAACTTATATATGATCTTTCTATTCATCACAAAAAAGAATAAATTCAAATACCTAATTATTTAATAACTAGCGGGCCTGGCGGACATTATCCCGCCCTGATGATAAAAAACTTTGACAATTATATACGTAAACCTTCCTCATAAATCACTGCATCTACTGGTGAAAACCGGATGAAAATCCGTTCAGTAGTTTTTAAGTTTATCACGAACAGACAGACGTGGCAGAGGACTTTGTTTCATATTATATAACTAGTGGGCACCCAGTGGTCGACATTCGAATATAGTTCATTCAATTTTTAAAGTTTGAACTTTATTAGGGTTCTTTTCTCCTCTATAATCAAAGGCTTTCATCATGCCTACTCAGTTATTTGGCACTTTTTTTTTCATTATATAAACATAACAAAAAATATCGATGTCTAAATGAAAATTGAAATCATTACATAGTATAAAACAAAGTCCCCTACCGCGTCTGTCTGTCTGTCTGTTCGCGATAAACTTAAAAACTACCGAACGGATTTTCATTTCACCAGTGGATAAAGTGATTGATGAGGAACGTTTTAGTATATAATTTGTCAAGGATTTTTTCATAATCATGGCGGGACAATGTCTGCCGGGCCCGCTAGTTAATTATAAATTTGAAACAAAAAAAGGCGGTTACATAAGGTGGTAAGGTTCTCAAATTCTAAGTAAACATAACTTTACAAAAATAAAGAGATTATCGCAACTCATGACACAAATTTCAATTAATTTTACACGACACCGTAGGTGCGTGGTATTTCTGGGTGATATTGAATTAAATATAGTCTGTACATTATGAGGAATAGTGATGTGCCCAGTATCATCATTTGGAAAAGTAATGGATACACAATAGAATCAAATAATGAATCCAAAACAAAGATGTTTTTAATACTACCATTAACTTTTAAAAATGAATTCATTTTTGTTCATAATTCATCATCAACTGTACTAAATATAATTGCAACATCAAGTTGAACTGCATCATTGTAACCGCGGAAATCTAAGTCATGGATTACTTTCATGACCAAACAAATTTTCTTATTTTGATTTTACAAAGTATTTTTTCGCTCATTTTTTTTTTAATCATCATTTGAAGTGAGTACACCATAAAGAAAACTAAACATTAAAATATTGACTTTGGAAATATTGCTTTACTCTTATGACAACATGAAGTAAAGTGACATGAAGTGAAAGCAGTCCTGTCACCTTCAGGACCTGGCGGACGAGCGGTTCGGGCGGTTCACTGTGGACGCCGTCCGCCCGGTCCTGCGAGCGTGGAAAGAGAGGGAGTGGGGCTCCCTGACGTTCCGACTGGTGCAGGTACTCACCGGACACGGTTGTTTCGGGTGGTACCTGCACCGGATCGCACGCAGGGAGCCGACCGCCGCCTGTCACGAGTGCGGCTCTGTCGAAGATACCGCGCAGCACACTCTGTCTGAGTGTGCTGCGTGGGGGGAGCAGCGCCGCATTCTGGCGGCGGCGGTAGGACCAGACTTATCGCTGCCGAGCGTGGTCTCGGTCATGCTCGGCAGCGAACAGGCGTGGCGAGCGATGTCCTCCTTCTGCGAGGACGTCATCTCGCAGAAGGAGGAGGCGGAGAGGGCCCGCGAGGCAGATCCTCAAAGTGGCCCTCTCTGCCAAAGGAGGACAGGCGGGAGGAGGCGGCGCTTCGCCCAACTCCTCCCGCCACCGTAGCCGGACCTGAGGGGATGGGCCGGGGGGCCCATCTCCTCATTGCACAGGTCCGGCGGACGAGGGGGGGCAGTCGGTGTGTGCCCGGTCTGTCCCTCTATAGGTAGGAGCCCGGCGGTCATCTTCCGCCGGGCGGACCGTGGGGGCGGCTCTACAAGGTTGATTAGCTTGAACGATCCCTTGCCGCCCCCACACAACGGTCGGTCGGTACACCGTGGGGTTTTAGTCCGTGCGAGTCGGACATAACCCACTCTCTCCCCCGGGAGGGTGGGTATCCATAAGGGATTTCCCCACGTTAAAAAAAAAAAAAAGCCCTGTCACCTAAAAATTATGACATTCAATATAACCAAAGAGAATAATAATTATTTCAGTGGTTCCATACATTTACTAAAGATAAATTATTCATCAATTAATTATTAATGTATATTATGAATTTGCATATTATATTATTATAAAATTAACCTACAATTTGACCAGTTGATTTCAAAGGGCATGTAAGGCATACAACGTCAGTCATGTTAAAAATATTGAAAAGGTAATTGGAACGCAAGAAGGATGAAGGATTTCTGAAACGTCTTTTTCATTTACATGTGTGTATATGCTGTGTATAATTCAAGCAGTAGTGTGAGTAATGTATATTTTAATTAATTTAATATGCTTGTAATGCATTTTATATAAAAACAATAGTTTTCTGCATTTCTCTGCCATATAAACTTTAACTATGCTAAATTTCACATTCATCCGTTCTCGCAATTCGCTTAAAAAGGGGTACAAAGTTTTGGCTTCACTTATTAATATATAAGATTATATTATTGTAAAATTAACCTGTAATCTGAACAGTTAAATTCAAAGAGCATGTAAGGTATGGAACGTAAGTCGTGTTATAAATATTATAATAATAGTTATATATTATAATATCATTGTTGAATGTAGAACGAGCAAGGGTATTTGGAACGTAAGAGTAAAAAAAAATACATACAGTCGAGCATAGCAACCTCCTTCGCAACCATTTTTCAAGTCCGTTATTGACGGATGTCAAAATGTATGTTTTATTTACATATTGTGTGTATATGTTGTGTAAAATTGAAGCAGTAGTGCGAGTAATGCATATTTTAATTAATTTAATGTACTTCTAATGCATTTTGTATAAAATAAATAGCTCTGCACTTCTCCTCCATATAAACTTTAACTATGCCAAATTTCACGTTCATCCGTTCACGCAATTCGCTTAAAAAGGAGTACAAAGTTTTGGCTTCGCGTATCATCATCATTACATAGTATAAAACAAAGTCCCCTATCGCGTCTGTCTGTCTGTCTGTTCGCGATAAACTCAAAAACTACCGAACCGATATTCATGCGGCTTTCACCAGTGGATAGAGTGATTCATGAGGAACGTTTAAGTGTATAATTTGTCAAGGATTTTTTCATAATTAGGGCAGGACAACGTCTGCAGGGACCGCTAGTTAATATATAAGATAATGAAGTAGCTAAATATGACACAATTTTGATTCGCAAATTTTCAGCTAAATGTCATATACAGTCAAGAGCACATGCTTAGTCCATCGCGTCGTTAGGTTTCATACGTCAAGAAAATCTAGTGCTTTTTGACAATTGCAGGTAAAATCTAGCCCCCTTATTAAATTAGTACCAGCTTTGATATCTCGTGTAATCAAACGTTGGCTCAAAATAAACATAACATATTATCTGTTTGTATATCACGTTCTGAGAGGTCCATTCGATAATGAAACAAATGAAAATTAACCAAACTATTTGTTTTGTGTTCTTTGATTCTACCGCTAACTTAGGAAAACTTCTTCCCTAGAGAAGAACTGCCAGTAACTAAATGGATACTTACTTAATGTTTTGGTAAACTGAATCTCACTTCTCCAAGTCTTAAGCAGATCCCCTAGTGCCCTGTCTCTAGTGCCTATAGTGCCTAGGATGCTCCTGTATCAGTTTAAACTCGTATTTAAACCAAGGAATCATTACGTATTGTCTTGTTTTGAAAAATTGACTGAATAAATTTGATATTAGAATAGTCAATGTTTTATTTATTTATGCGATCACCAAAACTGAGTATCACTAAAACTTATGCAATAAATATTTAATACAGCATAAAAACAAGATATAAATTATTCGTTGGTTTATTTATAAATAATACTTCAGAACTAAATAAAGAGCGCCTGAGATGTCATCGTTCACCCACTTATATGATCTGTCTGTAATAAAATTAAGCGGATACCATTTCTGTGAAGAAAGTTATAAAGTTTCCATGAAAGAACTTTAGTTTTGTGCCGCAGTTTTATTCTTGTTTACCTTATAACATTTTAAATTATTTTAACGCACCTAGATATATATAAAACTTCAATGTTCCATAGAGAGTAATTAAGTCGTGTGATGCCCTCTCAACGTCGTCTCACTCGCGCCCTCTTTTACGAGCCGCGAGTGGGGAAACCACATCAGGCTAGCGCCTCTGGTGGTGGCGTTTGCTACCATCGTAGCAACGATAGTGTCTTTTTTATTGTGAGTTTTTATCTCTCGGTTTTCGTTGTTCATCTTCGTCTAGGTCACGGTTTCGTTTCCTCGACGTTGACGAGTTCTCTGGCTTGCGGGCGCATCTTTATCCCCTTCTTGCAGAGGGGGCGGGTATTCTTTTTCTTTGTTTTCCTGTCGTCTGGAGGTCTCGCGTGAAGCGGTGCGATATTTCGGAGATGCGCGATGTCCGATGCATCCGCACGCGCAAACATATTCGTCGCGAGACGGCTGATGAATTCGTCCAGGCTCTCTATTTTAAGATCCCGCGCTATCGTCCTGTTACTGACGAAGCGCGGGGCCGACGTAATAGTTCGGAGCGTCATGCTTTGTTGTCTTCTCATTTGTTCTTTGGTGTCTTCAGCTAAGCATCCGTACCAGACAGGGGCTGCGTATGTCAGTCGCGACCGGATGTACATTTTGTACAGTCCAATTTTAGCCCGCAGGGGCAGCTTCGAAGCGAGCAGTGGACGTAACATCCTGCGGGCTGTTTTGGTGCGCGCGATCACTCCTGTGGCATGATGTTTAAAGTTGAGTTTTTTGTCTATGCTGATCCCGAGGTATTTCACTACCTCGAGCCAGGGTAGTCTTTGGCCTCTTAGTTTCAGCAGTGGTGGCTGCTTAGTGGATCTTCTGAGAGTGATTGCCTGAGTTTTCTTTACATTGGCTGCGAGACGCCATCTATCGAGCCAATCTGGCAACACGTCTAGTGTCGGCTGCAGCAGTGCTGCCGCCCTATTTTTGTTCATGGACGTGGCCAGGTACGCCGTGTCATCGGCGAACAGCGCTAGCTCTGCAGGGGCGATACACGGGATATCATTAGTGTATACGGCATAAAGAATCGGCGATAAGCAGCTGCCTTGCGGCACCCCAGCGCCGATGGAGAATACGTGAGATTTTTTATCTTCAATCCTCACTAGCGCCCTCCTGTTTTGCAGGTACGACTGTAGTACGAGGAAGATTTGGTTGTGTAGGCTGGTCTGTGTGGCTAATTTGTATAATAGGCCTTCGTGCCACACCCGATCAAAAGCCTTTTCCATATCGAGAAGTACTGCAGCTGTGTGCTTCTTGTTGTTATAGGCGGTGATCAGGATGTTCGTGACTCTGGCGAGCTGTAGCGTCGTCGACTGGCCCTCGCGGAACCCGAACTGTTCAGGCCTAAGGTCGATCGCCGGCTTCATCCAGGTTAAGATTATACTTTCAAACAGTTTGGCCATCGTGTTTAGAAGGGTGATCGGTCTGTAGTTTTCGGGTTTCTGCTTGTTTTTCCCTGGTTTAGGGATCATGATGATGACTCCTAGCTTCCATTCGTCAGGGAAAAAACCCGTACGCAGAATGCCATTAAATAGGCGGGTAAGTGCCACCACTGCTTTCGCCGGTAGATGGCGTAGCATGGTGTTAGTGATCTTGTCTGCGCCGGGAGCTTTTCTTAGTTTGAGTTTTCTGATTTTGTATTTGACCATACTCGGTGTTATATAGAGTTTTTCCTTTTCTGCTGCTTGTACGGTGTTCATATCGTCTCGGTATGTAGCTAGGAAGTTTTCTACTGTTTGCTGGTGGTGTGCATCGACTACCGGATTGGGCGTGAACTGTTTTTCTAGCGAGGCGGCAAAAATATTCGCGCGCTCCTGCGCTGTGAAGTACAGCCGTCCGTCCTCCCCGTATATCGGTCGGGCCGGTTCCGGCACCGTGGTTAATTTTCGGCATAGTTTATAAATCGGCGGAAGCTTATCCGATATCTCGACTATGTGATGGCTCCAGGAGTCGGCTGCGTATTTTCCCAGCGCCATCTGGACAGCTTCGATTTGTCTGTTTAATCGGTTTTTCGCCAGAGGGCAGCGAGTTCGCTGCCAAAACTTTCGGAGCGCCCTCTTTTCTGAGATCATGTCTTGAATTCTCTTTGGGAGTGGTGCAAGTCTTCTCGTGGTACTAATAGTATGTGAGGCATTGTCAATCGCTCTATTGATACTCGCCGTTATCTCTTCCGTGAGCCATGATACATCCTGGCTAGTTATCATGGCCCTAGAGGGCGTTGTGCGCTCTAGTTCCTTCGAAAATTTGTTCCAATCCGTGACTTGCCGACTTCTTGGGAAATAAATTTTCGTGGTCGGTCCGGTGAACTCTAGCAGCACCGGTCGATGGTCTGACGGCAGGTCTGCGAGTACGGTCTGGAGCGGCGGTGTGTTCAGGCCTCTGTATATGACTAGGTCGATGACACTTTGGTAGCGGCCTTGGTAATAGGTAGGCTCGCTGGGTCCTATCACCTCGTAGTCTTGTTCCTCGGAGTTTTTCTTTATAATTTTCCCCACATGTGACGATCTCGAGCAACTCCAGCTAGTATGTTTAGCATTGAAGTCGCCCGCTAGTACTGTGGGTATAGGTGGCGCTAGTAGGATCTTGAGTTCATCCGTGAGTTTATTTATGATATGTCTTGGAGGTCTGTAGGCAGCATACAGCCTCATGTGCTGACCGGCGTAGTTCACCAGGATGCCCAGAGCGTAGAGAGACTGGAACTCCACGTATGGTATGGCCTGATGAACTATGTTTTTCTTGACAAGGACTGCCAGTCCTCTGTAGGCAGCGCCATCTGCCGTGACTTCATTTTTCGTGTACGTAATGTAGTTGGCAATCTTGAATGGTGTTTTGTCAGTTAATTTCGTTTCTGAAATTAACATTACATCCACGTTTTGTTCTTTCAGGAAATTCTCGATTAATTTTCCCTTTTTCTTAAGGGTTTGAGCGTTCCAATGTACGACTCTTAGGGGCTTATTATCCATTGAATTGTAATAGTTTTGCCAGGCCAGTCATTGCCGCTCTCTGTCCCTGTTCCCCTTCGCGAACAGCGAGCAAGATGTCTTTTAGCGCGTCCATTGTGTGCGCGATGACGTCTAGAGCCGCCGGTTGGCGCTCTTGTCGCATGGTACCGGTGGCGCCATCTTTTTGAGTTTTCGTCTTCTTTTTGTTTCGCCGTCTCTTGTTGGTAGTGTTTTGAATTTTGCTTATTCGTGGGTTTTCATTCGCTGGCGCCATAAGTGACGTCAGCGCGGCTTCGGTGACCGTGTTTTGCTGGGTTACTTGACGATCTTGAGGGCGAACTTGAGTCTGGGCCACTTCTGCTTGTTTCTCCGCTTGTTTCTTCCTGGCCACGGTGCCGGCTCGTTTGTTGCGAGCCTCGGCTTTGTATACCGGGCATAGGGTGAAGTTAGCAGGATGGGGACCTCCGCAGTTGGCGCAGGTCGGCGCTTGGTCGGTTGGCCGGTCGCAGTCGCGTGCGAAGTGCGGGCCGCCGCAACGGACGCATGCTTGATTGCGATGGCATTGGTGCGAGCTGTGTCTGAATTGTTGACAGCGGTGGCATTGGGCGGGGCCAGTCTTCCCACGCCATGCCTCCACCTTGATTCCCTTGATCAGTAACAATTCTGACACATTGTATATGGCCGGAATTGTTGTGTCCTCTTTCTTGAGGGCGACGTAGAAGACGCTGCCCGGGCGTCCTCCCCGCGCCCGGATGTTCTTGACGAGTTCAGGTGCGAACCCTTTTTCTCTTAGGGCGTCTTTCACGTCATCCGGTTCCGCGTCTGACGGTAGTCCTCTTACTGCTACTTTGAGTAGCAGCTCTTCTGGCGGAGAGTAGGAGTACCATCGGATGTTTTCAGTTTCTTCCAAGTCTGTTAAGTATCGTTGTATGATACGATACTCTTCGCCGTCTTCTGACAGGAATCTCACTCCGTGTCCGAAGGGGCGGGCGTTCGTGTTTCTGCCTATCTTTTCAGATAGTGTCTTCAGATGCGAATGCCAATTTGGAAGGCGTTCGACGATTATCGGGGGATATTTGTTTGACTTTTTAGTTGAGTCTTCTGCGTTTTTGTTGGTTACGTCTTTTTCGGCGACGGTCGAGGGCCCAGCCCTCACCTGATTGGTGGAGGGCCGCGCATGCGCCGATTTTGTGGTAGTTCTTCTTTTTTCCGCTGCCGCTGCCATCGCGTAGGTCGCGCCTAGAGCCGCATCTCGCGCCTGATTGGCGGAGCCTTGCGCATGCGCCGGGTTGGTGCGAATTCTTTCCGCCGCTGGCGCTGCTGTCGTCAAGGTCACGGCCGCAGCTGGAATTTCTATTGTTCTATTTTTAGCTCCCGGATGAGAGCGATAAGGAGTTACGTAAGAGTTTTCATTGTTTGCAGGTGCGTGTTGCGATACGGGAACGGAGGTTTCCGGGCACGTCTGGGTTAACTTGAGTCTCTTTTCGCGTTGTTGTAGTGGTTTTTCGTTGTTATTGGTGTTCTGTGCGCCTAGTGGTGAAGCGGATTTGGAGCGGGGCCTCGGGCGCGGTTCGTGCGCCGATTCGTCCGCTTCGAGCTCTTCGCGAGTTCTCCTGTTAGCTCTGCCGATAGGGCTCATCTTCTTGATCATTTTCAACGGGATTATTGGTGGAGCTAGTACGCCCTTGGCGGCTAGCTCTAGGGCGGCTACGTCTTCCATAGTGGGTGTAGTTCCTTCGGCCTCAGCTTCGCGGACGCGCAGGCACAGCGCCATCCACCGAAGCATGTGCATCGACAGTATTTCTGTTCCGATGAGTTGGGCCAGCGAAACGAGGTCTCTCTCGTAATCGATTAGCGTGTAATCTGGCGTCTGGCTTCCCTCCGGTGCGTAGGCGTCGACGGGCGACGCGACTTGCAGGTGGGAGGCGAGCCGGTTGTCCTGGGTTATCGCAGGAGGTATTCTCAACCTCGATGTGGTCGGGGTCCGGGCTTCATTGCTGGGGGTCGTCATTGTTGTTCGGGCGGCTTCGGTGTCCGTGTTGGATGCTGGGGTCGTCGGGTGGCCCTGAAAAGGGCCTTTGTAGGGGTTTCCTGAAGTTGACGCCGTCGTGCAGGCTCAGGGGAAGTCACATTCCTTGCGGAACGCGACCTCAACCCGGAAACTTGCGTCGCGATAGCGTCTTGAATGCACAGGATTCAGGATCCGATATCGCTGTTGTAGCCTCGAACACTTATGGGCGGCGTAGGCGGTCCGTCGTGTGATGCAGTATAAATATAGGTATTCATTCTTTTCGACAACGCTCAAGCATTCGAACGAACTGCCTACCTGCCTTCAAACCCTGACCAATCGCACTGCATCATGCAGCTATTAACTTTTTATCATTTAGCGTAATCAATACTACACCACCTTTTTTTACCTCTATAGCCGCTCTGCAGAATATGTGCTTAAATTTTATAAATAAACTCAGTATTTCGAGTCCTAAACTAAAGATAAAACTCTAGAAATTAAAACAACATAAAGCTTAATATAAGCAAGCACAATAAACGCCGTTATGGGATATAAAGATGTGTGCGGTTAAATTTGAGAGAGTAATTCACAAAGCTGTAAGTTAACAAAGAGATTCCAACAAACGTTTGCGCGGGAACTCGCTCTCGCGACACACAAACATTATAATAATGATTTTTATTCGCGCGCTAACAAAATGTAACGAATGACTCACGCCGTCGTATTTACGACGCAACACAACACGGTACGACGCGACACGACGCGACACGACGCGACACGACGTATCGATGGAATCTTGTACCGGTTTTCTCATTCTTTAATATGTTTATATAGTTTGTAAATATTAGGTTTAAATAACGATAATACTGCCATGTATATTACTGTAATATTAACACGATAGCGAAAAATAAAGGAAAACACAATTAGGGCTACCAGAAAATGTTTTTGCGAGAACTATCAAAACAGATGCTCAGTTATTCCAGTAGGTAGTAGGTATTTAAATAGTTGCCCCGTTGCCCGAGTGATCGTGCGTCTGTCGCGCAACACTCGTGCCTCTTCAAGATTGATTGTCATTCGAATTGTCGTATTCCTTTTATTTTAGTCAAACGGTTTATTTGAGATTTAGTTATTCTATTTTCTTTCGTTTCTTGAAGGAACTGTGGCATTCTAATAAAATATAATAAATATATTATGTATGAATAAGTGATGCGGAAAATATAATTTTTTTTTATAATCGAAATACTAATATAGTCTTTTTGCAGAGAAAAAACGTTATCATTTCTCGTTTGTCATCATGTTTTTCCCTAGTGTTTTCCTATTTTTAATTCTAAACGCTTAGGTCCATAGGTATTATAGGTAGTATATTGAAAATAATAAAAAAAATAGCTTACAAAGTATTGGGATATTCAAAAGTACATGTAATTTATATGATTTTATGTTAGATTAAAAAACATACATCAAAATAAGTTGTACTCTGTTTCCTTTTCTTTTTTATACGCAAACATGAAAATAAAATACTTTATGAAGGTACATTTGACGGTTATAGAAGACAGAAAAAAAGGTGGCAACAACGCAACCGATAAAATCAACAGCGTAATAAAACAAATTATAAATATATATTATACAATGATTGTACGATATTATTCAGTCCCGCAGTATCTTACAAACCTCACTTTATACATTACATTTTAAGTTTAATAATAAAAAATGAGTGAACTGTCGCCGACGCATTTATTCCGAGACAATGAGACGTGGTGACAGCTAACGAGCGCTTTGTGCAATTCCCCGCGCTCTCATCCACTCGTCCCTCCGCTTCTCCTTCCCTCCCCTCACAGCTCCCGCACCGTCCTCACGTTACCCCGGTGACGTCCGAATGTGGAAGTCACAAAGAAGTTCCTGTGTTACATAGGACCACAGTTCAGAGTAAGATCGGCAGTGGGTTAAGTCTTGTTCTTCGATATAACCTTATATTTTATATTCAGTTTTATTTATTTAATCGTATGGCGAAATAGAGTACCCATTAGGTGATCAAGAAAAGAAATGTTTTTTTTTTTCAAAACAGGCTCAATTGTTTCGTTTGGATGTAAAAAAATTACTATGAAAAGATGAGCTCTTAATATTAATATTAAGATTGTCCTCATCGCATTTTTTTAATTCCCATAAGAATAACATGGGAAAATTTTTTTTGCTTCTTCTGATTTTTGTACCGTTCAAACGACTGATTGACTTATAAATCGCTGTTTCAATCTTTATAGAGAATTGAACGCTCTACAAAAAAGGTCTGATAACATTTTTTGATTTGTCCACGCGTTCAAAAGTTATTCAAGATCAAAGTTCAATTTTTCAAAAATTTAATCGAATTTTATAAATTACACTGAAACTGTTGGTTTCAGTGTCAAAATAAGGATCAAATTTTTTGTCAAACATAAATTAGACTTCTGATAAATGTTGACCAATAATTTTTTTTTATTCAATCAAATAAATATGATGCTTTTAAGGATTTTTTTTGCAATAAATCAAAAAATAAACAATTTTATTCTATTATTATGTTCACATTCATTTTATTAATAAGTTTTGCTTAAAAAATTGCTTATCTATTTATATTAAATATTTATGATTGAAGTGATTTTTTATAACAATTTGGAAAACGTTGTCGATGGCCCCGAACAACCTGCAATAAATACTGCAACTGTTCTTCATCTTTAGTTAGGTAGTAGTTATATTCTTCAATTAATGCAACACCCCGTTCAGAAACGTCGTTCGTTACTTTCAAAGTTTTAAAAAATTCCAGACATGTTTTGTAGCTGTCATCATTGGGCCATGTACAAATATTTTCCCATGTTATTCTTATGGGAATTAAAAAATGCGATGAGGACTATCTTAATATTAATATTAAGAGGCCATCTTTGCACAATAATTTTTTTACACCCAAACGAAACTTTTGAGCCTGTTTGGAAAAAAAAAACATTTTTTTTTTGATCACCCTAGTGCCCATGTTTAATTGTCATCGATTAATTGATTACTCTATTTGTCGCTGCGAAGTTTAGTATATGTGGAACAGTGCAACGGACAAAAATGTGTTACTCTTTACGACCACCCGGGGATCACGTGTAAGGGAATGTAGTGGTACACTTCCTGCGGACTTTAGTAACACCAGTCCCCCACTCGCTTGAGATAACTTACTCAAAAAGTGAAAACTTGTCATATTGACTAATGGGTCACGTTTTCGTTATGTTTTTTACATGAGAGAAGTCTTTTTGCCTTATAATATGACTAGCTGTGCTTCACCCGCGTTAACCTTGCTTTATATGAGGCACCGGTATCGTCTGTCTGTGTTGTCCAATTTACACTTTATATGGAAATTGCCCCGCTCCTAATTACCGTGGCATGATGTTAGATACCTTCATTAAACAGCAAAATAGGCTAAGAAATGCAAAAAAAATGGAGTTACTCATAAGGACTGCGGACAGAAGTGAAAACTGAAAACAATGCAATTAAAACTATATTCTCTTTTGAATTTTTAAATTATCGTACTGTGATTTATTTAAATTTCATTTTTTTAATATATTATTGGTGGCAAACAAATAGGCGGGTCACCTAATGGTAAGTGATCACCGCCGTCCATAGACACTAGCAACACCAAGGGAGTCGCAAGTACGTTGCCATCCTGTGTTTGGGGGGATAGGGGGAAGGGAGGGAGGTGGTCCTTTGGTGCTCTCAGTGACCGAATAAAACGCAACAATGCAAGCACTGTTACTTCACGTGGGTGTTTCTGTGGGTCGGGTGGTAGTACCCCGGCCGAGCCGACTCATTCATGCTGAAGCCAGTAATAGCCTCAGCATCTCTACCACCTAAAAAAAAGTTATAAATTGAAATTAATATCATTAGTCTCTCTTTCACATCTATTAGCACGCTTTTTTGAAAATAAAATACATTTATTTTATTTACACTATCATTAATTTATATTTATTAAAAAATTTAGACACTATTCTTAATTCAAATTTATTAAAATTTATTTTCAATTTTTTAGTTTGGTTTATTTATAAAAGCGTGTTTTGTTAGTTTTTTTAAACAATTTTTTTATTAGGTCAAAATTAATCGGTAGCTCAATCACCATTCATTACAATAGCGAACAACGTTCTTTCTTCAAAAATTGTAAATTGAAATTGTTGCTTATTTTGTTGAATTAAGAATTCTCTTTAGTATTCGAAAATTAGATAAATCGGTTAAAGTTGATGATTGGAAATTAAAATTAACATCAAGGCAGGAGGCCTTATCGACAATAGATGAAAGTTATATAAATTAACAAATCTCATTTTGCAAATTGAACAATGGAATAATCTTATCAAATTAGTGTATTGTCATCGGTTCTCGATAAATCTACAAAGTTTGAATGAAATCTGACCGTCTAAAGTGGGTCAAAATCGCGCCCGAAGGATTCGGTTACAAACATACAAAAATACAGGTGAAGCTAATAAAAAGCGTGTAAAAAATTCCCTTGATTTCTACTTCGGGTGAGTGTAGAGAATTAGGTTTCTGTCTCGCATGAACTGTGACATCGTCGCAATGAGATGACCTTCAGTTTTTATGAAGACAAATCTCCTTATTTTACGTCCGGTTTCGTCCACAACAAAACACTGAAAGCTTTTCTGGTCGACACTAAGCTCCGGGGCTCGTAAACGGTTTCAATTCAAACAACACGCGACTTTTCGGCGTTTTTTTTGTTTCTTTTTACGGTTATATAAAAAATTGTGCGCGACGTTTATGTCTGTTTTTTATGATGTCAGTCTCTCCGGATAATGCTCTGATTATTTTATCAAAATATTTTTTGTGCTATATATTTTTTTTTATTTTGTAGTCAATGACTACAGTTCCTTTAATTACGAGACTGTAAAGGTCCGTGGATAATGCATTATTGTATATAGAGTTCTTAGAATAGAGCGACAATAATTTTGCAGCTGAAAATCTATATAATTATATCAAAATAAACAGGCTGTAAATATATTTCGTGAGATAACAATCCTCTTCGCCTAGATTGCGACACAGTGACTGTGTTTTGGTTGCTATCTCATAGTGTCAAAAACGTTAAGCGATGATAGTTCAGTGGTACCGTGTTCGGACACCGCATCATTCGACGTAGGTTGAAATCCTGTAACAATCCGGAAAAATCAATGAAGGAATAGAATATTATATAACCATAGCACAGTGCTAGTAAAGTTCACCTGCCTAGGAATCAATCTCAAGTTGAAAATTTTCTACAGAGAGCCAATCTCTCTCTAGATTTAGCATGTTACCATTTTGATGGTATTGTGGTGAAACGGTAAAACATATAATGTATTTTAGAAATCTACTCTTTTTAAAAACGTTAATTCTTTATAATTCCCAACGCATTCTTCTTTCTATAAGAAAATTAGAATAGACTAAAAATTCAACCAAAAACTATTAAAGAGCAGAGTATAAAACAATTACGTAGGATAGATGAGTTTTGTTGAATTTAAATATTTCGCGGCTAATTCTCATTTTAATATTTTATACAAAAATAATTAACCGAACGCGAGTTAACTGCCTTTTAATTTCATAACATAAATATTTGATGTAAAAACTACTTTGAATAATTATTACAAGTAGAATCGTTTACCTTTTGTCTGGAAAGTGTTTTAAATAACTTATTTTGACGATGAACAAAGTAAAGTAAACGTTTACAGAAGCAAAAATTAATTCTAAAAAAGTGTAATTAGTGAGGAGCCGCTGATAAATTTCAAGCGATTTATTAAAATTGAAAACAAGTTATAAAAAGACGCGTAACCGATCTTTGCGAAATTACAATATTACAATTACTTCTAGTAAATAATTTATTGTCATTCGAAAAATACGCTTACCGTATGGAAATTAGCTTAAACTATACATTATAATAGCGTTAGTATTTGATCGTACAAAATGTTATATCTTTACCTAGATTATAAACAGAAATACGTGTCGTGTGATGTTATAAAGCGTTAGGAACCGCGTTCAGCCGCGGACTGTTACGAGCTTTCGCATATTTTACGACATGCCTTAGTTTAACACTTCTGCCTTGGTGTTTTAAGGAATTATTCAGATTTCTGGTGCGTTTACTTCTACATACGTTGCTGAGGTATTTTAGTGGTTGTATTATTATATTGACAAGGTTATCTAAAGCTACCGAGATGTCTATACGTACTTACCAAGGCCGATAGAGTGACCAATAATTAAGATTTTATAACCATTATAACTATTAAATTTCGTTTTAATACAACAATAAATAACATGCAGATGCTGTCGAGTGAAATGTAAGGTGTTTTGCATACATTCAAACCGGCTTGTCATGCAATATGTCGTGTGAGAGCGCGGTGTGCGCGCGCTTTATATGCTTGTGTCATTATGGTTATTTCCTTGAAGGCAACGTGATGAGTTTGAATACATTTGTGAATGTAATTCAGTTAGAATTATAATAATAATAGATCAATAAAGTTCATCTGACACGGTTTGGAATTAAACCTCATATGTTCAAGTTTTGCAATGAATATAACTTCCCAACTGTCTTCGACACATTATAACTAGATACCAGTATCTCTATGTATATGTTCTCTCGGCTTTTAAGATTATTAATCAAAGAGGAGGTGCCAATATTTAATAGTTTTCCTTATTATGGTTCTCAGATTAAAATTCTTATTCACAAAAAAAAATATACATGACGGCTTCAACTTGTGCGTGAGAGAGAATCGGAGAGATAATTTACAGGTATGTAATGTGTAGTAATCATATTTCATTAATTGTTTAGTGCTACTACCCACGCACTAGGTTTGTTACTAGAATCGTTACATGTATTTGTTTTCTTAACTTGTTTTGTTAGATATTACCAAACTTCTCTTGTATTAGTAACATATGTTGTAGGGTATTGATCTAGTGCTATTTCTGGTTACACGACATATAACAAAGTTTCCGTTATAATACTAGTAATGTTACTTGATTCTTTAATAAAACATACAAAATTTGTAAAACTATGTTCCAAATCTCTTCTTATGTCTTGGCCTCCCTACGAATGCTATAAAGAGTTTAAGCTGATTGTATCGTGCAAATGTATCTATCGCTGAGTTATCATCGGTTTATTTCATATAATGAAGCAATTTTAACCAAATTCCTGTATATATAAGAGTGTAGGGCGCTACGTCCCACTTGCATTCAGGATAACTGATCATGCGATGTGCCGTGTCAAGCGGTCGTGTGCGCGCCGCCTTTGTTTTAGCGTTTTTGCGATTATCGACTTTGAGTTTATGTCTTTCTGAATTTTCATACTTTGCGAGTTCAACATTTTTACAAACTATGTTTGATACTATCTTGCAACATGTATTTATCAGATTCAGTTGCTGTAGCTTACTACGAAAAAAACATGTTTGGTTTTGATTAATATATTCTACTTAGATATTTCATTGAAGTAATGTCACTTTGTGGAAGTCCATTGTTAAATATTATAGTGGACGTTATTTTGTACTTCCTGGAATCGATTAGCCACTATCACGTCTTACTGCAACAAACTCGTCCGATTTTATTTATGCCAGTTTAACCCGAAAGACTTACTCTGGAAGACTGAAACTAGTAATAGAGAGAGAGAGAGAGTGAAATATTAGTGACTAAAATAATAAAAACGCGTTCCTTGGTTGACGGTTGAACCTGACGGCGTTTAACATTGTAACTGTAAATATAAAAAATATATAATTAATTAAAATATTATAGTTTCATATTAACTTTTTCAACTCGCATAAACAAAATCGATCGTTTTTGTTGTTGTAGTGAGACGTGGTAGCGGCCAATCAATTCCAGGCGGAAGTGCATAGTAACGTCCACTATAATATTTTTCCTAGAATTATTTTAATTGTAGGAGTTTATACTGTTCTATTTGTGACATAGAAAGTTTTGAATTCTACGTTCGACGTAATCGCTTCTGATCACATTACGATTTACATATATATTCTATGGATTAGTTATTAACAATTGTTTCCCTTATAACAAGTGTAAAGCACGCATAATAAGTGATACAAGGTCTTGTACAAAGAGATTACTATGGCACCCCCCGCAGCCCGCACCCCGCACACCTCGAACCTCATAATTAGAGAAAACTTTATGTTTTTAAGTGGCACAGAGCCGTTGTTCGCGAACGTTAATACACGAGATGTATCTCCGGCTTTAATTGCACCTCGTTACGTTTTGTGACAGACTCTCGGTTTTGTCGGGACAAAATTCCATCTTCCTTTTACGAAAAGCCTTATGAAAATTAACTGTATAAGTTTAAATTACATAAATTTAACAACGGTACGTACTTGTCTTCATTATCATTTTAAAGCCCACTTTTAGTCCAGAGAAAATGCATTCCGCTTCCTTAGAATGTTATAACCACATTCATGTTAGACGAAATGACGGACAGTAACTACATAAGTTTAAGTAGATATTAAAAATATACAATTATGAAATATTTTGGTAATAATGGATACATATATTATATCAATTTTTCAGATTTAATCTAAGAGAATTATTAGTTTCTCGTTTGTCATATTACTTTTGTATCTTATCTCAGATGTACGTTTCAAACTGCATCTTGTATTGATAATATTTTTAGTAACTTCAAGACCATTGGCAGTAGTATTGTTACTGGGATACGCTCTGATCACAAAGGTCTCCTTGTTAAAATAAGTTGTGATAAACCTAGTGCTGACTGCAAGAAACAAACTAGACTTATATCGAAAAGTAGACTAGATCTTTCTTGCACAATGTCTATCTTCCAAAACTTTTAATAATCAAGATCCAGATCGTTATTATGACAATTTATTTAGTATCATAAGCACTGAATTCAGTAGACTTTGCCCAAGAAAGGTTATTAATGTAAAGGAAAAAACTAGTTTTAGTGAATAGGCAACAACAGGCATTAAGAAAAGTATAGATCGACTGTATGATCTTTATTATAGGAGATCACTAACAAGTAGTGAATCCTTTCATGCTTATGTTAGAAATTATTCTAAAGTTTTTAAACGTGTTTGTATTGCTGCCAAAGCAAAGTTTTTAGGAAATAAAGTTCTCGAATCTAGAAATAAGACCAAAACTGTTTGGCATATAATAAATAAAGAATTAGGTAAAAATAAAATAAATGATAATTCACTTAATCTAAATGTCGACGGAGTACATATTTCCAAAAGTACAGAGATAGTAACTGTTTTCCAAGATTATTTCACTAATATACCTTTACAAGTAACAAAAGATATAACATCATCAGTCCAGGGTGCAGCAGCTCTTTTAAAAAATATGAGTGCACCTATAAATTCAAAATTTAAATTCTTATCTATTAGTGCAGGTGAAATAATAAGGACCTTCAAGCAATTAAATTTAAAACACACCGAAGACATATGGGGTATATCGGTAACAGTAGTACAGTCTTTAATTGTTACTATTTCACCACATTTGGCTAATATATTTAACCAGTGTATAGCAAAAGGAACTTTCCCCAATTTAATGAAAATAAGCAAAGTAGTTCCTTTGTTTAAATCAGGCTGCAGAAGTAGTCTTGGAAACTATAGACCTATTTCAGTACTTCCGTCCTTAAGTAAAATTTTTGAAAAGATTATGCTCAACCAATTAGTAGACTATTTCAATATGCAAAAGTTTCTGGATGGTCGACAGTTTGGTTTCGTGAAATTGAAATCCACTACTGACGCGGGTGCAACGCTTATAAGTTATATATTGAGGGCCTGGGAGGATTCGCATGATGCAATTGGTGTGTTCTGCGATCTGTCTAAGGCCTTTGATTGCGTTGACCATAGTATGCTTATTCTAAAATTAAAACATTATGGTATTTGTGGATCTTCACTCGACCTTCTAGTCTCTTATTTAAAAGATCGTTGTCAGAAAGTTAGCATACAAGGGGTAACCTCTGCAGGATCCTTTGAGCGAATTGATGTCCCACAGGGCTCTATACTAGGACCATTCTTGTTCTTAATATACATAAATGATCTGCCGCTAATGGTCAATAACTGTGCTGACATGGTGCTTTTTGCAGACGATACTTCAATTATATTTAAAGTAAAAAGGACAGATTCAGAGGTTGGGGACATAAATAATACTTTAAACGAAATTTCTCATTGGTTTGCATTAAATAACTTAGTACTTAATACAGGTAAAACAAAATGTATGAGATTTATTTTGCCTAACGTGCCACAGGTTGATAGTAGCGTCAAGATCGAAGAGAATTTTGTAGGGTTAGTTGATAATACTGTATTTTTGGGTATCACACTAGATTCAAAATTACAATGGGGTCCTCAAATTAAACAATTGGCAAGCAAATGAAGTTCTGCTGCATTTTCAGTACGTAAGATTCGCCAGCTAACTGATATTGCCACTGCTAGGTTAGTCTACTTCGCCTACTTCCATAACATAATGTCTTATGGCATTCTACTGTGGGGTACGGCAGCTGAGGTAGACACCATTTTTTTATTACAAAAACGAGCAGTTCGAGCAATCTACAATATGAGACCTCGCGAATCCTTAAAGACTAAGTTCAAGGAGTACGGTATCTTAACTCTGCCCTCCCAATGAATACTTGACAATTTAATGTATGCCCGTAAGAACCTAGAAAAGCTAGATTTCGTAAAATACCGGCACAATTTAAATACTAGAAACTGTGACAAACTGGTTGTTCCACGTTTTAGACTTAGTAAAACCAGTAACAGTTTTTTGGGAAATAGTGTTAGATTTTACAACAAAGTCCCAAAGGATATTACCGATTTGCCGGATTGTGAATTTAAGCGCCATGTCAAGCGGGTTTTGGTGTCAAAAAAAAAACTATTATAGAGTGGATCAACATGTGAACGATGGTGATGTCTGGAATTGACTCATCTCTGTGCATCCATTAAAAACGTTTGTGAAATTTTCTATTATATAGAATATATTATTATTCTAAATATTATATATATTTGTTAAAAAGATAAACCAGATCGAGTTTTTTGCCGGTTCTTCTCGATGACTGGGTTGTTTTCCGAATCGGTCGTAGTTTTGACGTTCATAAGTGCCTTCTTAGGGCCTAAATTGAATAAAGTGTTTTTGAATTTGAATTTGAATTATACTTTGAACATGCAATATTCGCCTTTTTTTTCTTTTTTTTATACAGGAGAAAATCCTACATTGGATACACCTTGCGCTGCCGGGGGACAGCGCGAGGGTTATGTGGGACTCTTACCCACTAAAAACTCCTGTGCCGCCTTTGCGCGTATGTGATCCAGGGCCGAGGGTGGCGGTGAGCACGTGCTCCTCCAGACCATGGTCACGCGCTTGGATCCCCGTAGATGGTCGAACGGGGGACCCACACTTCGAGAGAGGAGTTCCTCCCTCCTGCTTCCATTGAAACGGCGACCGAGACCGTGCTTCGCATCGCGGGCCTTCATTGTGCGGCAACGGACGCCCCCGCGTCCGTCATCTGAAGGCTACTCAGGGAGGCAATGCATGAGGTGCATTAACGCCTCTCCTCCGCCCGCGGCCGACTCTTCGTCGTCGGATTACCGGGGCATCTGGCTGCCTTTCCCTCAGCCTTTCGGCTTCCTCTTTTTGCTGGAGGACGTTTTCGCAGAAGGCGAGTACTGCATTCCATGACCTCTCGCTGTCGATCATGGACCTAACCAAGGCCGGCAGAGAGAGGTCATTCCCCACTACCACCGCTAACTCGCTGCGCTCCGCAGACCATGCCGAGCACTCCTCCAGTGTGTGTTGGGCCGTGTCAACGTCGCATCCGACGCAGTGGTGACACCGCGAATCAACCTCCTTACCAGCCGTTTGGTGCAGGTACTTACCAAAACAGCCATGCCCGGTAAGCACCTGGTGGTGCCATGCAGCCATACAGGTGGTACAGCAACTTTGTTCTTCTTGCCTTGTTTCTTTTTTCTTCCTGCTTTTCTTGCGTTGCCACTGGTGTTGGAACAAGCAATACGGGGGGCTTCGATATGGAGGTCGTAGCGTTGGCCGCCTTTTCTGCGTTCTTTAAATCCGCAGCTAACGCTGGTCGCAAACGTTTCTCGGGCAGGAGTCGATCTTGCAGAACTTCCATGCGAGCATCCAAGACATTACCCATTCGGAGCATCATGGCATGCATCGCTTGCTCCAGCCTCTCGACCGTAACCACTCCAGGAGACTCTTCTACGTTTACGGTACCGTGCGGTTGTGGCAGAGCTGGAAACTCATCTTCGCGCGTTCTTTTCCGAGACGGAGCAGCATCAGAAGTCGTAATCGCGATTGGAACGGTGACGGATATAGCACTGGGTGCAGGATCCTGTATGCGTACTTTCAGGATTTCCACTCTCAGCTCCGCCACCTCCTTGCGGAGCTCATTCAGCTCCGCCACCTCCTTGCGGAGCTGATTCAGCTCCGCCGCCTGTCTAGCCTCTCTTTTTTTTGCGTCCTTATAGGCCTCCTGTAACTTCAGGAACTCCTCTGAGGCAGGGCGCTGTACTATGACTTTTATGGCATTTGCTATCGACGCCGCTGCCTCGTTGAGGAACGCCCGTTAGTGGTCCCTGTATGTTTTTAGATTTCTGAGCGACTGTGAGGATGATGTCCACGTCACCCAGAATTCTCTTATTGAGGTCGATGAGAAGCTGCTCTTCCGTCCGTGTGCCTTTTATCTTTTTTGCAACACGGTCCAATCTCGCTCTCGCAGCAACATCCGCTATTTCTTCTTCGACCTAAAGCCGGAGTTCTTCCTTCCTCAACCGGATAAGCTCCGCCTTTGCCATCGCCATGCCAGCGTACTCGCCCGTTGTTTTTGGGTGAACGCTTTGCTTGTTTACCTTCTTCCAGTGGTCTACCGGCTTAGGCATTGCCGAAGGTATAGCCCCTGACGCCGTATCCACAGACATTCCTTCCCCCATGTCTACATCCTCGACCCTTTGGTAGAACCTGCTGAGGCAGGGAGATTCCCTACCAGCAGCAGATCCTACCGACATCATTGTCGAGCCGCTGTGTCCACTTGTCATTGAGAGTCTATCCAGCGATGCAGCCCTCTCTAAAACTACGATCGGCAAAACTTTGCCCCCCCCAGACGACGAGGGGCAGCTTGAGCCCGAAGGCCTAGGGAGGGATTCTCCTGCGCCAGTGACGCAAGTACCCTCCTGGGGTATATGTGTGTTTAGAATTGCCTTATCAATCCTAATTTTTTCCTCAGTGCTCCGTAAACTAGCCGAAGTCGTCATTCCCAAAACAGGAGCATCTAGGTCGCATGCAGAATCGGTAGCCATTGTCTTTGCCAAAGTCGTCGTTGATCGTGTTCTTCGCAAAATTTTGCCCCCCCTCCCCCCCAGAAAACAAGGGGCAGCCCAGGCCCGAGGGCCCGGGGAGGGATTCTCCGGTACCGGAGGCATCGGTACCCTCTTGGGGTAGTCGAAAATTTAATTTTGCGTTCTCCATGTTTGCTTCGGTCTCAAAAGTCCGTGTTCGTGCGTGGGTCATCGTGTGATCGTCATCGGGTATCCATTTAGTCGCCAGGGTCATTGTTTTTAAATTGAGTTCTCGTACAAATTTGCCTCCCCCCCCAGAAAACGTGGGGCAGCCTGGGCCAGAGGGCCCAGGGAGGGATTCTCCGATGCCGGTGGCACCGGTGCCCTACTGGGGTAGTCTGCTTGAATTTGTACCGTCCATGTTTACTTAGATCGGAGTCTATTAAGCATGCCAGGGTCATCAAGAAAAGAAGAATCGAAATCTGTGGAGCAAGCCAAGGTCGTGTCAGAGATCAGCCGTTGACCGGTAAGCGGTCGACGTTGCCCAGGGTGCGTCACATGGAGGCTCTCTGACGTGCACCCCATGCAATATTTGCCTGACTCTACTTCTATTATTCGAGTTTTAAGAGGTTTTTGAATACTTTTAATATGATTGTGTAGATGCAACTATTAACATGTTTTAACTCTGGTTTATTAACAATGATCATGCCGAATTAGACTAACATAATCAGTTACATACGTATATTCACGATGGAAATGATAATTGACTAATATGTAAGAATTCTTAAATACATGTTCCTTAATTAGCCTTTTCCTAATTAATGAGTATTCCAACAAGAATAACTCAAAAGGCATCCAAAACTCCTCTAATATTTAGTAAAACTCTCATTAATTATCTACTTGACTAGACAAACCACGAAAAAACAAATTAGGCAATAATTATTGCACAGGAATAAATAACACAGAAGACAGATCTCAATATTAAAACTACACACTAATTAAAACACATGGTTAATAGTTTAGAAGTATATTCTGTGAGTGTAAAAAGTAATTAGTATACCTCGGGTACCATACAATATACATGATACATGCCATATTTTACTTAAATTTATAAAATAATATCACATAAAACATTTTAATGGCCACTCTTTATGAAGTAGGTTTTTGACAACTTTTCAAGATCTATTTGTGAATATTAATTATATTTATTAATATTTGTATCAAAGGCTGCACTGACAGGTTCCTACCAAATTTGGCTAGGCAGGGCGGGAAACTCGAGCAGTGAAGGTGAGCGTTGATGCGCATCTCAAGGGGGACCTCCTTAAACCTACATCTGGGTCGCAAGTCCTGGGAACTGCTCTGAGTTTCTCCCTCTGCCACACGATGAACCCGGCACCCGCACAGTGAATCCATGGAAGGCTAAGAAGTTCGTCTCTCTTTTTATTGTATTTGGTGATTTTTTTTATCCCATCAAAAAAATAAATGTGAAATGAGAACCAAGCTCAATATTATGATGATATATGCCTTGGTTGTTGACTTCAACGACAAAAGAAGTGAGATCTATGTTATAACTACGTAAAATATCATTTCTGCTTATAACTTGGGATAATATTGAAGCCTAAGAATTTGACATATTTATCTAAAATCGTTTTTGAGATATGAGGGAGCGAAGTGGCTACAAATGGTTCATGGAACACGTTCATGTACGCACGGTACCGCGTGCTGGCCATTCTGTTAACTTGAACTTGGCTTGACACGCTACGGCGTGTCTAGAGAATCGACGATTGGCTCAGTCTCTCTATGTAACGCTTTCGTAGAGTAAAAACTTGTCCACTCTTCTGTTTAAGATCGTTATGTTATCTATGTGGATCAGAAAGAAAGAAAACAGATGAAGGCAACGCATTGCATTTTTTTGGGGTTCACATAGTAAATGAAGATGCAAAGGGCTTTGTACCGCTAGATATAATATCGACTACAAATTCATTGAGATCCGAACGGAGCTGGGTAGCTCGAAGATGATTTCATGGAGACTGTGGAATAAGCTGGTGTAGATCTTGTGCATATTGTCCAAAAGTGCAATCTTTAGAACATCACAAGACATACGAGCCAACGCCAATGTTCTGGACTTTGCATTTTTGCTCCTGTCAATGATTCATTACCGTTGAGTTTTTGATCACGGCAATCGATTGAATCCAGCTCGGCCAACTGTTATTTGGCGGACACGTCCCGAGAATGGCAACAATACTCCACACAAAGCCTTATTTGCAACTCATACAAGCGAATAAGTCATCAAGTACCGCTTCACCCTAATAAAGATCCCCCTTTTGTGAAGTTCTTTTAGTCTTGGTATGAAAATATTAAAGTATTAATTTATAAATAATTTCTTAGCTTCAAACGATAATTAACACTATTCACACATTTCTGAACTGTATAACAAGAATATTTTGGGCAATAGGCCCACTATGACTTATACAGGTATGATTAAACCATGGCATATGAATAAACCCAGTAGTTCACTTTCGTACAACGTGTTTGCAAGTATGCCGATATGTGTCAAGTCGCTACGAAGGTTTTGTCGTACTAATGAAGTCCCGATGTGACAGCTCCCCACCACGCCTGTTACTACGAGTTAGTAACTATCAATCTGTCCCAGATGGAATTACCAAAGTAAAAAGTCCTAGTAAATCAAGTATTTGATAGTACTTGTAAGTCATCGATCGCAGCGAGCGCCAACAAACGACCGCTCGTCTGTTTGTCTCCATCACAGGCGAGATCGCGCAGACTTCCATTTGTCTTGTGACACTCTATTTATCATTGGTAGCGACGATTCCTTTTGTAGATAACTTAAGAGTTTTATTTGTAACTTGTTCTCGGTGCAGAAGTTTCAAGGTTTCATTCATTTTTGTTTGTTTTCCAAACTTGTTTTCAAGCTGGTAAAAATAATGTCATGGGATTTCTACATAAAGTGGTTTATAATACCTCACATTACTTTAGGAGCCAGCTAAGGTGATGTATTATAATTACACGAATTCAAAGTGTACATTGAACTTTCTTCGATGGAAATACTTCAGTACAGTACAGTACGTTCTCGCGTGTTCTTACTATCACAGTTTAAAATGTGATAAATTTTCGACCAAACGTTAGCTTGATATTCTTATTTCACACTCTTTACAGAGAACAAAATACGGATTGTTCAAAGGTAGCAAATATAAGAGTAAAGAGGGGTCTTCAAGAGCGACATAAGCCGGTGAGACATCCCAAATCTGTAGGCCCTCACAAGCCCTCCGGCTGCGGCGACACGTACCTCACTATCTCAAACTATGTGGAACCTTTATGTAAATGTTTTGGGTCCAAGCTGCGAGCGCGACCGACTCTCAATCTATAACTCTAGTATATACCTATTATTGACTCAGTTCAATTCACAATATGTATGGTGTTTTGCAGTGCGTTAAATACTTATATCGTACATAAACAAAACACTATAAAGGATAAGTTATACACGTTGGAAGTGCGTGGTAAATGTGCCCAGTGTACTCCAAAGAGACTGGGGTATCGAATCTTTGTCAATGTTCATAAAAATAAAATAATGGCAACTTCTGGTAACTTGTAATTTGGTAGAATACCATAGTGTTGAATCCAAACAATTCAAGAATTTTTCCAATCTTAACCTTTTCGCTCTTTAATTTGATCCATGCCAGGAAATCATCAAGTGCATATTTATTTTACTCCCGTAACACTTTTTTCATGAAACTGAGCGAGCCGGCTTAAAGACAGAGTGGCAAAGGGCCCGGCGACCGCGATATCTCTCGCTACAGAGAGGTCAGCTCGATATCCGGACTGTACCGGTCCTACAGAGATCCTCATCTATAGGGATTGGAAAAATATCCCTTACATTACACAAACGCTGGAAGGTGAGTTTCGGATAATGAAAACTATGCATATCGTATAAGGTAAATCGTAGGGATATTTCTCATGTTTATTAAGTATTTTCACTTATATTGTTTTATATATCGCCTACGAAAATACACACAGAAAAATTAACATTCCGTTTGCAATCAACATAATGGATATTTGAGTCGTTACATTTCAAAACGAGCTAAATTCAAGTTTAATCGTTCATATAGCATATTTCATTTCTTTAAGATTTCCAGTTTAATTAAGACACGTAGAACGAAGTTCAAATTTTGCCAATCAGAAGTTTTTTAGTTTTTATTTACATGTACAAAATTTTAATGTCTTGAAAAATAACGTAAAATATTAGGACCAACTAAAATTGGATTTAGCTTATTTTGAATGTAAAGATTCATTTATAATAGTTTGAAAATGGTTTTGCTATACAATGTTTACCAGATGGTGCAGTATACTAGCTGTGTCCGTGGCTCCCTCTGCGGGGGCTACAAATACATGATGTATCATATCTATAGATCTTTATATATCTTTTTATATGATCTCTTTGTACACAATATTTAGTAGCAATACAATTGGACTCACCTGAAGGCGGTAAAGTGCTAGTATGTTTAATAACGGTGAAAAATCGTTTTAATGAATAAGATCTATGTCTCAGTTTGCTTTTACATAAAACCAGATACCTTGGTTTTTATATAATACTAGCTGTACCCGGAGATCCACACGCGATTTTTTAAATTGTATTAAAGAATTATAAAATTGTTAGACCATGTACAATTATAGAAATGCTCTTCAAAAATTGTAAGTACGACACGCACGCCACTAATAGTAACATGTAACGTGTACATTAGATATATAAATACTAACAGTGTGTCAAATGAGATTTGTCATTAGCAACATATTCGGAACCTTAACCCACCATATAACTACCTCAGTGCTCACTTACACTGTATAAGGAACTAACGAAACAATAACTTAAAATATTATTATAAAGATTTACATTTACATTACATTTAATATACATTGCCATTATAATTAACATTTTGTGACTATACAAAAAGTAAACGCTTGTCTGTTCCGCAAGAAATTGTATTATGGAACTCTTTACGTAATACGTTTATAATCTATGATCTTATTAGGAAGACCTCTATATCATTAAAGTTATTAATAATTATAATGTGCAATTATAAACAATAAGCTGATAATTATTTCTCTTATTAAAAATAAAGAATGAGTTGAAATCTTGCTAAATTTCATGCAAACAAAGTCGCGGGTAACAGATAGTCTAATTTAGAGTAGCCTAAGTAACTCGCTGTAATTTCAGCTATCTGCCAGTGAAATTCCCGTGAAAATCGGTCCAGCCGTTTCGGAGATTACCCGGAACAAAACAGATAGACAGACCGACAAAAATTATAAAAATTGCATTTTTGTTATCAGTAGCGTGTATACTTTCATACCCAATCAGTAAAAATATTTTATTTTGATATCACATACAGACACTTCATTTTTATTATATGTATAGATACTGATGAGAGATACTTATGGTAATGCCGATTTTTGTTTTTGTAATCTCTTCAATGGATATCGATTGCTACATGTTGTATATGCGTATCTAAGTAGATAGCATTTGTGTCACCTTTAAAGATTATCTGTGTGAATAATGTGCGTCACCAACTAACTTCCGAACGAACACACTAAATATTTCACAAATTGTCATCTTAATCAAAATCAAATCAAAAATACTTTATTCAATTTAGGCCCTAAGGAAGCACTTATGAATGTCAAAGGTACTACCGGTTCGGAAACAACGCAGTCATCGAGAAGAACCGGCATTAAACTCGATCTGGATTATCTTTTTAACATATACATATATCAATATCTTCTTTTTAATCTCATAATTTGTCACTGCGATTCTCTTTTAATTTGCTGTGTTTTGGGATTAGGCAATATACCTATATGTGCTGAGAAGGTTGCAGGTCAGGATGACAGTAAAAATTGTCGATGGATTGTACATGTGGCGGTGATCGCCGTTGTTTTTTATATTGCAATGTAATTACAGTGCACTCACTCTGTTGTGCTACTATAAAACAGACAAATGGACTTTGTCTTTTATAATATGTAAAGATTATTATGATATATTCGCAATAACAAAGGTTTTTCGCTTATAGCAACAGTTGAATAGTGTGAGTATACACCACAATGAGATATCGGTGCTGCACTAACTTATCAAATATTCAAGTTCCGACGAGGGCAACGAACAGCATCTTCGCAATCTCTTTACACTCGCACTTCACGTTGGAGATTTAATTTTTCCACAATTTTTTCCCATTTATCGAATAAACAAACAAACTTTCCTTTTTACGTTTCACAAATTCAAATGAAACCTCGGAGTACAGCTAATAGAATATAACATGTATGAAATAAAAAATCAGAATAAAGTTTTAATTTAAAATAATAACGAAATGTACACACATTTTGTTTAAACTTTCAAAATATCACCCTTCTAATAAAAAAATAAAGCATGAATGTGAATTCTGCTCGTAGTCGAGCTCTAGTCGGAGGCAAGCAGCTACCTTTATAATCATTTCTTTCCACATTACCTACCCGACAGCCAGTGTGCTCTCTGGTTGCGTGAACTCTACTACGGGTAAAGTTATAGGGGTCTTAAAAATACCCTGAATGATAAAAGCTTATTACTTATATTTATTACTTCGAATAAATCATACTAGTTTAATGCAATTACGCCTTTAACTTTTTTTAATGATATGCAATAAAAAATCCGTCTACTTGGTCTTACGTATTCTCTCTTAGCCTAAAATAATTTATACGTAATTTTAAAAAGGATTGACACACTATCCGAAGCGTCTCAAAAAAATGAATTCTCCTTGGTACTAAGTTGGAAAGACTTTCATGACGGTACCTATTGCCAGCCACATACTTCGTACTCAAAGTAAACCACGTGTTCTTTGCTGTTTTGTGGTACAAATAGAAATGATGAAAAAAAATTACAGTAAATTTTTGCGCATTGTGAATAAAGTATTTTGTGATCTGTATCATAATGCTGACGGACTATTCCAAATATAATTTAATACGTAAAGTAAATTTCAATTTCAGTGAAAATACCGAAAAGTTGAAATCGGTAACATTCGCAGTTTTTTTATCGAATGTGTTACGTTTCGTAGTTGTACGTAAGCAAACTATTTGTAATAATCTTTCTATTACTACCTGTAAAGATGAGAAATGATATTAAAGTTAATTTTCTAATTAAAGTCCTTTTACAGTCTACTGAAAACAAATATTGTAATTGTTATCTTTATCTACTGACTTCTAAGTCTAGTGTACTAGAGAGTGTGAAGTACTAGATTATAAAATAAGACTATAAGTGTATGGCAAATTCAAATTATAGAATGTTACTATTTTAATTTAGTTACTCGTGATAATTCACATACATATTTTTACAAGAGTGACAAGAGTTTCATCTTATATAGTATTTTTGTACAATTTTTAATTTAATTTTAAAATGTATTTTCTTAATATAAATCCATATCGACCTGCCACTTCATCTCCTTCATTACGATCACCTTATAATGTTTCACGGTTCTTTTTCAAACATTTTACTATATCTTTTATATTCTCTGACTAGAGACCTTGCTATATATTTTATACTTTCTTTCTTACTACTCTAGCTTCTTTTTTATTGCCATCATACATAAAACCAACTTGGATTGAATTACATTGATAAATTCCAATGATCAAAATAATGATAAAATATATGTACGCATTTAGTTATTAAGTTGTAAGTTCAATTCTCAAGTTTTAATATATACCGCGCCTGTCAGTTGTGGACAGAAGTCGGAAAAGGTATCTGAGTTCGGAACCAAGCGATTACAATTGCAACACAATTGCCAGTGTAGAGATAACTGGAGCTTCCATCACGCAAAGTGATTTTACCCACACTCGTCTTTGTCAGATAATTAAGTTATTCTTTGTGTGAGGTTGTCTGCCCCTTTTCATTTATCTCATTATTACCTACTAATGGATGATTTCTTATCACCATTAATATTTGCCTATGTTTCATCGGTGGCATCATTCACATTTTTAATTTTATGAAAAAATACATACACTCAATGGATATCTAGCAGATTGTATGATCACTGCAAACTAAATTCATGTGTAGCTAACCTCAAAAGAATGCAGCCGCAATAGTTAAGATTAGTCTTTACTTCTGGGAAATAAGTTGAAATATATTTTCTGCCGGCCACCCACCCATATACGTTTTGCTGCATTTGAACAACCTATCGGTTTTGTAATATCGTTTAGAACCGAGTCATTTGATTAATATCATTTAGATTGAGTGGTGGTAAACTTAAAGCGTTCCAGTGTTACAATCACAAGAGATCAAGAGATAGATGCTTGGCAATATAATACCTAGATGTGTGTTACACTCTAAAATTAAAAGTAATTCGATACAAGGAATCCCTGAAGATGTTTATAGAGGATGAGAAAAATATAAATTTAAATCTGTTTTCCCAACAAAGCGGGAGAGAAAGTTCCACAAAGTCGGAAAGTCCGTGCCGATGGGTTCTTTATCTAAATTTCAGTCTAGACACAGTTTAATCTAGTTACGTAATGTTATATTTAAGTTCTTGAACATTCAGACAGGCGCTATGATAAGGTTTTACATTCAGCTGACACTATTACAATGTGATTTACATAATATTACGGCGAGGCTCCGTCATCATGCATACAAATTGTTTCAAATGAAGTTGATCGCGGAAACAGTCTTGATGAACCGGCCGTGTCTCCACTTCAGCGCAAACAAACAGACTCTCTGTTTACGATTCACTCATATTTTAAAATTGCTTTCGGTCTGTTAATCAATTGTTATATTGAGTTAGCTTATAGCATTTATACAAGAACGTGTGATTGTTGATGCTGCTTACCAAAATTTCAGCCAATGTTTAGAGTAGCTGTTTTAACACTGTCTCTATCGACATGGGGTTCGAATCATATAATGACTCAGAGTTATACGTGTTGGAAAACATCACAATAAAACGTCTGCAAAGTGGTAGGGAAACTTTTGTAATGTGGGAGCATAGGTAGTGTCGCAACGACTGTTACCGACTAAAAAACTCCACAGTGAACCATCCGCCGCACTATAGAGGTGTCACGTAGTGGTATGAGTATGCTCCATGAAACCCTCAGTGGCTGGGCCAACGTTCCACCGGCTCCCACACGTTAGTATCAATTTATTCCCTGAACGTTTCCATCACCTTCGGTGTCCTCGTAAATTATAATTAGGTGAGATATAATCAAACGCTAAATTACGAACTATAAAAACACAGTAGTACTGCTCTTGGACATAAGTTAGAACTTGTATAATTACCCTGAGCTTTTAACGAAGATAAGCAATTAATAAGACATTTTGTACCTGGCTAGCTACAAAGATTAACGAAATTCTTAGCATTCCACTGCTTCACTGTGCGAGTGCAGGCTTTATCATTTTACAAGGCGAGACTAGCACGCCCAGTGCAGATTTAAGCGTCACTTTAGAAAATTTATCCAGAAATAAGCTTATGATTGCCCTAGACAGGCATCTTTTAGTACGTTATATAGGTATTTTGCTGATATATCCCTCGCTCCAACTACAACTGAGTATAATCAAAATAAACTACAGTTTCTGGTTAATTCACTTATAAATTTATAATAATAGGTCTTTACCTATGAAATTGCCGTTCTGCAGTACTGGCCATTTCAAATCAAAATAATTTTGTTTGCCTAAGAATTCTAATTTCAAATTAATTTTATTTTAAAAACATGGAATTCTTTTTCCAAAAGTAGTCATTTGTTTATTGATTAGTGTTACATTTTCATCGCATTTCAATCTTTTTTTGTCATTATGGATACGTTAAAAATTCGAGTAACTATGGAATATGAGTACCGTCGTGGCAGCAACGCGGCACAAGCGGCACGCAACATCAACGACGTTTACGGAGCTAACACTACAAATCAACGCACCACCTGTTATTGGTTTGCTCGCTTTCGTTCTGGGAATTTCGACCTGAAAAATGAACCTCGCGGTCGTTCGAAGACTTTGGTCGACAATGACGAATTAAAGGCGATTGTGGAAGCTGATGATACACAATCTACGGCTGAATTAGCAGCAGCTTTCGACGTTAGCGTCAAAACAATATTGGTCCATTTGCGTCAAATTGGCAAGGTAAAAAAGCTTGACAAATGGGTGCCCCACGAACTCAGTGATTGCTAGCGAGAAGTACGCGTTGAGACGTGCCTTGCACTGCTCAACAGACACACAAATGAAGGAATTTTGAACCGCATTGTTACCTGCGATGAAAAATGGATTCTGTTTGATCACCGCAAGCGTTCAGCAAGTTGGTTGGATCCTGGTTCAGCACAAAAAAGGGGAGGAAAAAAAAAATTTTTAAAAAAAAAAAAAAAAAAAAAAAAAAAAAAAAAAAAAAAAAAAAAAAAAAAAAAAAAAAAAAAAAAAACTAAACAATGCCCTAAACGAAAACTTACCTCTAGAAAAGTGACGGTCACTATTTGGTGGTCTAGCGTCGGTGTGATTCATCACAGCTTCTTACCAAACGGGGTGAGCATTATTGCAGATGTGTACTGTGAAGAACTGAACACAATGATGGAGAAGCTGGCACATCTCCAACCAGCATTGGTCAATCGCTCGTCTCCGCTGCTCCTGCACGACAACGCGCGACCTCATACTGCACAGCAGACGGTCTCCAAGTTGCAAGAACTGGGGTTGGAAGTTCTCCGTCATTCGCCCTACTCACCAGACCTTGCGCCTACAGACTACTACTTTTTCCAGAATTTGGATAACTCCTTGGCGGGAAAAAAATTCAATACCCGAGAGGCAGTACAAAATGCCTTTGAAGAATTTGTTGCCTCCCGTCCAGCTGATTTATTTAAGAAGGGCATCAATAAACTGCCACTGCGTTGGGAAAGATGCATTGATTGCATGGGTGATTACTTCGATTAATACAAATAAAAAATACATGAAAAAAATTCGTTTAAATTTTTTCATACAAAACGGCAATTTCATAGGTAAAGACCTAATATTTAGTTATGTTTGCTATGTAATTTTTGAGATTTTCGTTTCGTATGGTATAGTGTACTTAAATAGTAATGGATTTTTGAGCTCTCGTGTGTGTAGCAATATATCCAGATTACAAGTTGATACACCATCCTCTATTGGGATGTAATAGTGTCGTTCATACGTATCCATTATAAGAATCGAGTCAAGCGTGATTCCCAAAATTGCTAATGGTTCATTTTTGATTTTCTTTTCTTGATACTTCTTACAAAATCAGAACGTTACTTAAAATTGTTCCGAACAAGAGAGACTCCAACTGGAATAGTAAATAAAATAATTACTCTCGCAAGGACATTCTTGATTTCACGAAGTTAAATTCCACTCTGTGATAAATATAAGAGTAACGTTTCAGCAACTGGTGAAAAGGAAACGTTAAATGCGCAACACACTAAATAAACAAGTGACAGTGTCTCAAAGGAACCCTTACGAGCGGGACTTGGAACAGCAAAAGGCTCTGTCAACTGTATGTTTGTTTAAAACAGTTGCAAATCTACTCTCTTAAGAGCTAGAAAATGAGTGGAATTCTTTAAAGTGAAACGAGTGTCTTTGTTGATAAATGAGTATCTGCCAACTGGAGAATAGATGTATATAATACGATTGCTAAATTTATGGCAATTTTGGCATACTCAAAGAAAAGTTGTCTCGTAGTTGCTTCCATTGGAACAGTATACAGCTGCGTACAATGGCATACATTTTTTTCAAATAATCTCATATTAGACATATATTAATGTGTCTTTCCTTTCATATTTGGTGAAAACTGGCATTAAAATATGGCTTTTGAATTTGTGTGCTATAGCTTTGTGGACAGAATAAATCAAGACGTTTAGAAGTAATCTTACTTCAAGACACCTGCTTGTGTTAGGCGTTTTAATTTCTCAGTTAGGTTATATAGTTATTGTTGTATCGCACGAGATCATTAAAAATTGCACGATGTTAAAAATAATTATAAGAAGGTAACATTTTAATTCAGCCAGTAATAGAATGCCGCATCTAAGACTTTGGACTATATCCGAGCGTAAGCACAACATGCTTTAATATACCTAGCAAAATATTCTTTCTTTTAACCGCTGGTGAGATTTCAATTAATATATTACACATATTTATAACAATAATATCATATTTTTATATAATAAGTCTACTTATTATGACTAGTGGTCGCCCAGTGGTCAACATTTGACCATAATTCATTGATTTTTTAAAGCTTGAACTTTATTAGAGTTCTATTGTCAAAGGGTTATACTTCTATAATCAAAGGTTTTCATCATTCATTCATAATTCGTCAGTTATTTGCCATTTTTTTTTAATTATATCAAAATAAAAAAAGCTATGTCTAAATGAAAATTGAAATTAATCATAAATTTGAAACATAAAACAAGCGGTTACATAAAGTGGTAAGGCTCTCAAATTCTAAGTAAACATAACTTTACGAAAATAAAAAAATTTATCGCAACTCATGGCACAATTTTCAATTAATTTTACGTGACGCCATGGGTGTGCGGTTTTTCTGGGTAATATTGAATTAAGTGTAGTCTGTACAGTATGAGGAATAGTGATATGCCCAGTATCGTCGTTTGGAAAAGTAATGGATACACAATAGAATCAAATGACGAATCCAAAACAAAGATGTTTTAAAACTACCAATAACTTTTGAAAATTAATTGATTTTTGTTCAAAATTCATCATCAACTGTACTAAATATAATTACTACATCAGGTTGCAC
This sequence comes from Antheraea yamamai, assembly GCA_036509395.1. Lineage (NCBI taxonomy): Eukaryota > Metazoa > Arthropoda > Insecta > Lepidoptera > Saturniidae > Antheraea > Antheraea yamamai. The sequence continues at coordinate 366,356 of AP028428.1, forward strand.
TGCATCATTGTAACTGCTGAGATCTAAGTCGTGGATTACTTTCATGAGCATACAAATTTTTTTATTTTAATTTTCAACTCTCTGATAATGATCCTTCATTGCAATAAATTACTACGTAATCATTCACATTGGAAAGCATTACTGCGCTCCAATTCGAGAGAAATTTCATGCATTATGCTATCATTGCATGTTCAATTAAACTTTTCCTGAAATATATAATTAATAGCAGTGTGCAGCAGCGACCTCAATCCCAGGGATTATATATAGAGCGTGATCTCCACTGCATCTCGGAGACTCGGAATCCTGAACAGGGTGCGACGGTTTTTCACTGCTGAACAGCTATATCTTCTTTATAAAACACAAGTTCGGCCCTGCGTGGAATACTGCTCGCACCTCTGGGACGGTTCGGCAAAGTACATCTTGGATCCCTGGATAGGTTGCAGAGACTACTGTCCGCATTGTTAATGATGCAGACATTACAGAGTTCATAGAGCCACTTCAGTTACGCAGAAACATTGCCTCACTGAGTGTGTTCTACCGTCTGTATCATGGCGAGTGTCCTGAAGAGTTATTCAATTTGATCCCTTCCTCTCGTTTTCATAACCGAACCACTCGCGCTAGTCTTCGGAGCCACAGTTTTACGGTAAATCCTATCTGGGCACGAACTAAAAAGTTCGCAACGTCTTATCTTTGCCGCACCGTGAAGCTGTGGAACAACCTGCCGGCCAGTGTGTTTCCTCCTTCCTATGACATAAGGACCTTCAAGCGCAACGTGAAGAGATACTTATGATGGCCGGCATGACAGCGGCGACCGGCGATGGATAGTATGTCTCTCGGTGATAGCCATTGTTTTTGAATTGTACTGTGCTTACCATGAGGCACAGTACAATCATTTTGCCGAGCTACAATAAAAAAAAATGTCCACATCATAGAAATGTCCACGTATAATATGGTGAGCGACCATATACAGTCATTAGATCTGCTCTATTATAAAAAAATATTTAACTCTTAACTTTCTTAGCTAACCACACGCATATGCAAACGATGAATTATATTTGCGAATGTTCACAAAGTATTTTTTTTTGGCTTATTTTTAATATTTTATGATCATTAATCATCATTTGAAGTGAGTCCACCAACAAAAAAGAACTAAACATTGACTTTGCTAATATTGCTTTACTCTTATGACAACATGATGCAAAGTGACATGAAGTGAAAGCAGTCCTGTCACCTAAAAATATTGATATTCAATAAGATCAAAGAGAATAATAATTATTTCAGTGGTTTCGTAAATTTACTAAATTATTAATGTGCATTATGAATTTACACATTATATTATTATAAAATTAGTAATTGGTCAATTTAACCAGTTGATTTCAAAGGGCATGTAAGGCATACAACGTCAGTCATCTTAAAAATATTGAACGTAGAGTGAAAAAAGGTAATTGGAACGTAGAAGAGTAAAATGACGGATGGCGAAACGTCTTTTTCATTTACATGTGTGTATTTGTTATGTGTCATTCAAGTAGTAGTGTGAGTAATGTATATTTTAATTTATTTAATGTATTTCTAATGCATTTTATATAAAAAATAGCTTTCTGCACTTCTCCTCCATATAATCTTCAACTATGCCAAATCTCATGTTCATCTGTTCGCGCTATTCGCTTAAAAAGGGGTACAAAGTTTATGCTTCATGTATTAATATATAGATTAGCGACTAAGCTAACTCCGAGTGCTGTCTGAATATAATTAAATCAATACTCAGTATTCACTAGATTCTTCTACTGTGACAATAAATGAAATAATATCAATAATAGTGAAAATATTACAAACTATAAAGCGAGAAAAGAACTAGTACATTTTATTAATTTGATTGAGATATTTATTGAGATGCAATGACTATTATTGTACTCCTATGAAACATTTTCATTTGTGTCATAGTTACACCAATATTTAACATGACAATGGTCCATATTCTAAGACTAGCTGTGCCCACAACTCCATCCACGTGGAACTTAATGTAAAAAACAGTGACTAATATAATCATCAGAATATATTAAGTCCATTTACTTATCTACTTTTCTTTCGTACTTAAGTCGCATCGTCACTAAAATTACAATGAAACCAAGACTAAATGTAAATCGAGGATATGCTTTATGAGTTTCTTGGTGAGGTTTTATCGTGAACGTACTTTAACAATGATGCGTCTTCAAAGAAACAGGCTGACAGACATTTCTAAAAATGATTGAAATGTATTTTATTACTTATTCCAAGACATGTTCAAAAATTTTTTCACAAAATTCTAAAATTACAGATACGTTAGATTAACATTTTTATTATATGTATAAATATAAACATCTAAGTTGTTCACATTCAATTTAGCCTTATTGAGGTAAAAAAGTAATTCATTTTATTTCTGTTTTCAGGTAAGTTTTCTACATTAGAATATGATAGCGTTATCTACAGACGTAAGTAGCCGTGATTTTTATTTCCAAGAAGCTTTTGAGAGTGTCACTCACAATAAGTTAGGCCTCTTTCAGAAGAGCATTCCTTAATGTTATTTCATTATAAGGTCAGTTCAAATTATTTGACACAACCTATATTAGGTGGTAGTTTTGACGTTCATAAGTGCTTTCTTAGGGCCTAATTTGAATAAAGTGTTTTTGATTTGATTTGATTATCTCTAAACCCTTTGAAATCCTGTGTGGCTATTAGTACAGGACGACATATTGACGCAGGTATACAAACTTAATCAGGCAAATGCTTCCACGAATTTGTATATCAAAAATGTATATTATTATATACACTTATCTATAGATATTTGGTTTATTACGTAAGCTATATAAATAAATCTGTGATTATATCTGTGTATGTAACTCTTTTTTCAAAATTTATGAGAGGTAACTATTACAATGGAAGCTAGTCACGAATATGGTTTAAAATTGTTGAATGCTTGTTGTTTTGTTTGTATAGAAGAAGTATAAATCATTGCTAATTTGTAAGCTATAAAATTGTCAATAATATTTGTATAAATGAAAAAATATGAGTGATAATAAAATTACGAAATGGAAATATTGCATGATAAAGGCTGTTACGACCGTGGACAGCTAGTTTACGTGTCTATTAAGCTTTCTACTACATTGCACCGGCACAAAATGACTGCGATCCCTGTTAACGACCTCTAAACTACTGAATGTATTGCCTGATTCAACGACGTATGAAAGCAAATCATTGAAGATATGCTAATATATTTCTGTGTATTTGATGGAGCCATCGCTTTTACATAGTATTCCTTGAACCGACACTTACAATATGTTATATATATACAATATACTATAGACATTATAGTCATTCCAAGAAGCTTGATTGCATAGAGCGTAATCGTCTATACGGGCGCTTTCACTGATTCAACAGGATGCATTTCCTTGAACCATATCACGGAAAATCGGCTTTATTGATGGGCTCTGTGTAAATTGTCCCACAAGTATGATCTGGCTCATCTGATATAAGCTGTTTTAAGTCAGTCCAATAGTCACTTTTTTTTAAATTATGTAATGAGTTTCTGCGACTATATTCAACATTCACGTAGGAATTAAAAAAATAACAAGTGAATTATCTTTTTTTGTACAAGCCTAACGTCTATTTACTTGATATTATAGAAGAGCATTTAGTCAAAATATCAGAAAAAATTAAAACATGATTAATTATTGTATGCCTGGTGCCACATATAATCAAATAATTAAAAAAACTTTTGAACACAGACTTTGACAACCAATGTAACATAGTAATTTTAGTAGGGGACAGCTCTGATATAAAAAAAAATGATTTATATAAGACATCAGAAAAGCTGTTACATTTGAATGTGAGAAGCATAATGTTATGTGCCTTTCCATATTCAATTTCCCTATCAGAAAAAAAACAATAACATTCATATGTTAAATACTTTATTGTACAATTTGACATGGCGTCATAGAGACAAATTTATATTTTTCGACATTAATACATTTATTAATAACTATACAATAACGCAGGATAGTATATATCTTCCCAAGAAGTATAAACGTGACATAGCTACATTGATAGCTTATAATATAAATAGGTTAAGTGACTCAGCGGTATCATATAGTTCACTTATGGTACTGTGATTAAATTTTTAAACTAGTAGATAAGACAAAGGAGCTGTGTAATATCACATTGTACCACCAAAATATTAATCGCTTCTCCGGCAAAATATTAGACATAGAATTACTTTTAAATATAGAGAGACTAGATATCTTATGTTTTACATAAAACATGGCTTAAACCTAGTACAATGATATTTAATGTACCCCATTTTTCGGTTACCAGTGTATTTAATAGAACAATCAATGTCGGTGGTGATTGTATTATATTATTCAAAAATAATTTAAAATATAAAGTAAGGAAAGATATATGCAGTCTCTCAAGACATCCCTTTACGTACCGCTTCAGTAGTTGTTTCGATTTTACCACCCTATTCTTTTTTTAAATATCAGTTAAGAAATGACCAGTACGTCTCTTATAGGTTGCAAGTCCTAAGTCGTCTTTTAAAATACTCGACATGGTTGTAGGTGCTATCTTCATCTCTCGAGATAAAGTCTTTTGCTTTCGAACAGGATTTCTTCGAATTCTTTCCCTTACTGCTTTGACCACCTTTTTCGTACGAACACTACGTGGACGGCCAGATATTTTTCTGTCGCAAACAGAGAAGGTCTCATTGGCGCCAAAATGAGAAAACTCAATGAATAATCATATACAAATGACAGATTCCAAATTCAAATGTAATATTTTGTTTATTTTTAATTGTAACACTATTTATGGCCAGACTAAGGACATAAACAATCTACCGCTAGTGGTTAATAACTCTGCTGACATGGTGCTTTTTGCAGACGATACTTCTCTAATATTTTATGTGAAAAGGATAGATTCAGAGGTTGGGCATCTGAATAATACTTTAAATGAAATTTGTCATTGTTTTGCGTTAAATAACCTATTGCTAAATGCAGATAGAACGAAATGTATGAGATTTACTTTACCCAATGTTAGACAGGTACAGGTACAGTAGTAGAATCAAGATCGAAGGGAATTTAGTAGGGTTAGTTGACAATACTGTATTTTTGGGAATTACATTAGATTCTAAATTACAATGGAGCCCTCACATAAAAAAAATGGCGAGCAGATTAAGTGCCGCTGTATTCGCAATACGTAAGATTCACCAGCTTACAGATATTGCCACTGCTAGGTTAGTCTACTTCGCTTTCTTCCATAGCTTAATGTCTTATGGCATTCTACTGTGGGGTACGGCTGCTGAGGTAGACACCGTATTTTTATTACAAAAACGGGCAGTTCGAGCAATATATAATATGGGACCTAGCGAATCATTAAAAACGAAATTCCAGGAATTCGGTATCTTAACTCTGCCCTCCCAATATATTCTTGATAATTTAATGTATGTCCGTAAAAACTTTGAAAAACTAAATTTAGTAAAAGACCGGCATAATCTAAATACTATAAACTGCAATAAACTGGTCGTCCCATGTTTCACACTAAGCAAAAACAATAATAGTTTTTTAGGTAAAAGTGTTAGGTTCTACAATAAAGTCCCAAAGCATGTTACCGATTTACCAGACTGTAAATTTAAGCGCCACGTCAAACGGGTTTTGGTGTCAATATATATATATAATATAATAGAGTGGATGAGTATGTGAACGATAGTGATGTCTGGATTGGCTCCTCTCTGTGCATCCACTAAAAGCTATTGTATGTTGTCTTGGAAATATATGTTAAAAAAATATAGCCGATCGAGTTTCTTGCCGGTTCTTCTCGATGACTGTGTTGTTTCCCGAACCGGTGGTAGTCTTTGACGTTCATAAGTGCCTTATTAGCGCCTAAACTGAATAAAGTATTTTTGATTTGATTTGATTTAAAAAAAGAATTTGTGAATAGTGACTAGATATTGGCTAGAAGATATATTACCAAATCTTGGTCGCTTTACCATGTTTACCTGCCTATTAACTGGATGCGTTGTATTCATTAAACGTGTTTAGATGTAACGTGTACATGAGTAACAACTCCAATGACATTTTTTTTTGTAAATAAATAACGATCAATGTTTGATAAAGCAAATGTTACGTTTCATGCCACGTCTTAAAGCGATCATGGTACATTGAAACAAAATGTGTATTATTTCTCATTTGCAGCTGTAATTTAGGACGTACAGACGGTTAACTCTATAAAAAGTAACGATACTGTCTTCTTACGGGAATTTATCCACTAATTCTTATTAATGGGCCTAAGTACAAGTCCGGGCCACTGAACAGAAAACATACGCGCGTTATAACATTATCTGAACGGAAATATCGGTACAGGATCGTTTTTGTTTATTTTGTATAACATTATACATTACCGCTATACGACGTGTCATAAAACATAAAAATTGCTTTAAACAAATACCGACATTTCCCATAAATGTAAATTATATTATAATTCAGCTCCGAATAGTTGGTTACTTATACTCGTATTGGAAAACAATCATGAGAAAATATTTTATGTACATAGTATATAGAGTACTACTTACTAACCTCTATGCATCCTCGAGTTTGTTTACTCTCTAAACAATTGCTTTGTTTATTGACTGTAGTCACCGACATGAAAGGGGACGCGTCTGACATTTTATCTATACATATAATAAAAATAAAGTGTCTATATGTAATATCAAAATTTAAAAAAATAACTGATTGGGTATGAAAGTATACACGCTACTGATAACAAAAATGTAATTTTTAAAACTTTTATCGGTCTGTCTGTCTGTCTATCTGTTTGTTTCGCGTAATCTTTGAAACCGCTGGACCGATTTTGGCAGAAATTTCACTGGCAGATAGCTGAAATTACAGCGGGTTACTTAGGGTACTTTAAATTAGACTAGCTGTTAATAATGCTGACTCCAAAACGGTTGAACCGATGTTCACGGGATTTTCATAGGCCGATAGCGGACATCATAACAAGTAATTAAGTTTATTTAATTTTGACTACCTGTTAACCGTGGCTTCGCCCGCAGTGCTATCTCCAAAACGATTCGAACGATGATACAGGACTTTCACCGGCATATAGCGGACATTATAAATTAGTCTATTTTAACTTAAACTAGCTGTTAACCGTGACTCTGCCCGCAGTGCTATTTCCTAAATTTCTTAGGCTAAATAAGCGTGTAGGTGGTAGAGCCACGCTGAAGCTATTACTGGTTTCAGCATGAATGGGTCAGCTCGCCCGGGGTAGTACCACCCGACCCACAGAAACACCCACGTGAAGTAACAGTGCTTGCGTTGTTGCCTTTCGTTCGGTCAGTGAGAGTACCGAATACCCACAGCCCCTTCCCCTTCCTCCTACCCCACTCCCCCTCCCCCTAGCACAGGCTGGCAACGCACTTGCGACTCCCCTGGTGTTGCAAGTGTCTATGGACGGTAGTGATCACTTAACATCAGGTGACCCACCTGTTTGTTTGTCTGCTGTGATATATATAAAAAAAATTAGACTAGCTATTAACCGCTGCTTCATCCGCAATGCTAACTCCAAAACTGTTGGACCGATTTTCACGGAATTTTCACCAGCAAATAGAAGACATCATAACAAGTAATTTAGTTTTTTTTTTAATTTAGACTAGCTATTAACCATGGCTTCGCCCGCAGTGCTATCTCCGAAACGGTTCGACCGTTTTTTACGGGACTTTCACCGGCAGATAGCAGGTATTATAAGAAGTAATATAGTCTATTTTAATTTAGACTAACTGTAACTTGCGACGTCGTCCGCATGAAATTTAACAAAAAATATGTTGTTCACTGTAAACATGTACGTAAGACGATACGTACGATTCTACTGGATTCCAAGAATAAATATAATTGAAATTCATATAACAGTATCTATGTATGTAATTTGAATTATATTGTCTTGTTGGACATTATGGCGGCCATTTTTATTTAAATTACCGCGCTTTGTCTACGTAACTCAATAACCATAGTAACATATAAGACTATTGTATCGAGTACAATGAGCACTATTTAAATTGTCGAATATTAATAGATCATAAACGTATTACTTATTGACAGTATGGGTATATTATATCATTATAATAATAACTTTAAGTCATTGTTTCATTAGTTCCTTATACTGTATAAGTGAACACTGAGGTTGTTATATGGTGGGTTAAGGTTCCAAATATGTTGCTGGTGATAACCCTCATTTCACACACTGTTAGTATTTATATATCTAACTAGCTGACTCTTGCCCATTTCGTTGGGCGCTAATAGGCACTATCAACCTACAACTTTTCTCTAGAACTCAAACATATGTCTCTCATCGTTAACGCAGCGTCCGTAAGTAACGTTTTCGTTCGACCATTTTTTCTCCGACTCTCCAGATATTACCCGCTATAACCTCACAAACTTTACTTCTTTATAATATTAGTATAGATAATATAATTAGTTAATAGCTTCTGCCCGCGTGTTCGTACGCGTGGAATAGTTATTTTGGGCTAAGACGCAGCAGAAGCTCTCAAAAGAAAAAAAGCCCCGATTTTAAAACATTTTTCATTGTTGCTCCGCTCCTATTGCTTTTAACGTGATGATATGTAGCCTATGACACTCACAAATAACGTGACTTTCTATTGGTAAAAGAATTTTCAAAATCGGTTTAGTAGTTCCTGAGAGTACCCCTACAACGTCACAAACTCACAAACTTTACCTCTTTATAATATTAGTATAGATAATAATATTAGTATAGATTAGCATAGATTGGGCTAAGACGCAGCGGAGGTTCTCAAAAGGAAAAAATACCCCGATTTTAAAACATTTCTCATTGTTGCTCCGCTCCTATTGCTCTTAGCGTGATGATATGTAGCCTATGACACTCACAAATAACGTGGCTTTCTATTGGTAAAAGAATTTTTTAAATCGGTTTAGTAGTTCTTGAGATTACCCCGTACAACGTCACAACGTCACAACGTCACAAACTCACAAGCTTTACCTCTTTATAATATTAGTATAGACTAGTATAGATTAGGGTGGGCCAAAAAAAAACTTTTAATTTTTTTTTTATTAATTACCATGAAAATATCGTCTGAGATGACGAAAAAAAAATTGTGTTAAAGTTTCAGCTCTTAATATTAATATTAAGAGGTGGCGCATTAGAGTTTTTCTTTTTTTCTTTAGTCCCATACAAAAAAAATTATATCTCACCATTCGTTGTTCGTACAGCAAAATTTTTCAAGAGTTTTTTGTAGAAAATTGAACGTTCTACAAAAAAGGTTTCCTTCATTTTTTTCGCACGCCTCGCCATTTTAAAGATATTCAAGATTGAAATTTAAAGATTTAAAGGTACATTTCTTTTTTGCTTCTGAATTTTGTAAGTCGTTGACAAATGAACGTTATGAAATGCGCAATACATATTTCTGCAGGAAATTAAATGCTCTACAAAAAAGGTCTCTTATGCTTAGTCGATTAGAATAAGCGTTTGAAAGATATTTATGATCAAATTTCAATACTTATCGCTCTTACTAATTTTTCAACATTTTCAACAAATTTGAAATTTTTTTTGGCCCACTCGAACGTACATGTATATAAAAAATAATTTAAATAATAGATAAAAGTATTTTTGTGCTGATAAAAACTTAAATTTGCATTAATTTTTTCGTAACTAATGAATTATATTAAAATTTTCCGAAGAAAATGTTGAAAAATTAGTAAGAGCGATAAGTATTGAACTTTGATCATAAATATCTTTCAAACGCTTATTCTAATCGACTAAGCATAGGAGACCTTTTTTGTAGAACATTTAATTTTCTGCAGAAATATGTATTGCGCATTTCATAACGTTCATTTGTCAACGACTTACAAAATTCAGAAGCAAAAAAGAAATGTACCTTTAAATCTTTAAATTTCGATCTTGAATATCTTTAAAATGGCGAGGCGTGCGAAAAAAATGAAGGAAACCTTTTTTGTAGAATGTTCAATTTCCTACAAAAAACTCTTGAAAAATTTTGCTGTACGAACAACGAATGGTGAGATATAAATTTTTTTGTATGGGACTAAAGAAAAAAAGAAAAACTCAAATGCGCCACCTCTTAATATTAATATTAAGAGCTGAAACTTTAACACAATTTTTTTTTCGTCATCTCAGACGATATTTTCATGGTAATTAATAAAAAAAAATTAAATGTTTTTTTGGCCCACCCTAGTATAGATGTATACGTGACTGTAAGTGACGTGCGTGTCGTACTTATAATTGTTTTTAAAGAGCATTTCTATAATTGTGCATGGTCTCACAATTTTATATTTCTTTAATATAATTTAAAAAAACGCATGCGGAGTTGCGGTTCAGCTAGTAATAAATATAATTTTAAAAACGTTTTAAATTTATCGTATTTTTTGTGTTTCGATTTTATAAACTTCAAGATTACAGGAGATATCATCTCAACAAATATTATCACAACGAACGTAATATTTCTATCAAAATCTGGCAATTATTGCAATTGTTATGTGATGGGAATATCTTGACTAAGCCAACGTGGTAATAACTACGTATTTAAAATAAGAAATAAGTAGCCGGTTATTTCTTTATGAATAAATAAATAAGATAAGAAATATGTAACATATTTTCTAATCGACGTTACATAGCTAATCACAATCTTCAAACGGTAATTTATTTCTTCATGGTAAGTTACCATTTGATTTGTAACACAAACTGTCGACGTGAAAGACATTACTCTCTGTAAATAATTAAAGAATATTACGTACAACCCTTTTATGGATAAGTTGACATACGATATGTATAATAAGGCAGCGATCGCTTCGTGTCGGTGGAGGGCAACAAACGGCCCCACAGACGCAAGTTTTAACGAGGTCCCGACAGCGCAACGCACCTCGCCGGCGCGTTTAATCACGACTCCGGTCCATAATATGAATTAACTTTACTTATTGATGTTTCGGGCTGATGGGCGGACTTCATTAATATCATGCTTTGTTTGTGACAGACTCTTTTCAACTACGGATTTACACATTACTTTTTTGGTCCGCGTTGTTTCTATCCCGGTTTATATATATGAAGTTTATAGGTAGTAATCGGACGTCAAAGATTTGTCTATACAACAAAACAGATTCATTCGTGTATAGGATATTATACAACCTATACCTTATATAATATCAAGAAATAGTATAAATTAAAGTTAGACCGTGTCTACGTTCTGCTCTTAATTATTTTAAACTAGCTAGCCTGGCGGACTTTAACCCGCCCTGATAATAAAAAAAACCTTGACAAATTATACACCTAAACTTTTTTCATAAATCACTTTATCTAATAGTGAAAACCGCATAAAAAAGCCGTTCAGTAGTTTTTGAGTTTATCGCGAACAGACAGACAGACGATGCAGAGGACTTTGTTCTATAATATACGTAGTGATTACGGAACAAAATTTAATACGGTTTTCAATTTTATTTAGACATATTTTCAGGAAGGATTATACGTGTAATATACGTATGTTTTTTATAACAAATAGAGCAAAGTCAATGTATTTGAGTATTCAACAAAACCTTAAGCGAGATATATCAAAATAATGTACTACGATATATTTTAAAATATATAATATTCCACAGTAGCAATTTTCGTTTTATCGGGAATTATTAAAACAGTATGTATTGTTTGCTATTTTAATCAATATAGTATTAACCCTTATCAAGTTAAATATATTAGTTAATTTAAAGAAATACAAGATTGCTTTTTACGTCCTGTCATTTCAAGGAATAGTTCAGAAGACATCACGGATTTAACGATAAGCACAACAAAGAAAGAGTTGGTCACACGACAAGAACAATGACTTCCATGAAGTATAAATATTAATATGCGAAAAATGAATCTGATAGTAGACACTAAATTACTTGGACACTTATGCGATTACATGGCAACATTACGGAGTGGGTCGTTAGTAAAAAAAGAGTAACCACGGGCATAATATGTGATAATACAAAAATAAACGCAACACACAGGTTCGGCATTACACCGGAGTACGAGTAAACATATTTTATGGTTACTTTGTTATGAAACAATCTACATGAATGTTAATAACATCCCACTCATCTCGGTTTGTTTTTATTTAGCAAATATGCTTTTGTAAAGTCAAGTAATATATTTCGAAGCAAGTGATATTTAAAAATAACAAGTACATGAATGAAATTGGCATTTATATTCTGTTTGCAATCAATTTGTTTATACAAACAGATTCACGAGTATCACAGGGATATCTGATAAAAAATGGCTATCTGTAACCTGTTTACGAGTTTTGTGTAACTAACACTTTGTAGTTTCATGAAAAAGTAATTGGGAATTACGCTGTATTATTTAGAAAAATATGATTTCATGACAGATTCATTATTGAAAAAATAATTCCAACGTGGAAAGTATTTAGTATTTTTTTTTCATACATATGTATGATTATTGTGGATTTCTATCATCTATAGGCTAACAAAGGCTTTCTCAATGTCAGTTCGGATTTAACGATTTATCTTTTCTTTCTAATTTTGTTGATTTCGTATATATATATTCAGAATTAACAATATATAGAGAGAGGTGGCTGCAATTAGATAACTATTGCATAGCAATAACAAACAATTAATAAGTATAATACAATAATACACCTAAATAAACAGGCATTATTAACTGTATCATTTTATGGTAAATACAATAACTATATTATTTAACTAATAGATAGATACGTTATAAAAATATATTAGGTCTTTACCTATGTAATTGCCATTCTGCAGTACTGGCCATTTCAAATCAAAATAATGTTTGTTTGGCTAAGAATTCTAATTTCAAATTAATTTTATTTTTAAAACATGGAATTCTTTTTCCAAAAGTAGTCATTTGTTTATTGATTAGTGTTACATTTTCATTGCATTTCAATCTTTTTTGTCATCATGGATACGTTAAAAATTCGAGTAATTATGGAATATGAGTACCGTCGTGGCAGCAACGTGGCACAAGCGGCACGCAACATCAACGACGTTTACGGAGCTAACACTACAAATCAACGCACCACCTGTTATTGGTTTGCTCGCTTCCGTTCTGGGAATTTCGACCTGAAAAATGAACCTCGCGGTCGTTCGAAGACTTTGGTCGACAATGACGAATTAAAGGCGATTGTGGAAGCGATGATACACTATCTACGGCTGAATTAGCAGCAGCTTTCGACGTTAGCGTCAAAACAATATTTGTCCATTTGCGTCAAATTGGCAAGGTAAAAAAGCTTGACAAATGGGTGCCCCACGAACTCAATGATCGCCAGCGCGAAGTACGTGTCGAGACGTGCCTTGCACTGCTCAACAGACACTCAAATGAAGGAATTTTGAACCGCATTGTTACCTGCGATGAAAAATGGATTCTGTTTGATAACCGCAAGCGCTCAGCAAGTTGGTTAGATCATGGTTCAGCACCTAAACAATGCCCTAAACGAAAACTTACCCCTAGAAAAGTGATGGTTACTGTTTGGTGGTCTAGCGCCGGTGTGATTCATCACAGCTTCTTACCAAACGGGGTGAGCATTACTGCAGATGTGTACTGTGAAGAACTGAACACAATGATGGAGAAGCTGGCACATCTCCAACCAGCATTGGTCAATCGCTCGTCTCCGCTGCTCCTGCAGGACAACGCGCGACCTCATACTGCACAGCAGACGGTCTCTAAGTTGCAAGAACTGGGGTTGGAAGTTCTCCGTCATCCGCCCTACTCACCAGACCTTGCATCTACAGACTACTACTTTTTCCAGAATTTGGATAACTTCTTGGCGGGAAAAAAATTCAATACCCGAGAGGCAGTACAAAATGCCTTTGAAGAATTGGTTGCCTCCGGTCCAGCTGATTTCTTTAAGAAGGGCATCAATAAACTGCCACTGCGTTGGCAAAGATGCATTGATTGCATGGGTGATTACTTCGATTAATACAAATAAAAAATACATGAAAAAAAATCGTTTAAATTTTTTCACACGAAACGGCAATTTCATAGGTAACGACCTAATATTAGGTTTCTGCTCGAAAAATTAATTTATTATCAAGCAAAAGCAATACACATAATAATATATCGAATAAAATTGTAATGTATTTCTCACGTAGTAAGATTGATTTATGTTCGTCGAATAAAACTGATTGTGTGTAATATTTTTCGTGGGAAATCATTCGCGTTCAGTCGCGTTCAAAATCGAAGTTGTTTGTATAACTTTGCCCAATAATTTCTGTGTGGTTGATAATTTGTACGATTGTAATAAATGGGTGTGAGTAATTATTCTTTTCCGCCTCAATAAAACCGTGTATGTGTTTTTGTATGTTACGAGAGTGTATCTGAATTATGTTTTTGTACCTTTATCGGAATTAGCGTTTAACTAAAATCTTAGCTGATGTTAAATGACGATGTGCTTCAATCTGGTAAACTGGTAAACGCACTACACGTAGAATCTTAAAGGCAACATAAGGGTGGTAGCCAGACATGCGTACTTGAGAAAAACCCTACCAATATGCTATGGTTTCATCAGGATATTTTTCCTTTTTTATAATCAAAACTAATGGACACACTGCTCTTTTAATTTATATACTTGTAATTTGTTTTCTGTAAGTATTCAAGTTTTAACGACCAAGCAGTTTACCCGTTATTAGCGCCTCCAAATGCCAAAATATGTATAGTTTTGTGTTTTCACGTATTTTCGTAATACGGGGTTACTAGCCGCACCGGTCTTAATAGTTCTACCAACCCATATCTTGTAGTATTCAAGGAGAATCGGCACAACTTGTAACTTGTACTTGTAACTTGTAAGACGAAAAATGCTGCAATTTGTTACCCAATATAGAGTGGTTTGTTTAATCTAAAAAGGAAAAAATACTTCGTCACAGTTTTTAGACGTACCCTGAGTTATACACAATGGGTGTGATTTCAGTTTTCCGATAAGCATTTGTATAGGGCTGTCGATTATACTAAATATTTCTACCGCTTGTACACACTTTAAAGTCTCATACATGTAAGTTTATGTTTTCATTTGTAGCGTCGTATTACGTATATACTTATGCATTTTTGGAACACTTATGATACATATGAATAATTAAAAACTCTCAATTACACTAAATTGCTGTAAACCTTAACCACCTTTTGTAGGTGGTAGAGCCACGCTGAAGCTATTACTGGTTTCAGTATGAATGGGTCGGCTCGCTCGGGGTAGTACCATCCTCTCATAGAAAACCGACGTGAAGTAACAGTGCTTGCATTGTTGCGTTTCGTTCGGTCAGTGAGAGCGCCGGAGGCCCACATCCCTTTCCCCCTTCCCCGTCCCCTTTCCTCCCTCACCCAAACACAGGCTGGCAACGCACTTGCGACTCTCCTGATGTTGCAAGTGTCTATGGACGGTGGTGATCACTTAACATAAGGTGACCCGCCAGTTCGTTTGCCTCCTTTGATATAAAGAAAAAACAAGTTATTTAAGTCGCCTATTATTATTCATCTGAAGTCGAGAAACCGACTTATTAGTTATGAGATCGTGCGACCTATAATAAAAATATATGTCTAGAGGTCGCGACATGATCGTATTTAAAATAGACTAGATTAAAACCATACAAAAATTTTGGAACAGAATTTTATTTTAATACGTCCCTCTATGCTATGGACAGGCGAAAGCTGCAAACAAATGGAAACGGTATGTCGACGTCATTCAATGAAAATTCTTAGAGCTGCATTGCTGGTCTTGCAGAGCATTTTATACTCCGTAAAACGAAACCGGTGTTTTATAGTATTAAGCCTATATCCGTCTTAACATTAACACGCTTTATCCTTTAAGTCCTAATCGGTAGCCAGTTGAGCTATCCATATAACATATATGTTATTATGACAGATATTTTAACAAGTAATATTTATATAAAAGATACAATTAAAAAGGGTCCCACAGTCCTAGACGATAGAAGATTTTTTCAAGATTTGTTTTTATTTTATCTGAGTATATTTGTGTCAATCCTCGAGTAATTATGGTAAAAATTCTAAAGAAAAATAACAACCGGTCAAATTAATGAAGCTCAAGTCAAGCACTCTAAAATGGAAAAAAGAAATTAACTTTCTTTGGTAAATTTACAGGACAAATATACACGTTGTATGAATGGAACAGAACTCTTCTTCCGCTAGATCAGTTTGCACTTGACCGTTTTTTTTAATACATTTCTTCACTAGGGCTTAAATAATTAATGACGTTCACTATCTACATTTTGCTAATGACAATGTGGTCTATGCGTCGGCTGTTCGTAATAACCTTGTAGTACGACAGATTATCGAAATATTCGACAACCCTGCCACTTAAGAATCTTTGCCCTGACCCTCGATCAGGCTCTCCCGATAATTAGCACTCGTTTTTGTTTTAATTACAGTAATATTTCACGTCGCCCGGAAGGCCGGCGTGCCTCGCTTGTTTTGTTCCCCTATTCCCAACAGGAAATTTATTTATCTGCAGAAATTCCGATTTGGATACAAGATTATACTATGAGTATACCTTGACTTTAATGTAAAACGTCAGGAATTACGTTATGAGTATTATTATTATTAAATATATTTCCAAGAAAGAAAACGAACAGAAATAAAATGTACTTATCAAAGGATTTTATTTCAAAACGAGACACATTGATTTCCGCGGCTGAACGGAAAACTCGACCAAATAATGTCCATATTATACGTATTCCCATCTCGATGATCTTGTAATGGCGTATGCAATTAATATAAAGAGGCCTTTCGTCCTTTTAACGTGAAATGAATTGCCTGCCCGCCCAGACCGAGACCTTTTCCGCACGGGAAATAACATTGACATTCTAACTCATATGTCCCGAAAAACAGAGCTCACATTTGCAACTGACAGAGCCATGGACCGCGGGAAAACTATGGTGCTTTCAGTTTTCACTCCATTTCACCAGGCTTTTTATTATTGTAATTTTATTTCGTTCGACGTTTTCCAGTCAGATTCTGTAGCAAAACTAGCTCGTAGTCGTGTTGCAGGCAATCGTTTAAATTTATTATTATTCTTAACGGCTGACCGAATTTCCGGGTTTCCAGCTTTCAGCTGAGTTCGAGTTGTGGTTATAGATGGGTTGCCTTGTTTTATTGAAATGTGTTTAATAACTGTGTAAGTAAAATGTAAATAAATTATAACAAATTAGTGCAAAGGCAAAATGACTAATCCGCATTAAAAAACATATACACGTTTGTGAATTAGCTTTTTCTGTTAATAGAAAGATTTTTCTGTACATTTGAATCATCTTAAAGTCGTGTTCTCATAAGTAAATTTAATTCTGAAAAATTGAATACATACATAATATTAAAGAGACTTATGTTAACTAATTTTTTTTATTTTCGCTCTAACTGAAGAAAAATTGAGTGTTAGTACATCAATGTTTTGTACCATATCCGTTCTGTTTGAGAGGATGTAGTCTATCTCATTCTTGTATTCTCCATTTGGTGCGCGCCACGTCCATCTACTATCACATACATACAATCACTAAATATAGCCAGTAAAGAAATTGGGTTAGAGATGAATCTCTCAAAAACTATGCTGATGACCAACCATGCAGAAAGGACAATAGTTGTAGACATTGAAATACTAAAGTATACAAAAAAATACATCTACTTAGGTAAACAAATAAGTTTTGACAAGGATAATAACTATTCAGAAATAGAGAGACGTATACAACTGACCTGGAACAAGTACTGGAGTTTGAAGGAAGTCTTCAAGAGCAATATGCCTGTCAAAATTAAAACTAAAGTTATGTCGAGCTGCCTCTTACCGTGCCTAACATATGCCTGTCAAACGTGGAAATACACAGACAAGATAAGAAAAAAAAAAACAAGATAGGAAAACGGAACAGAGGGAGACCGCTTACTAGATGGATGGATGATATAATAAAAACGGCTGGCCCGAGATGGATGGAAACTGCACAGGATAGAGAACAGTGGACGTCTTTGGAGGAGGCCTTCACCCACAGAGGGGTTCTTGCTTAATAAGAATTATAACGAATTAAGTTTAAGTTTCTAGATTTCTTTATGTAAATTTTGCAAGAAATAAAAGGCTTTTTATTTTATTTTATATATATTAACTAATTGCAATACTTATTTTTACGCATCAACATGAAGGACGTGATCTATGAATTTAATACCATATAAATACCAGCAGTAACCCACTATTTAATCTTCAAAAGTGATATCAATTTCTCTGCGAATGAATCAACGTACACAAGTTAGTGTAGTGTATAAGACAGTTGTAAACTAACGTTATTGTAGTTTTCACCCCATTTCACCAGAATTTATTGTAATTTTATTCGGCGGTGGGCAAATCTAGTACGAAAACTCTGTGCCTTTTATATTGTTTTTTTTATGAAATAAGTGAATTATTTACTTCACAAACCAAAATGACTACAAATCTTATATCTTTTGTAACCGAAACAAAGTTCATTACTTATTGATAACTAAGCTTATGAAACGCAAATTTACCGAAAACAAGTAACCATATATCAAATAAAAAATAATATTTTCTCAATTATTTACGTAATACATTCTTACATTTGTTAAATTCCATATATTATATCGTTGTAGCTTGAAAAAATACATTATTAAAAAAAAAATTAACTATAGGTTTTCACGGTAATATTTTGCTTTCACTTCAATATGTAAGAGTGTATCGGGTAGTATATATCATAAAACGTCTGTATTTGTAGTTGTACCGCGACACGTAAGGAAACATTTTTTCCTCTTCCTCGAATTTGTTTACGTCAAACATTTTGCTTTCGGTTCAGGTGTATTGAATACATCGCAGCGCGCTGCGTCGGCGTTTCCGGCGATTGCGCGATTTGTCGCTATTCAACGCGATCTCGCGATTTATTATATCGACAAAAGTGACATCAAGGTCCTCATTGGTGCTGATTGCGGACTTTGTGAAATAGTAAGACACTGTCCTTACTCGACTATACAGTAGCGCAAGACACGAACCGAAAACGGCCGGATATAAAAATAATGTTATGTGATATAATATACATTATATGTACACACAATTCCCTACGGGCTAAATTGAGATTTATTACCCATAACTTTTAAAGTTACCGAAGAATTATAAAAATTACTCGCCATTTGGAGATGGTACATCGTTGGTTTTTATAGTAAGGACTGGTTATTCAATACAGATAGCTAAATAAGCGACAGAAAGGAGTGATGAAGATCTGTACCCGATGGGGTTACGATCACCGTATACGTGGTGATAAATCTGTTACAGTGCCTCTCTTTAGCTTCGTCTCTTCGTGTTTCTTTGTCAGCCTGTGTATATCCAGCAGCTAAGAGGATTTCAAGCCGGCATGACAGGCATTGTAGATCTCTGAATGGTAGCTGTTGTTTTTGGATTGCATTGTACTTATAATGAGATACACTGCAGTTACTCCTCGGCCATGCTCCGATAAAAAAGAGTAGTCGGCGACACATATTAACATACTTTGATAAGTGAACATCTGCAGCGACCAAAACCCGACAAAAAATTTCGACTCAGTGTGATATAGACGTATCAGCAATTATGCTGCTTGTCTATTAACTATAGAGAAATATGTAACCAAACAATAAGGATGACGAATATTACTATTTTGCACCATCGTTACGTTATATAGCGGTTACCCTGTGAGTGTTCATTTTACATCCCTATCGTCATTCGGATTTATTAGGGTTACCTACATACGTTAAACAGGAATCAGCTTGTCTCAGCTCATTGGATCAGATATTGCCGATAACGTGAGATGGCCGCCTTTCCCATTGTTTACTGTCGTATATCCTAATTGAATATTGTCCGATTAGTCAAGATTTATTGTAGGAAACTATTATGTTATTTTATAGGAATAAAAATAAGGTTTCAGGCACTTATAGACAAAGAACGACTATCTGTAACGCTTATTAAGTATAGATAAGGTTAATCTCAGAGAAAACTATTATACACATTTGTCTTGAATTCGATTGACTAGTATTACGAATGAATGGCAAATTTTCTCTCATATTCCAAATCTTCCCAATTTCCTGACCCAAGATTTATACGAGTACTGAATATATGTACCTACCATATATATATACACCGCGTGTGACGATACTGAATAGTGTTGTAAACGAAGGAAATAGCTTGTAAAGCCTTATTAATCTTTCATTCGTCGGATGAAAGCGAGCCAATGATGTACAAACGCATGTGAACGACCTCTCTCTCTCAACCCCTCGCTTCTATAGAAAACATCCCTTTACCGAATATTCTGAATAAGGATACGAACACATTAAATAATATAAACTTTAAGTATAATTATTCTAAATGCCAAACTTTTAGATAAAACATTTTTCTTTGAATACCTAAATCCACATTTAGTATTATAAATACAAAGGTGAAGCTATAATGAAGCAATGATGGCTTAATCTATATACAGATCCGGTGTCGATGTACGTAGATTCGAATCCTTTCCACTGAGTCGAAGCATCCGGTGAAAGAAAACATTGCGATAAAGAATAAAAAGGGGAAAAGAGAGCCCTGAACCCATAGCACGGTGGTACCGTGCTCGTTTGCTTTCTATAATATAAAAAAAAAAAAAGATGAACCCATAGCACGATGGTAGGGTTTTTTCTAAGCCCGCTGCCCGCTAGCTATCACCAAGCACTTGTTGGTGAGTTCCGGCAGCTGCATCTGAGTGCCAGTCCACTATAGATTTAGCGTATTGACCGTCTTAGGCCACTTCGTCATTTAACATCAGGTGAGTCTCTAGTTAAATGCTATAGCCTATAAAATATATATTTTTTTATAATCTTTGATTTTTACTTCACAACTAAACCCTATCGTAATACAATTTGGCACAAAATGATCTTGAAATCTGTAAAACGATATAGGATAAGCTGCTAGAACTAGAAAAGTAAAGCAGTATCAATTACTGATGTCTTATAATTTTTGTAAGAGAGACTCAAACTCTGGAGTGAATGATAAGCACGGTTTATCGACTGATCTATTATTCTGACAATGCAATATATTATGAAACATTTTTTTACCTTTAGAAGTGGAATTCTTTTCATTCCTTAATCTGTATTTACCGTCTAATAAAAGGTAGGTATCAAAAATTGTTGCTAGCAAAAACCACATTTCTAATATTTGCAAAACAAGTCGTCACAGTTCAGTTCTCGGTACCACGAGTAACAAGTTATCTTTATATATAAAAATCAACGTTTGTATGTTTGTCCGCTATGCATGCCGAAACTACTGAACAGATTGTGATAATAATTCAGTAGCGTATTCTGTGGACGCCCGAGATGGTTTCTGGCCCAAAAAATCTATACATATATATATATGTTTTTTTAATCAATAAAATTGTTTGCCTTCAAGAGACAAATGACTTTTTCTTCTTATTGAAACTTTTACACTACATTTGATATTGTTTTGACATATTTCAATGTAACATCAGTTATCACAATTAATAAATTCCATTTCTATCAATGTTATTGTTTAAGAATTTATGTAGTTCTGGCATGGATACGAGGACATAGTGGCATCTAGCGTAATAACGCTGTTGATCTTCTTGCTAAGGAAGCTATCCAGACGGGATATTTTGATCACTATAAAACGTATGTTCACGATTTATCCTCCCCAAACAAGACTACCAACCCAATTACAGGGAAATCATATGCTAGACTGAGGATCTACATGTAGACGTGTGCTCTCCAATCTATCTTGCAAAGCTCAGAATCAGGGACAACTCAATATTTGAATGTGGGTTAGATGAAGACACTCTAGAACACATTTTTTTCAATTACCTCGATTTAGTATTGTATTGTGTGATATTTTACTATACTAAGTCCGTCTGATTTTAACAAATGCACAAGGGTGTGTATTTTCTCCTTTCGTCAATACTCTGGTTAATTTTATATATTTTAACAAAATTAAACTTTATCATAACATAATAAGTAACAGTAATCTATACTAATATTATAAAGAGGTAAAGTTTGTGACGTTGTAGGGGGTAATCTCTGGATTTACTAATTCGATTTTCAAAATTCTTTTACTAATAGAAAGCCACGTTATTTGTGATCGTCATAGGCTATATATTAACCCGAAAAATGGAAAGACTTTTTTGTGATAATCTGATTTGCAAAGTAAGTCTAAGAAAAAACGGTCGAACGAAAACTTTTCTTATGAACGCTGCCTTAACGATGAAAGACATATGATTGAGTTCTAGAGAAAAGTTGTAGAGCTTGATAATACCTACAAAAAGTCACCGACAGCGTATGTCTACCTTCAAGGTTTTTTTTATTATCAGGGCGGAACAACATCCGCCATGCCCGCTAGTTATTATATAAATATATATTTATTTAAGGCATTACGTCTGTGAGTGTTATGTTTATCTTTGTGTATTTCAGTGGCCTAATCTAGAAAAACTAAATTATATAATACAATTTTAAGACTACCTATAAAGTGACTCTCCCTTGACCGACTTGACACTGGTAGAATTCATATCTATGAAACTCCAATATTAAAAAGTTGAAGTTGAATTAGTGAGTTTGGATGTTTGGGGTAATCTCTGGTACTACTGATCCGATTTAAAAAAATCTTTCACTGTTAGAAAGGTATATATATATTAGACTACTTTTTATTTTGGTAAATAAATATTTTCAATAATTGATCACAATAAATGTAATTAAAATTACCAAAATTCTATAATATGGCGTGCGTTGTTGGAATGATTTAAAATAAAGAAATACATAGCAAAATTGATTACTGTTAGTTTACAAAAAAATACAACACACAAATATGTAAATTTAATATCTCAGCCAAAAAGATAATAATTGTTACAATTACTAAGTTATTAGATACAGGTTTCATGTATATTTTACAAATTCTTATTAGAACATAGAGCTAAATCAAAATGAAAATTTCATGGAGATAAAGTTTACTTTTTACAGCATGTTCATTGATGGAGTTGGTTAGAACATAAACACAGAAAAACTATAAGACGGTAAAATTATTGTGTGGTTGCGAGGATAGTAAACGAGGCGCGGAGGCGAGAGCCACAGGAGCAACCCAAGGGATGTTAGACCCGGTAAGTGTAGCTACAGTGTTCTAGCTTGGCGTGCTTACGGATTTTATGACTACTTTTTACACCCGACTTCCCGACACCCGATGGACGCCCTGTGCCTCCTGAAGTCGCTGTCGGCAGAGGCGACCTCCCAGGGGGAGAGGGTTTTGGCGGTGTCACTCGACATCGCCAATGCCTCCAACACCCTGCCGCACGGGGTCATAAGGGAGGCGCTCCGATATTTTGGAGTGCCCCCGTACCTGCGGCGGGTGTTGGAGGCGTACCTCGAGGGTAGGGAGGTCGCCTACGTCGACGGCGACGGCCGTATGGTCAAGCGGGCCACAAGGCGAGGGGTTCCACAGGGGTCGGCCTTGGGGCCGCTCCTGTGGAACATGGGCTACGACTGGGTGCTCCGCGGCGTGCTCCCATATGGGGCACGCCTCATATGTTACGCGGATGACACCCTAGTCGTAGCCCGGGGGGGGGAGTGGAGGGAGGTGGAGCGCCTGGCCACGATGGCCACAACCCTCGTGGTCAGGCGCATTAGGAGGTTGGGCCTCAGGGTGGCCCTCGAGAAGACCGAGGCCCTGCTTTTCATGGGCCTCGGCGGGGGCCCCTCCTGGGGCCACATTGTGGTGGAGGGCGCCCGGATCAGGGTGGGGACCCAGATGAAATATCTGGGTCTCACACTGGACGGGCGCTGGCGGTTCGAGCTCCACTTTGCGGGGCTCGGACCGCGAATTGCTGGGGCGGCGGCGGCACTCGGCCGGTTACTCCCCAACATGGGGGGCCGGGCGCCGGGTGCCGCCGACTCTACATGGGAGTCGTGCGGGCGATGGCCGCCTACGGGGCACCGGTCTGGGCCGACGCCCTCGGTGCCGCCAACGTGCGCACGCTTCGCAAGCGCAGCGCACGGTGGCACTGAGGGCGATCCGGGCGTACCGGACCGTGTCCTCAGCGGCGGCCTTTCGCTCGCCGGCTCCCTACCCTGGGAGCTGGAGGCAGGAGTTCTCGCCGCCGTGTACCAATTCACGGCGGCGAGAAAACGAAGGGGGGAGCCTCCGGCTCCAGGGAGGTAGAGGCGGAGAGACGGCGTTAGGGGAGCGCCGTCGAAAGATGGAAGCAGGACCTGGCGGACGAGCGGTTGGGCGGTTTCCGTAGCGCCGTCCGCCCGGTTGCGGGAGTGGATTGGTAGGGAGTGGGGCTCCCTGACGTTCCGACTGGTGCAGGTACTCACCGGACACGGTTGTTTCGGGTGGTACCTGCACCAGATTGCGCGCAGGGAGCCGACCGCCGCCGCCACGAGTGCGGCGCTGACGAAGATACCGCGCAGCACACTCTGTCTGAGTGTGCTGCGTGGGGAGAGCAGCGCCGCATTCTGGCGGCGGCGGTAGGACCGGACTTATCGCTGCCGAGCGTGGTTTCGGCCATGCTCGGCAGCGAACAGGCTTGGCGAGCGATGGCCTCCTTCTGCAAGGAGGTCATCTCGCAGAAGGAGGCGGCGGAGAGGGTCCGCGAGGCAGACCCTCTAAGTGGCCGTCTCCGCCAACGGAGGATTGGCAGGAGGAGGCGGCGCTTTGCCCAACTCCTCCTGCCACCGTAGCCGGACCCGAGGGGATGGGCCGGGGGGCCCATCTCCTCATTGCACAGGTCCGGCGGACGAGGGGGGCAGCCGGCGTGTACCCGGTCTGTCCCTCTATAGGTAGGAGCCCGGCGGTCACCTTCCGCCGGGCGGACGGGGGGCGGCTTACAAGGTTGATTAGCTTGAACGATCCCTTGCCGCCCCCACAAAACGGTCTGTCGGTACACCGTGGGGTTTTAGTCCGTGCGAGTCGGACATAACCCACTCTCTCCCCCGGGAGGGTGGGTATCCATAAGGGATTTCCCCACGTTAAAAAAAAAAAAAAAAAAAGCTACAGTGTTCTAGGTTTTTTAAGATTTTTCGCGTTTGGAAATAAAATTGGAACCGGTAATAACCGATTTGGCGCAGACGAAGTTGCGCGGGTCAGCTAGTAAGTTCATAAAAGTACAAGTAACATTGATTAACCTCACTTGATTACAAGTATATAAAAGTGTATAACAATACTATTTAAGATTGTTATGAAAAATAGGCAGTGGCCTTTGAACATTAGATAACGAAATGTCGATATGTTACTCACTTTAAAAATATGTAATGATACTCTGACAGGAGATGTAGATATAGAAAATAAAGAATAATGAAAATATGTCATTCACGACTACGTCAATTTGCATATAGCGTGAGATTAAAATTTATTTTCATAAAATATAATTCCGCTTCCATAACAGTAAGTATAGGAAATAGGGAAAGTTTATCGTCAATCATAAGCTTGAAGAAATATCTTGTCCGACCTCATTAAAGAGATAGTTGATCCCTTACTAAACATTCTAATAAAGTGACATCCGTCTCGGCTTGGCAAGCAACTTCGCTAATAAAATGCTCTCACATCTCAATTTTACAGCGCAGTATATAGCTGTGAGTGCGACCTGAACCCAACACTTCACATTTATTCAAGACTCGCATTTAGTGTTTCGTTTTATATCGACATAAAGATTAGGCGTAAGAGGTACGCATCCTATTCCACTGGCCCTCATAAAAACGTCCTCAATTCGCCAAATGAGTAATGAAACCTGACGCCATGTCTTTTCTTAATGTTGGAGCCACTATTGAAACCAAAATTCAAGCCCAACGTAACTAAATTTTAGCAATTATCTCAGTGGTTAAGTGTATTATGGTATGAATTGAACAAAATCTCTCTATTTATAAATGTAGTTATGATTCAATATAAGGTTATTTTTCTTACCAAGCTCCACCCAGTTTATCTCAAGTATTTCATTGACGTTATCTCCGCAACATAACTACGTGAAATTTATATCGTCCCTTAAAAATAACCTTGAGCGAAGCTATAAAACAACCCTTTGTTAATTCGCAGAATGTTTTATTAGCAAAAGTTAATTGCAATAAGTAAATACAGCCGGCAAGTGGGAAGCGAAACGCTCGGGGCGCTGCCGTGACTCCATTTGTGAATTTAATTTCGTTCACCCTTGAAGGAGTTCCAGCGCGGCCGGTAATATTTTAACAGTTCGCAATATCTGTGCTTTGTTTACATTCGATACTTATTCTAAAAAGAAGCATAACGGTTTATTCAGTGACTATTTATATACAAACCGGAAAAGCGTGTTTAAAATTATTCGAATATAAAATTAAGTTTGTAGTCTAACTCCTCAAAATTATACTATTTATTATTTTGATTTGTTAAACTATCATAGATCTGAGTGAAATATATTGGCATTAAAGTTGTTTTTGTATAAAATAACACTCAAGTTCCGTTGCTGACGTCGTAGTTTATTATAAGGAATCATACTTTGAAAAATGTTAAGCTTTTAATTCCTGTAATTGACAATATTGACATGAAAAGATATTTCTAATGAAGATAAAGTTAAATTACCTGAAGAGATATGGAAATTAATTTAAATTCAAAAAGGTTATTCAATTAAAACTTACCGAGATATGGGTCGAGTAGTGGTTCGAGTTGTTGGCGTCGTTGGAACGCTGCACGAAACACAAGTTTTCACGCGAAACCAATAAGTTGTTTGCGAGTTCCAAAGAGTTGTTCGTATAAAGCATCCCGACAAAATTGCAATTTGTATTGACTTAGGAAATCATAAATCCCGTGGACAAATACCAAATTGACTTTTATTGTTTACTGACAAATGATTCTTTGAACTTTACCCGCTGCGTTTGTTTAAGTTGTTTACAAAATTTTGATTTTAATAGAACTCATAATTTTATTGTATCGCCTTGAACTCAGCACTTTAATATTTTGTTATAATGCGTTACGAACACAGTCTATGAATAAGATTATACCAACAACGATTTTGAAAATTCAACGTAATTTTCTAAATACTGTTAGACGTTATGCTTTATTTCATCTCTCATGAATTTTATGACGTTATCTATATTCTTCAACTCGCATAAGTAAATACTT
>AP028428.1:394000-534000 GCA_036509395.1 Antheraea yamamai
GCGGCAACCGAACAAGGATCGTTTCTGCTGTTCTAGATTAACTAATTATACAGAGTATACTTATATTATTAGTTTTAGTTTGATTTTCATTCTTCATGCGTAGTATATTATGTATATAACAAAGGCTCGGTGTCGTATTTAGTTTTATTACATAGAACAATGAGTCAAGTAAGCAGACGGGGGGATAAGATGAATATTTTATTGTTTAACATGTATATAGACATAACCCAATTATATTTAAAAATAACGTCGACTCATTCTTACGATAAGATATAAGATTTCTCTACACGATTTTTCTTCACCGCTATACCTTGAGAAAGTGTTAAAAGTCAATGTATAACTCTACGCATCAGTTTGAGGAAAATGCTTTATTTTCCAATCAACTAGAACAATTTAGTAATACTATTACGGTTCACCAGAATATCACCAGTTTCATGAGTTACGGCGATGTGCAATTTCGCTCAATCGTACTTTTTAACAGCATATAGACATCAAGAGTCGATAGATCTTTCTTTGCCTTTCGATAAAGGCGGCAGTTCTTATACTAACTTTAATAAAGCGAAGTGTAGTCTTTTACGGATGTCATACATTCAGAAGAACTTGATGATTTTTTTCAAATGAATAGCTACATATAAGACCTTTCTTCCCGCCCCACTCCACAAGCGCGGTGCGGCGACGCGACTTCATAATCACACCCTTTAGATAATTCTATTCACCCCTCACCACAGTTTATGACATGGAAAGATATTCAGGAACGAAACGAGGTCCATAGCTGCGAGACTAATGTCACGCGAAAAACGTTTACGACGCGACCGAGCGGTGGATAGCGATCTTAATGCTTGAAAATTAATCTAAATGGGCATTTAAAACAAGCAAACGTGTGGTGGATTTACGGGTTTGAACGTTTCGCTATGTAAGCGCATACATTTTGTATGAAATTAATGTGAGTTTAAAGCAATATTTACTCTCTAATGCTCATAAGTAGATTATTCACAAACGTTAAGTCCGCGTTCAGGATTATGTTTTGCATTGCTATCATCATTAGATAAACGTTTATCGCCAGTAGTCGATTTTATAAAGTAAATACTAAAATATAGGTAATATCTGTCGGTGGTAGAGTCACGCTGAAGTTATTACTAGTTTCAGCATGAATGGGGTCGGGGTCTCGTCCGGGGTAGTACCACCCGACCCACAGAAAACCGACGTGAAGTAACAGCGCTTGCACTATTGCATTTCGTTCGGTCAGTGAGAGCGCCGGATACCCACCTCCCCGCTCCCTCCCCCACTCCCCATCCTTGAAACACAGGCTGGCAACGCACCATGGTGTTGCTGGTGTCTATGGACGGCGGTGATCACTTACCATCAGGTGACCCACCGGTGCGTTTGCCCCCTATAATGTGAAAAAAAGTGTGTGTGTACTTATGTACACGCGTTAGAAGTATTACTTCTTTGGGGTAACAAGATAAAAATCTTTTCAAAAATTTTATTTTTCTCCTTATTCTACGTTTGTAGAAAAAACGACACTAACAATAGAAAAAAGGTATTTAATACATTGAAAGTTTTAATACAAAGAAATACAAACAACAAATATAAAGAAACAAAATGTTGATTATAGCTAACTTCAGGGTGTCGGTTTTTCGTGACGGTGTGCGCGCGTATCGTATAAATTTACTGTCATCATTTTTCCCTAACGCGCCAAAAGAAGTATAACTTCAAAAAAAAACCGGATATACATCATAATACTATTACTTTTGTATACTTCAAAAGTTTGAATAAGATAAAACTTTTTTTTCTCTTTCGTTTTTATACCACACAAAATGCTGGACACGATGACGTGGCGTCTTTAAAAA
This sequence comes from Antheraea yamamai, assembly GCA_036509395.1. NCBI lineage: Eukaryota > Metazoa > Arthropoda > Insecta > Lepidoptera > Saturniidae > Antheraea > Antheraea yamamai. The sequence continues at coordinate 395,851 of AP028428.1, forward strand.
AATCAAAATACTATGATCAAATTATTGTAAACTAATTTACAATACTGGAAAAATACTAACATTATAAAGCTCTCGGGAATATTTGTTTGTTTGAACGCTACTACTATCGTTGGAACTGAACAATTTCGTTGCTCAGAAAGTACACTAACAACCGGTTCCAATAACCTATCTTTTTTAACCGACTTCAAAAAAAGGAGGAGGTTATCAATTCGAATTACCTCATAACTTTGGACTGGGTGAACCGATTTTGATTATTCTTTTTTATTTGAAAGCTGGTACTTCCCGTGTGGTCCCATTTCAATTTGGTCCAGTTCCGACAACGGCATCCAGTGCAAAATCGTATAAGTTTTAAATTTGCATTAAGTATGTACACGACAAATAGACGAATAACTCAATATCACGCTAACCGATTTCGATGATTCATTTTTTATTGGAAAGGATGTACTTCAAGGATAGTTTGACGAGAGTTTGGTTAGGTTCTGATTATGGGATCCGTGACAAAGTAAGAAAACTTTCAAGAAACGAGCCTAATTTGTTTGCCACCAATATTATAAAAAAAACTCTTCAATTCTTAGGAGCCTATTGTGCTTATGTTCGTTGCTGTGTTGACACATGACGCAAGCATTGTGATTACATTACTTAAGGTGTATTATGTGTGAAGCGATGGTAGCCGAGTTGGTGGTAGAAACTATCGCGGATAAGGTTGCGTTCGTACCAAACGTTACTTATTGTACAACCAATTGAAACCATATCGCATACCATACCGATAGATACCATACCGCAAAAATGCGCATATTTTAATATACTTAAGGCGGAACGGAGTTCGCGGGCACTGCTAGTAAAATATATTTGTGTACACTAAAAATGGAAAAATAAAGTAAATTTTCAAAAAAAAGTATTAACCGACTTCAGTATCAATCAAAAACCCATAAGGCACTAAAAAGCGGAAAATAAATAGTTTCTCAAATTAACCAAATTAAATAAAACATATGAATATGTGTGCTACCTAGAGATGTATTGGAAGTCGGTGCGAACCGAAAACCATATCATCTACATAGGTACAAAGTTTAAGTCCACTCTCGCATCTCTGTAATACATTTCTACCTAGAACAAATTTTGAAATTTCGGATGGCGCTCCCTGACGTTCCGTCTGATTTAGGTGCTAACCGGGCACGGGTGCTTCGGTTGGTACCTGCACCAGATAGCACGCAGGAAGCCGACCGCCGCATGCCATCAGTGCGGCGTTGACCCGGACACTGCGCAGCACACTCTAACTGAGTAGGCTGTGTGGGAGAAGCAGCGTCGCACGTTGGCTGCGGCGGTAGGATAGGATCTCTCGCTGCCGAGCGTAGGGTCATGCTCGGTAGCGAGGATGTGTGGAATGTTGTGGCCTCCTTCTGCGAGGAGGTCGTCTCGCATAAGGAGGCGGCGGAGAGGGTCCGTGAGCAAGACCCTCAAAGTGGCCGTCTCCGCCAACGAAGGACGGGCAGGAGGAGGCGTCAGTGTGACCGCCTCCTCCCACTGTAATCGGACCCGGGAAGATGGGTTGGGGGCCCATCTTCCCATTGCACAGGTCCGGCGGACGGAGGAGACAGCCGATGTGTACACGGCTGGTTCCCAACAACACGGGGCCCGGCGGCGGCGCTTTTGCTGCTGAGCCAACCGCTGGGGCGGCACGATGAAGTCTATAGAGATCTCGTGCCGCCCCAACTATAGCGGAAGACGTACACCGTGGGGTTTTAGTCCGTGCGAGTCGGACCTAACCCACCCTCTCCCCCGAGAGGGTGGTGTATCCATAAGGGATTTCCCCACGCTAAAAAAAAAATAGATTGCGTATTGCATGTATCAGGCAACAGACCAAGCGGAGGTGTGCCGTGCACCCTTGAGCTAGTTGTCAAATAAACTCCAATAATTAGTCTTTATTTTCAATTATATACTAACGGGCCCTGCGGACACTGTCCCGCTCCGATAATATAAAAAAAAAACTTGACAAATTATATGTCTAAACTTTCCTCATGAATCACTTTATCTACTGGTGCAAACCACATGAAAATCTCACATGAAAACACACTCTCTCCCCCGAGAGGGTGGTGTATCCATAAGGGATTTCCCCACGTAAAAAAAAATCTGTCATTGAAACACCAGTTATAGATAGATTAGAAGACACGATCTATCTCATATAGCTACTTACATTTAACTAGAGTTAGATTATTGAGACGGCCGTTAGTGAGAAGCATGTGCGGGTAGACCGTGGGACACGGCACAAGGTATCAGAGACCGAGGAAGAAAAAAGTTAACACAAGTCAAATTGCGAGTTGCAGTTAATTAAATATTAATATACTTTACTAGTACATTAAGTTGTAGATAGTATATAAAGGGTAAGCTAATACCCTATTACTTGCGTCAAGCCGACATTGTGCTATAGTTGTTTACCAACATGACAAAAAAATAAAGAATATTATGACGTGAAGTCGCGTGCCAACGTATAATAAATCTCGTTTAACTAAAATTTTAAATACTGCTTTCCGTACGTTATTTCTGTTACAATAAATATATTCCAGTAGAATGTACTGCATACAAATGAAATTATTTGCATATTTACCTCATTAATGGATGTTTTATATAATATGATATATTTTATTATAAACAATTAGAACATTGGAGTTCAGGGTGTGACTTAACTATGCAAGTATTAAGATGTATTAGATCAGATATTACATTGAGATATGAGATCAATCTAAGCCATTTAGTAGTTAATAAATTAATTGTTTTATGATGAAGGTTTTTATGCTATAACTATAATATACTATAACTCATCACTGGATGGCGTTGCAGCATATTAACTTCTGTACCGTATAATCGATTCCTATGACGATTGGTACGCGTAAGTATTTGTACACGGCGAATATTTACACAGTATTAATTTTGCATTAACTCAACTATTAATTACAATAAATAATAAGAAACTCGTTCAAATCCGTGTTACGTACAGGGATATTGCTAAACCTGTACGCTTTAGCTGCGCCAGACTCACGAAGTGCTGTCGAAGCACGAAGAGTGCATCCAAGGCAACAGCCCAAGCCGAGGTTCGACCACTCTGGCACCTTAGAGCTTGTTGCCAAGCGGTGAAGTACCTTATGCGCTCGCTTTAGTCCGGTGAAGCTATGAAGACCCGTCAGGCCAATAGCGCAGTCAGATCGAAAAAAAAACCTGTACGCGAATTCGTTCTTACAAATAAACAAGGAATGAGGCATTGAACTGGGAAGCCAAATTAATAAGGTTTTAAGATAGTCCACCTCGAACTTTATGAAATCGTTCAAATAATAACATCTGCTTTCCAGAGTTTTCTACCTTCCCTTATTGAAATATATAAATAGGCGCATCTCGGTGCGTCCTAGTATTGTTCTATTTTAGACATCAGAAGCGAATACGCAGAGAAATAAGAGACAGAAATCTTCAAAGGGACTTCGATTACAGTATTATAAGTATAATTGTAGTGTAATTAAGTGATTGTGAGTTTTGTCTTTACAGATACAAAATAAATTTCTTCTTACGCAAACGGCATTTGATTAACCTACGGGCGTACAAATGTTAAAATATATAAAAAATATGATTATTTTTAATGAAAACTTCAATTCGAATGCTATATTCCAATAAAAACAACACTATGTGAAATTGACCTTACACAAAATTCGGTTAAAATATTAAAAGAAATTACATGAAATATAAAAAAGCACATTCGCAACGTCGCAGAATTGTTTTCAATTTATTTCATTAAATTCGAAACTGGTCGAGAGTAGTCAGAGGCGTCTCTCACATCGTCTCTCGTCATGAATACATAACGACGGTTAAGCAAATAAACTTGTTAGTGAGTACCACGCCTTGCATTGAGAATGAACTACCAACTGCCCACGTGTTCTCTCCTTAACACATACCTGCTTCGTTCAAATGTGCTCGGCCTACGATCCACTCATGTAGTTCACGGGTTATTTATTCATCTCTCGCTTTACTAACAAACTAGAGTCTACCGATGGTATCTACCATCATACAAACCGACTCAAGTATAGAGATCTCGAAACTCTATACTCTTACGATTGCAAGCACACTAAGTAGAATTGTAAATATCATAACCTTTTGCCAATTATCATTAATTATATGCATTAGTTATTATACTCAGGAGAAATTTATCTTATTCGTGTTTAATTTCATACTATAATAAACATTTTAGGCTTGCTATATCTCACCGTTTCACTCGCGTATAACTTTTCTCACTCTCAAATCCCACACCCCGACCCGCCTGCGCTATCACTTACTTCACACTTCGCGTACTTTCTACGATTTTGTATGTTAAATTACTCGGCTCTTAGAGGTCACAGCGTATTGTTTTATATCCCATAATATTCCTCAATAAATACGTTACATAGTTTGAAAAATAAATTTTGAAATATTCCCGGTAGTGGCAGATAACAAAGTTCTCAAATCTAACACGTAAAAAAACAAACAATCTTTTGAACTTTATAATACTAGACATTAATATTTATTTCATGACGTTTTCTATATAAATGTTATTTGACTCTATGTTTTGAACAATTTTTATACTGCAAAATGAATATGTCTATAGTGACTACAAATTACCACATTAATTAGCTTATTCATTAAAGTATTTTTCGTTATTACTTAAAGTTTGTAACTTTATATAGATACAACGGCGAAGTATTCAATCGCATTAAGGAATTCGATAAAACTATCTGAATAGTGGACGTACCGTTTCATTTGGCTTTTTGTAAAATTACCTTTGAATAGCGATCGCTCTTTCGTATTCGTGAATAACGAAATTAGAGTATTCAAAACGGATCTTGTTGTTTAAATTACATTTATACACGAGTTATTTACTCAGGCATTGTAAATATTTAAGTTATATTTATTCCCTAAGAATTTTATTTATAAAACTAACTTTTGTATTTAACGAAATAATAGTCGTTTATTTATTTTATACGTTGCTTACAACAATTCACAAATGGACCAAATACAGTCACAAATTAGTTTCCTTGCAATTTCCCGGTACCAAACAAACGGTTTTGTCACGGTTCAGGACCGAATTCAGTCAGTAAAATGAAGTATTATACCAGCAGCTACTATGTTCATAATCTGTTTCTTAAAGTGAGTTTTTTAAATGAAGCAAAATCCGATGAATGAGAAACTAATCAGACGTTAAATCCATGATTATTGAATAAGTGATACTTGATTACAAAACTTATTTTTGTTTTTTTAGTGATGTTCTGATGCGTTGTTAGTAAAATGGCTGTTATAAACTAATACGCTATAATCATAGTATATCGTATTAGTATCGTTAGAGCCTTATACAATAATACTTGTCAGACCTGTAAACTCCAATATTGAGCCGAAAATTAGCGGATTTGATGATCACACAGAAGGAACTTTTATGTGATGAATATATGCCAGTCTATATCTGTGTATTTCGCCACTGCACAAGCTATGCTTAACTAAGATATATATTGAATTGAAATATGTATTGATTGTCGATATTAGTACTACTATCATTGCAAACTAGAGCCAAAACCCACTAAATATAATGTAAATATAACATGTTTTTCTACATCTTTCTAACTCGTATCATTTGGCAACCTGACAGAATGAGACAGGGTTCAACTTCTTTACATCTTTAGAAAACACGTGGTATTTTAAGTAAGAAAAATATTACAGAAACAATGAAACTTTTTTATTTAAGCTAAATGCGAATAAGGAAAAAAAATCTCAAATCTGTTTTATAGTTTACAAACGTCATACGAAAATAAGTGTAATAGTAATAGTACATAAGTAAAGTACTAGCTGTGCCCAAGACGTCTAACTCCGCAGGGAAATTAAATTATAAACACAGTTATATATTAAGACTCGACATCGACAATTTAACCGGGCTCATCTTTTATTAGAACGATTCGAGACGCAATGTGGCACAACACTCTCAAAACAACAATCAGCCGTGCGTCAAACATGTGCTTATTTTTCTTTAATCGGCATGTCAGTTAAGCTCGTCGAAACTATTAATGTAACCTAATAAAGAAGTCGTTTGTTATCGAGTTTTAGAAACAAGTAAATTGTCTAACAATCTCATTCGATAGCGAGTTTCATCTTTTTTTACATGGGGAAATCCCTAACGGAGACACCACCCTCCCGGGGGAGAGAGTGAGTTATATCTTTATATATCTTTATAGTTATATCTATATCTAGTTGCTCAGTACCGCCATAACAGGGGACAAGGGATGACAAGGCACTCCGCATGTTACCCTGGCGATTGAACCAGGTTAAATGCTGAGCCTCCTGCGCTAATGAGAAACAGCCTGGCAAACATAGACTGTCTTCCAGTCAGCTGAACCAGTGTAATGGAAAGAAGGGACTCCGCCCCTTCTCCCCTTGATCCGGCTTAAGGATGAACGTAGGAGGCAAACGAATCACCTCCCAACGTCCACCCAACGTCTACGCTGCAGTTTATTGAGGTCTTGTCGCCAATCGAGACGACTTCCCAGGCACTTCTTCCGATGGCGGCACACAGGGCGCAGTACAGCTTGGTGGCTACACAGTCCGCTGCGTCCGCTGCCTTGTCGCCGGGCTGCCCACACAGGAACAAAGGTTCCCACTGTCAGTCTCCGACTGGCACAATGTGTGAGTGTGACCCACGCCGAAGCACCGGAAGCAACACACAGGCTTCTGCTCCAGAAGTCGCACACAAGCTACACACCAGCCCACTTGGAGGCGACCATCCTCCACCAAAGCTATCGCTGAGGCGACGGAGAGTGAGACATGGAAGCTGCCCAATCCCGCCCCAAACGTGCGAATACCGCCAGCCTTTATTAAAGCCGGCTCGTAGCCCCCCCCCCCTTCAATTGCGACTTTCACCTAACCGTCTTGTTATCATCTAATGCCATCTTAAAGTATGACGATAAAATTAAAAATAAACCTGTTCGAACCACAATAAATCGTAAATATAATAAAGTAAAATAATATTATACCTAAACCAAAATTTTCCAGAAAACTTAAAAATAACAGCCTATATTCAATAGTGATTAATTAAAAGCGGTCATGTTTATTGGATATAATAATTTTATGACAAGTATAATAATCAAACCACAATAAAACAATACTAACATACTCATAACGTATAATTGTATGCCCTAAATTTATAAAACTTATCATAAGCAAATTCGTGAAATTTAAATCCAAAATAAACTAAACAGACATAAAAAAAGGGCTTGTAATGTTAATGTTACCTATGTTCATCGTTTAATGCTTCAGAATATATAAAACTATTAAAATAATAGGTTCCGTGCCATTTATGAATTATAAAAATATATGTTTTGGTTCCAATACTAGACCCATAATTAATATAGTAATTAAAAAAAATGGAAAAACAATATTAAAAGCCATATAATAAATCATTTGTGTTTTAGCTGTATTTGAGTGCCAAGTTCACTTCTATTATTAATACTATGCATTTTATATTATAACATTTTTTAATCCACATTACCTACAATTTTCACTGGAATAAAATACCTTGTAGCATTAAACTCCCCAGTGCGTGAACTAAAAAGTACGGTAAAGTATTCGTTCAGTCATTTAACACTAAAAGAAAGCGTAACTGAATTACATACATTGATCTCATGGTGTTAATTTTAAGAGAAATTTTATTCAGTTTTAGAGTCACTCTCGTAAACGTAAACTTTAAATGACACTAGCTCTATTAAATAAAGGAGAATAATGAATTCTAAATATTAATCCCATAACATTATACCCAAATACGCGTCTGTGGTTCTCTGTAAGACGCGCCGCACCGCGTCGTACTCGTCACCCGTCCCTCCAGCTATTCGGGTTTTCCTTTGACTGATATATCCATTATTATTGCCTGTATTACCCTCAGACTTCGTATTTATTACAAGAAACGTTTCAAAGATAAGCCGAAGTCGTGTTAGCGTTTAATTAAACTCCCTCTTATAATTTTAGATTAAGATTTCCAAGGTAGTTTTTGTTAAGACAACATTCTTGTACAAAAGCTGGTTGTTTTTTGTTTATTCATGATTTTAGGGTTCAAACTGAATAGGAGTTCTACTAACAAGTAAAGTTTAATGATTCTTTTTGTTCTTATCAGGATATCCGGACAGAGCAGTTCATCACTTCCCCTTAAATTTTTACTGTATAATGTTTTTGGACTAGAGGTATGAATTTAAACAGTTTTTACCTTTTGGTTTTACCAGAATTAACCTAAGAAGGTAGTTAAACTACTATGAATTTACTTTCTTTATATTTCATGAAACAAACAATTTATATTTGGCGGTTTTCAAAGTATGTTAATGTTAACAGGCTATTTAAACATAACGGTGGTACCCTATTGTATTTAAACATAACGGCGGTACCATATTGTATTTAAACATAACGGTGGTACCATATTGTATTTAAAAATAACGGTGGTACCATATTGTATTTAAACATAACGGTGGTACCATATTGTATTTAAACATAACGGCGGTACCATATTGTATTTAAACATAACGGTGGTACCATAATGTATTGAAAACAAATCAACACTAAAAAGTATATAATAATTAATTATTCAAATTACGTCTCTATAGAAATAGCGAATACGAACAATATTATACAATACTAGCGGACCGGCGGTCTTTGTCCTGCCTTTATACAAATATCTTTATTTTCTAGAATCCTTTATATAATATAGCCTTAAATATGGCCCCAAACTAGGCGATGCCTGTCTCATGGAAGCCTAATGCCTGATTACAAATTACATATAATTAATTGATGGTGGCGCGTTTATGTTTATAATATTTAGAGGAAATTACATTTTAAGAATTAAAGTTAACACAAAGAAGAAACAAAATCATATAATCTATACTAATATTATAAAGAGGTAAAGTTTGTGACGTTGTGAGTTTGTGACGTTGTGGCGTTGTGACGTTGTAAGGGGTAATCTCAGGAACTACTAGTCCGATTTGAATAATTTTTTCAGTGTTATATAGCTTATTCATCGAGAATGGTTATAGGCTATATATCATCACGCTAAGGCCAAGAGGAGCGGAGCACAGATGAAAAATGTTTCAAAATCCAGATGTTTTTTTTTGAGAGCTTCTGCTGTGTGTCAGCGTTAGCCCAGAGTAGTAACTATTACTACGCGGACGAAGTCGTGGGCAGGGGCTATAATCTATATACTAATATTATAAAGAGGTAAAGTTTGTGAGTTTGTGAGTTTATGATGTTGTAGGGGGTAATCTCGGGAACTACTAAACCGATTTTGAAAATTATTTTACCAATAGAAAGCCACATTATTTGTGAGTGCCATAGGCTATATATTATCAGGCTAAGGGCAATAGGAGCGGAGCAACAATGAAAAATGTTTTAAAATCGGGGCTGTTTTTCCTTTTGAGAGCTTCCGCTGCGTCTTAGCCCAAAATAACTATTCCACGCGTGCGAAGTCGCGGGCAGAAGCTATTAACTAATTATATTATCTATAATCTATACTAATATTATAAAGAGGTAAAGTTTGTGAGGTTGTAGGGGGTAATATCTGGGGAGTCGGAGAAAAATGGTCGAACGAAAACGTTTCTTACGAACGCTGCCTTAATTATGAGATATATATGATTGAGTTCTAGAGAAAAATTGTAGCTTGATAATGCCTATTACCGCCCAACGAAGTGGGCACGGGCCGGCTAGTAACTTAATAAGTGTGTGTGTATGTTAATAAAAATGTGAGAGATGTGTAGTTGTGATGAGTGAGTGTAAAAGTGAGTGAGTGTACGTGTCTGTGCTCGTATGATAGATACGTATAACTATTGGAATGCTAATAAATTACTTTAAGTAAATTTTCTGTCTGTTCATATGAAATACTATGAAGCCATTGTTTGGTGGCAGTTTTCACATGGTAGCGTGAGCAACGTATGAAGTTGTAGTTGTCCACGATTTTAGCAACTTTATTGTACACGTGTGGACTTAGAAATCTAGGCATTCTTTAAGCAAAGGATGATTTAGCAGCTGGAATGATAATAAAGAACATTCTAAAATCCAACCGCAGCACCACCTAACGGGTCCAATTGTGAATCTAAACCATTCTTAAATCCACCTGAACACTCACATAAAATTTCCTCAAAATCTGTCCAGCCGTTTAGAAGGAGTACAGTTACATACACACGGACGGAAGAACTATATATATAAAGACTGTATTTGAATTCAATACTAAAATAGGAATTTGTAACTCTGTAAACTAAAATAGAATAAAAAGTATATGGTAAGTAAGGTATGGTTAGTAAGAAGTACAGTTTAAATTATCAGTTAAGAAATGACCACTACGTCTCTTACAGGCTGCAAGTCCTAAGTCACCTTTTAAAATACGCGACATGGTTCTAGGTGGTATCTTCATCTACCAAGATAAAATCTTTTGCTTTCGGACAGGATTTCTTCGAATTCTTTCCCTTACTGCTTTGACCAGCTTTTTCGTACGAACACTACGTGGACGGCCAGATCTTTTTCTGTCACAAACAGAGGAGGTCTCATTGTACCTATTAATAGCCCGGTACACAAACATTTACAACATTTTTAAAAATTAGAAAACGCAATGAATAATCATATAAAAATGACAGATTCCAAATTCAAATGTAATATTTTGTTTATTTTTAATTGTAACAGTATTTATGGTCAGACTAAGTATATTATCATATATATTAACACGTGAAGCCAAAACTTTGTATCCCTTTTTAAAAGAATTGCGTGAATGGATGAACGTGAAATTTGGCATAGTTAAAGTTTATATGGAGGAGAAATGCAGAAAGCTATCTATTTTATATAAAATGCATTAGAAGTACATTAAATTAATTAAAATATGCATTACTCACACTACTGCTTCAATTTTACACAACATATACACACATGTAAATAAAAAAGACATTTTGACGTCCGTCAATAACGGACTTCAAAAAAAGTTGCGAAGGAGGTTGCTATGCTCGACTGTATGTATTTTTTAACCGACTTCGAAAAAGGAGGAGGTTACTACGTTCGGTTGTATATATATTTTTTTATGTATGTTAATCGATATCTCCGCAAATTATGAACCGATTTTAATGATTCTTTTTTTATTTGAATTAGTTATATTCAGCGGTGGTCCCATATAAATTTGAAGAAAATATTCAATCCCTAAGGGGGTGAAATATCGTTTATTTGACGTTCTTTTCACACACTTCGTCTCTACGTATTTTCGTGAAATTGGAACCGATTTATTATACCCATTACAAACCAGATATATTTATGAACACTAAACATGGGAAAATCATTTTTTTTACAAAAAAAATAAACCGCCTTCCATGTGGCAAAGGCACTAAAAAGCGAAAAATAACTTAATTATTAAATTAACCGAATTAAATAAAAAATATTGATATTTGAACTACCTAATTATATACTTGAAATCGATGCCATTGATAAAAGAACCCTAATAAAGTTCAAACTTTAAAAATTCAATGAACTATGGTCGAATGTCGACCACTGGGCGCCCACTAGTATTTCTAAATAGATAATACGCTAATATTACTTACACCATATACTTAGTGTTTCGATTATTTTCATCTCAGAAATAGTTCTCGGTGATAATTATAAAATGCATAAGTTCGCCGAGTACGTAAGTTTGATTAATTGGGTAGATTAGTGTTACCGTCTGTATAGCGTATGGTATATAGTGATACAGCTTCCGCTAACAGTTTGAGGCGGCGCGCGTCGTGTCGTTGGCGCGCCTCTAGACAGCTGGTGCCTTAAAATAAATACTATTACGAATTACGCCTTACCTTGTAAACTTTGATAGTCTATAAAAGCCATGTAAATAATCTAACAGCATTCAACATCTGACAGCCTTTTTGACTATCTGTAAACAATTTCGAATTCTTCTATGATTATATTTACAAAGTGTTTCTGGACACTTTATGGAATATATATATATACATATATATATAATACTGGAAAATTTATTCGTCTAATTAAACTATCTATCTAGATATGTTAATGGAGTGTATGCAGAGGCAAAGCGCCTATCACACTATACCACACTTGTATGCTCAATATACTAGTTGTAGATAATGTTGGGGCAAATAAACGACAATAAAAACTGAAACATCGAAAGTGGGCAGTGGCAACCTCCAAACCACATTAATTCCGTTGACCTTACAGGCGACATTTTAACATTGGAAAATCCCTCGTCTATACTATCCATCGCCTGTTAAGTGCTGAGCTTACACGGGTCAGTCCACGACGGGAGGGCGATGGAAGTTGATACTGTGAAGGGATCGACGTTCACGGAGTCTGCGCGGGATGGCAATCGATAAGACCGCAGCTTCTGCGACCTGGATCCCTGTTACCCTGCATGCACTCCTTGTAACCTAAATCATAAGCTCTACACGTTACTGAATAAGAGAATACCATAACAAAGTTGCCAGAATTACTCTCCATTTCGCATCATTGAGCATTACTTGATTGTCACTTATTTAGGTTCAATTTCTTGTTTATCAATAGCTACTAATCGTAATATAGTAATCATGTGAGACAGTTGATGTTTCAAGTTACTTTATTTGATAACATTCTAAGTTCTAGCTGCTAGATAAAGTATAGCTAACACATATATGTCTAGAAACACAAGTTTTACGTACTAGTTCCTTAATCATAGCTTAGATGAGCACAACGAATGGATTTTTGAAAATATATTCTCGTAGGGCTTTGATTTCCTGAGATATGTGGCCTATAAAAAACTCCCACGGGCCCATGGTTTGTTATAAATATATTGGTCATAAACATGGTTTCTTCATTAAGTAGTTAAGCATTGTAATTTTACGAATAACATATAAAATATTAAAAAAAACAACGACTTACAGTAAGTTGTACGTAATTTCGCAAAATAAGAGTCAAGCAGTTTAGGAAATACAATGTGATTACCAACGACATGAATAATCTCCCTATTAGGGTAAGCAGAACAGGCATCATTTCCTACTTAATTGCAGTTATGGTTATTTCTTCGTAATTAACAAATGATATTAGATACTTCAATATATTAGTGTCGATATTATTACTTGATCAAAAGACATGTGTTAAAAAGAAATGATATGAAAAGTTGCATATTTGAATCGTGCTATTTTATACGCTAAATTTTCATTTTCCATTACAGTTCGTCATTTTATTATTTATGTAAAATTGTTTTGTAACAAAAATAATGCGTTAAAGATTTGTTCCGTATCTAAAAACTCGTCTAACCCCGAATAAATTTCAACTCAATCTTATGGAACTGACGTCGTTCCGTTTAATGATTGACTGATCGCTTACCATTAAGACATTATTGAGTTTTCTTCTGATATCAACGCGTATTACTGCTGAGTGCCAGGAAGAGACCATTTGAGGGAAATATTCTCTAAAATCTCTATAATTAATATAAACTCATGGGTTTCTAATATAATGTCAAAAAAAATTGTGTGGTGTTATGTAACCACGACGCAAGTGAACCTTTTTTTGTATCATAGGCATTTAACTGAAAATTTTCGGAATATCTTTCGATTTAAGGTATTAAAATCGCGTTTTAATCTTGACTTAATAATTGGAAAACGCGTATGATAATGGGAAATAAATAGTAAACGAGATATTCAGTTACAAATTTTAATTTCAATCTACATATTAGAGTAAGCAATACATAATAAATACAATCATTCAGATGATACATACATGACAGCTCTGCCGAGCGCCTTTCACTTTACCCTTAATCCGCGGCCGCGCGCCGGCTGTAATGCGACATGCGATAGATGAACAAATAATTACTGACAATGGCAAAAACGTTTCACTTTAGTAATAGCATTGCAAGAACTTGTGGATTTATATTAATTTTGATGTCAAAATATATAACCCAAAGTATATTATACAATTAATTTAAATAATCAATATTTCTAATTTTATAAATTCTAGCATTTTCTGGGAAACAATGAACCAAATTCATCAGTTTGAACAAACGCAATTGTTATTTAGCATGTTTACAAAGATATAGTACAAGTATTTCTGCAGGACGTCGGTAATATTGGGTATGCAAATATTTCGTTAAGAATTTAATAGATACCCGTGTTTTATATTATCTTTAATGTTAAACAATTCGCTAAAACCAATCTAAAGTATGCTTCAAAGTAAATATAATAGTGTTGAAATAAAAATCTATTGCGATACTATGTATTTTTAAAAAGAAATCCTGAAGTATTATGATAAATTTAAAATCAGCTTAATATCAATAGTATTAAATAATTCTTATCTTAATTGAGAATATGTCACGTAGTATTTATAAATGTAAGTATAGAGACAGTATTCTCGGCTACGTTACTAACGTCAAGATAGCAGCACTAACTGCATTCTATTTATCTAGGGGAAGAACATGACGCTAAAACAATTTTACAAACATTTTAAGGGTTCAATTACTAACAGCTAATTGAGAGTTATCGGCAAAGAATTACATCTGATATTTTAAGGTTCAAATTACACCTGCAAAACATATCCAAAATGAACGATGCGCTATTCGCATCCTGTTTCTTTTTACATTCACATATAATTTAATGTAACACTTAATTTCTGGTGAACTGCTTATACCTATACCACAATATCAGTCATGAGTATAAAGGTATACAGTTAATTTATCAGTCGAAGTAGCAATAAATTCGAGTAGGGAGCGGGCGCGCATAAAAATATTATGTTAGGACGAAGTAAACCTTGTTATGTGGGATACGATCATGTTTCGCTCACAAATATATATAATGTTTTTATTGTATATTATAATGTTTTTATACAGCACAAATATAACTACACGGCATTGCGGTCAACCTGTCTTATTACCACAACGTAATTTAGATTCCTGTTAAGCCCGATTGAAATCCGAGTTGCCCTTATCATTAGTTACGTATCAAGTTCCTCATATAATGAAATTTTGTTCACATATATGACAAGGCTTCTCATTTTACAAAAACGGAAAATAATCCATTTGCTCACTGTAATTTTAGCTGTGAAAATCTACAATGAAGACAAATATACTTTTCAAAGTTGACCGTCACTACATTTCAAATGTGAGTCAACATATAATGGTATTCTGTTCATATTTGCATGAATAGGGCAGATACTTCAAATTAAGTTCAACAAATTTTACAAAATTAAATAGATTCACTTCTGCTTGTCATATTATACGAATATTGATAAATTTGTATAGGTATTTACTTTTCTTTTTTAATTATTACGTGAAATTCAATGTGATTAATGTTTCATCACGATGTTCAAAATCAAAAATTCTTTATTTAGGCCCTGAGAAGGCGCTTATCAACGTCTAGACTACCATCGGTTCGGAAAACAACCTAGTCATCGAGAAGAACCGGCAAGAAACTCGATCTGGATCTGGATCTTTTATACATGTGATATACATGACATAGCACAACATATTCTTATTAATATATACATTCGTTTTTGGTGGATGCACAGAGGGAACGGTCATTTCCAGACTTCACCATCGTTCACATATTGATCCACCCTATAATAGCCTTAATGCGTTAAGACCCGCTTGACATGGTACTTGAACTTACTATTTGGCAAATCGGTAATGTGTTTTGGGACATTGTTATAAAATCTAACACTATTACCTAAAAAACTATTACTGGTCTTAGTAAGCCTGAAACATGGAGTGACCAGTTTTTTATTGTTTCTAGTATTTAGATTATGTCGGTCTTTTACTAAATGCAGATTATCTAAGTTTTTGCGGACATACATTAAATTATCAAGAATATATTGGGAGGGCAGAGTTAAGATACCGAATTCCTGAAACTTAGTCCTTAATGATTCGCGATGTTTTCTACACCATCCACACAAAATCACGAACATAAATAAATAGGTATATAATAGACAGCAATGTATTATGTAAAATAATTCCGTTTAAAAAAATAAGGAAGCGAGAAACAAAACAAAATTAGTATGTATGTAAACGGCTGTAAGAAACGAATAAACCATTACTGTCGGTGAGGGACATAAAAATGCGTTGATACTGGTCGCTGGTCGCCGGCAGTTTTTCACGTTCACCATAAACATTGATAATTTATTGTGCGCCTTATTAATCGTTCCGTGTTTGTAGACCACAAGCCCACACAGTCCCACAGACCCCGGGGACGTAACGGGCTTGATCAATTATACCCCTACATAATTAAAACGACAAACGTTACTCGATGTCGGCTCTTATTGCCCAAATGGTTCAGTCGATTACCTAATATATTTTTGTGTTCAAGTTAAATTAAACTATGTTATTGGTATTGCTGTTAATCTTTGACATTTATATAATACTAGCTGACCCGTGCAACTTCGTCTGCACCAAATCGGTTATTACCTATGGCTATTAAAAAATAAGGGTTAAAAAACCTAAAACCCATTAGGATCAGACTCGATCGTGAATCCAAACGATCAGGGCTGAAACATATACCCAGTTGGTAGGGAAATCTTGTATGTATTTTTGTATGTTGTATCATAAAAAAATAGAAACTACTTAAAAATTTTGTCTAAAAACGTCTTCCCAGTACCCCTTGTAACTTCATCACGTAACATACTGAAAAAGTTGAACTTTATATAAAATATCTTTATCTACGTTATCTACAAAAATATCATAAAAAAAAAAATTTAGGGGTGGACTACCCCTAACGTACTGGACATTATATGGTCCGCCGGAGCCGACGGTTCGAATCCTGGCGAATTTTTTTTTTGGTATTTTTTTTAAAGTAGTGGGAAAATATACTTATCTTTTTAGCTAATCTGTGCTAAATATATAGAATGAAAATTTACAAAAGCCGTCAAAATTTTCATTAACTACAAATTTTATAGGGAAGAAAATAGATACCGGATAAGTCACCAAAAAATTTCATCAAAATCGGTCAAGCCGTTTCGGAGTGATGCGTGTTCACAGGGACAGACAGACAGACAGAAAGAAAAAAATGTAAAAGATAGTATAGCAACGAAAACAACTACCCCGAAAAAAATTTTCAAAAAAAATTAAACATGTGACCTACGAGAATTTTATTATATTAGATTTATTTACATTATAAGATACAAAGTAATAGAAAAGAAATCGTGATTTTAACATTATAGTCGCCTCATTGATATTTATAGTGTATTTCTGAGTTGATTTTCCAGATTAATATTCCAACAAAACCCAAAGAAGTTTAAAGAAAATTAATAAAATATATTGTCTGAAAACTATAGGAACGTAACCATCTCTTAATTCAGAGGTATAATAATATCATAATGATTTCACTGAAACCACAAACAATAGGGAGCGCCGCTACAGAATGCACAATCGGTTAATACAAATTATTGCAGTAATTCGGAATCGGAATACAGGAATCGGATCCAATTCGGCAGCAGTATTCTGTAAACTTTTAAACAACTACCTCATGTTTTAAACATTTATACTTATGGTATACTGAACACATGTGGTGTGATTCAAATAAATTAATTACTAAAAGCTGTAACAAGTAGGATGTCTGAGCATTGCTTTTTTGATAAAACTTCTTCACACAAAATTGTACAATAAGAATATCTAAAAATTGAAACTTCAGCCTTAAATTAAAACCTAACGATGTAATAAAAGAGAATACATATCTGAGGTATACTCACCATTCTAACTATTATTTGACAAGAATCGAGCTTGGACCCAGTCGTAGTTCACATGACTTGACAAACGAGCTCGCTCTGCCTCCGATCCCGTGTTTATAATAAACATTTCTGTCACGTACACTGGTCTCGTATCGAAACTAAGTTATATTTTATCGGTTGACAAATCTATGTTGACGTTTCTCAAGAGCCATTGCTTTGTTTAAACTATCCGCTTTCTATTTCAATTCAACAATAAATATTTCACAAACACATTTAAAAGTCTTGGAGCACTTATTTTAAACTACCTCAAATAAACAAGATACCATGATTTATTTTTCAAAATGATCACTGCTGTCGAACATAAAGGCTTTGATATTTTCGGTCTCGTTTACTAGCAAAGAGAGTACTTAGTTTTAGGGCCAACTTACACAAATATACTAGCGGCCGTTCATGCGATTCGCGAATTAAAATATTATTAATTGAACATATAAGTTAGCTAAGTATTCATACTATGTACTTCTTATAAACGTTTTTTACAACCTACCCTAAGTGTTAAGTAAAAAGGAGAAAAATTACCCTTACAGAACCTTTGCACTTACACTGTGTGGGTTCGTCATTGCGAAATACAGTGGCACGCATGTTGTAATGTAGTGAATGCCAATGCCTCAGTACCACGCAACTCGTAGGCTCAAGAGCTTCTTTCCGGAAGACCTGACTTAAGCTTTAGTCGCTGCGAGGGAATAGACGGTACAGTGTTCGTAAAGCGAGTGGGGTTTCTTTCAGTTTTCATAAATTTACGAATGAAGGCAAAATTTTATTATTCTTTTCTAATTTTAATCCATGGATCAATAAAATTTGTTAATAACAACTACATTCGTATACAATTATTAACGAGATAGAGAACTGGAATTATATTTCAATTAACTTGTGTTTCTGAAATTGTAAGTACTAACAGAAATATTGTTCATATTCTGAGGTAAGAACAAAAATACTATACTACCGAAAAATGAGTGAAGTGCAATGACAGTTTAACAGGCAGTGATATTGAATGCGGAGTATTATCGTAAAAACGTACATTTACGTCTCAGGGGCGACCTCCTACGTTTCACTACATATTATAAAACAAAGTCCTCCGTCGCGTCTGTCTGTCTGTTCGTGATAAACTACAAAACGGATTCTCATGCAGTTTTAATTAACAGATAGAGTGATCAAGATGAAGGTATAGGTGTATAATTTGTCAAGATTGTGTGTAAATTGGTTGAAATACAATGATAATTAAATTTGTAGTTTTAATTTAGCTTTAGTCGAAAACGTTACCTAATACGTTACGTTTTGAGGTATAATAAAACAATTAAGACAATAAACGACGCAAGTCGCGGACGTCAGCTAGTTATACTATAATTGGCGCTCTAACAACACTGAATTTATAAATCAAAATTCACAAGAATACTTTAATTTTCGAATGCAATTCGTATTCAATGACCCATTAATATTGCGATCGGTACAAAATTCTTTATATAGAATATTAACGGGCCCGGCGCACGATGTCATGCCTTGAAAATTAAAAAATCCTACAATATAATCGCAGCGCCGTCGAGCGGTCCCATTCGTGAATTTAAAACATTCTTAAATCCGCCTGAACACACAAAAAATTACATCAAAATCTGGCTAGCGGCTTAGGAGGAGTTCAGTCACATACACACGGACAGAATAATTATATATATGAAGATGTATACCGAAATAACCAAAAATTCTTAAATTCCGAGAAGAAACGAAGGAAGATTCAGTGAATCCATGTTTCATAAGATTCGTAGTTCTTGTACTGAAAAATTGGTCACGAACTAACAGAAAATTGCCCCATCTCCAAATAGACATTTTCACTGAGCACGTACATAATAAGAGAGGTTTTCCGAGTTCGAACATTGTCTGTGCTTTAACTATGAGAACACTGCTCATTGCATTTAATCCAACGTACATATATATGTGACTTTTTAATTTAAGCTTTGTTTACGTGACTTAAATCTATATATATGGTAACGGACTAATCTATTTTTTTCTCTCTACTCTCATTCTTCGGTGCAATAATATTAGTCCGAATGATATCTTTGATTACTCGTACATTATAAAAATTGTGTCACAATATTTGATTCGAATTACCAGTCTATTTATTTAAGGTCCACAAATCTATGTTCGATGAACAAAAATTGACATGAACCCTGCTAAAGGTGAACACAAAATGTACAAAATAAGAGAGAGAGTTTCACAGCGTTAAAGCAAAGAAAAGTTAAAGTAATTAAACACTACATTTCTTGTTGTAGTTGAGGCCAAAGAAACAAAAAAGAATATAATAAATTTGAAACGTAAACTGTTACACTTAGTATGCGACCAAAGGGCAATGTTGACCTATGTTAGTTCCTGTTAATGGTAAATTATAAATATTATATTATTATCGGTTTATAAACATATATGTCTCTTTCCGTGTAATTTAGAAGCAATATTTTCTCCAATAAGTATTTGATCAGTTCAATAGTTTAAGCATTATTCTCGACTACTTGAAATGGGAACGAACTACTGCATCGTTTTCAATTCAATCGTGCGCTTAACTGAATAGTTTTACATCAGAACCAAGTTATTCCCTATAATAAAGTAAAACATGCTCCGAATAAAAATTCTCGGTGCACTTTACGCTTTATTCCGTTGGACCTCTTACGTTTAATTCTCCAGCGAACTGTTTTTATTGAATAAATATAAATCTATAATCTAAAATGGGGATTAGTTTACGTATGCAGTCGCGGTGATACGCTGTTGGTGCTTTTCGATAAAGACCTACTTTAATTGTATTACTAATTTTAAACCAGCACTATTTACTGTATTGTACCAAGACAAAGTGACTGTATAGTATTGTGCCGTATTGTAAGCGTGGTGGGCTTTACAGCTTTATACAGTGGTTGATGAACTAACTTAACAAGAGTCGCTGTATAGGAATTATCACTGTGTGCATCGTTGTAGCGATGCGGGTTCAGTCTCCGGACCATCCCACTTCAATACTGGATATACGTCGGCTGATTGGAAACGTGTTACGCCTAATTAACTACTATTGCAGATGTTACAACTGCTACGTTTTGATGTCAAAAGGCCATTATTATAGGATGGATCAATATGTAAACAAGAGCATGCCTTGAATTATTTCCCCTCTCGGTGCATCCATCAACAACGAATGCAACTATAATATATTGTTATACAAATATGTACGATGAAAAGATAACCCAGACTGAGTTCCTTAACGGTTCTTCTCGATGACTAGGTCGTATTGCGAGCTGGTGGTAGTTTTGATTTTCATAAACACGTTGTCAGGGATTAAAACGAATAAAGTAATTTGCATTTTGTATGGTGATTGCGATGCAGATCCAGGCATAAAAGTCTACGTTACTTTATCAAAATCTTAGGGTCATTTGAGTATTAGAACCTCAGTGTTTTTGAATTATATAATACTATTATACGAGAATTATGTCGTGCCCTCTGCGCATTCGTTTGATTATTTGACCGCGACATAGTTATTTCCATGCAGTTTTATTTGCACTACACAGTATTCAAACATTACACTTCCATTTAGAAGTAAAGCTGAATAAATTTATTTCATACAATCTTCAGTACTGTGGAAATAATTTTAACATCAAACACTCCCAAGATACAGAAATTTCATTATTCATAGAGCGCTCTGTAAGTTCTTCAAGTAACAAACATTTCCCGTGGCCGTCAATGTATAGCGAGCTCCTTCAGAGAGCCCCGCACTTACCTCTATTGTTCGGAAACAGTTGGGAGTGAAATGAAAAGAGACAGCTCCGTTCTCTAAGATATTCAAGCGGAAACTTAGAGAGGGTGGAAGGATATAAACTTGGATAACGGCGAGACGGGAACGCTTAAAACAACGACGAGTATTTTAATATGTATCTTATTCAACGAGTAAAAACCTGTACAAATTTTGCATTCAAATTTGGTATTAAGTAAAAATGACTCCACACGGTGTTACAAAATCATTATTATGATATACTAGCTGTACCCGCAGCTCCGCACGCGTTTTTTTAAATCGTATTAAAGAATTATAAAATTGTGAGACTATGTACAATTACAGAAATGATATTTAAAGATAATTGTAAGTACGATGCGCACTCCAATAAAAGTAACATTTAACGTCTACATTATATATATATATATATATATATATATATATATAAATTCCAACAGCGTGCAAAATGAGGTTTGCCATCAGCAACATATTTGGAACCTTAACCCATCATATAACTACCTCAGTGCTTACTTACACTATTACACTTACACGATTACTTATAAGGAACTAATGAAACAATAACTTACAATATTATAAAGATGTAAATTTACATTACATTTAATATATATTACTATTATTATAATTAAGATTTTGTAACTATACAAAAAATAAACGCTTGTCTCTTCCGCAAGAAATTGTATTATGCAACTCTTTACGTAATACGTTTATAATCTAAGATCTTATTAGGAAGACCTCTATATGATTAAAGTTATTAATAATTATAATGTCGAATTGTAAACAATAAGCTGATAATTATTTATCTTATTAAAAATAAGGAACGAGTTGAAATCTTGCTAAATTTCATGCAGACAAAGACGCAGGTAACAGCTAGTCTAAAATAGAATAACCTCAATTACTTTTTATAAGGTTCGCTATCTACCAGTAAAAGTCCCGTGAAAATCGGTGTAACTGTTTTGGTGATAGCACAGCGGGCGAAGCTACGGTTAACAACTAGTATAAACTAAAATTGCTTAAACTACTTTTTGTAAAGTCGGCTATTTGCCAGTGAAAGTCTAGTGAATACCGGTCTAACCGTTTGGAGGTAGCACTGCCGGCAAAGCCACGGTTAACAGCTAGTATAAAAACTAAAATTGCCTGAATTACTCTTTATAAGGTCAGCTTTCTGCCCGTGAAGGTTTTGTGAAGTTCGGTCAAACCATTTTGGAGATAGTACTGCGGGCGAAGCCACGGTTAACAGCTAGTCTAAATTAAAATAAACTAAATTACTTGCTATGATGTCCGCTATCTGCTGGTCAAAAGTTCCGTGAAAATCGGTCCAACCGTTTTGGAGATAGCATTGCAGACAAAGCCGCGGTTAATATCTAGTCTAATTTAGAGTAGCCCAAGTAACCCGCTGTAATTTCAGCTATCTGCCAGTGAAATTCCTGTCAAAATCGGTTGAGCCGTATCGGAGATTAGCCGGAACAAACAGACAGACAGACAGACTGACAAAAATTTTTTCAAAATTTAATCAGTAAAAAAAAATTTGATATTACATACAGACACTTCATTTTTATTGTATGTATAGATAATATAAGATACTTATATTCTCAGAAAACAACCTATAGATTGATGCTTAGTATTTTTAACATTAAAAAAAACCTTATTCTATTTAGGCCCTGAGAAGCTACTTATTAACGTAGAAAACCATACATAAAATCGGTTCAAAAAATAACCCAGTCACCGAGAAGATCGAATCTCGACTTGGTATATCTTTTTTGTATATTTCAACTTTATACGTCGTTTTCGAATAAAAAACATACAGACAAACAATACAATTATGTTGTAAGGGTTCCGGTTGTTCATTATAAGGTAAGAAATTTTTAAAACAACGAAGTTTTCATTCTGAGTAGTTGGTTAAAAATATTTACAAATTCTATGTATTTTATATTATTCTTTCAAGAGATTTAAGTAAATATTCATTGAACTAGTTGTCTGGCAGGCGACAAGTGTAATGACACTATATCGTGACGATTTCCATAAAAATTCAACAATATTTAGAGACAGTAACGTATGCTGCATGAAATTGATAAACTCCAACAGAGTTTACCGTGAAAATTCGCGCACGTATGTGTTTTTTTCCGTGGAGAAAGATTTTATGCTATCCTCTTTATTATAACTCACCACTAGAGGGAGCTAGAATATACTTAATTTTTATTTAATTTTATATTATAATTTACCGCGAACGAAGTCGCGGGCGATTGTTAGTAACTAATATTTTAAGAGAATGGTTGGAAATAACTTCAAAGATTTGATAATAAAAGCTACAATGTATGGATTATAGTAGTTATTAGTATATTCTTGATATTTGTTGCTTGCTGGTGGGATACTATAACTTTGTGGATCGCGCGTAACATACGCCAAGTGTAACAACAGCTGCTATTATAGACTGCTTTGTCCGGTTTCTGAGTCACATTTATCTGTTCAATAGCGTTATCGGTTCGATAACTTGTCAAATTTTGTTTCTGAACACACAATCAGACGATATACGTCCCCTAAATTTAACTGACCAATCTGGGCGTTTATCTATTCGATAAGTTTTGACATCTTCTATACATATAATAAAAATGAAGTGTCTGTATGTAATATCAAATTTAAAATTTTTGACTGGTTGAGTATGAAAGTATACACGCTTCTGATAACAAAAATGCAATTTTTAAAATTTTTGTCGGTCTGTCTGTCTGTCTGTTTGTTCCGGGTATCTCCGAAACGGCTGGACCGATTTTGAAGGAAGTTTCACTGGCAGATAGAAAAAATTACAGCGGGTTACTTAGGCTACTTTAAATTAGACTAGCTGTTAACCGCGGCTTTGTCCGCAATGCTATCTTCAAACGGTTGGACCGATTTCCACGGGACTTTTAATGACAGATAGCTGACCTTATAAAAAATAATTTAAGCAATTTTTATTTATACTAGCTGTTCACCGTGGCTTCGCCTGCAACGTTATCTCCAAAATGGTTGGACTGATCTTCACAAAACTTTCACTGGCAGATAGCTGACCTTATAAAGAGTAATTCCAGCAATTTTAGTTTATACTAGCTGTTAACCGTGGTTTTGCCCGTAGTGCTATCTCCAAAATGGTTTGACCAATCTTCACGAGAGTTTCACTGGCAGATAGCTGATTTTATAAAAAGTAATTTAGGCAATTTTAATTTGTACTAGCTGTTAACCGTGGTTTCGCCCGCAGTACTATCTCCAAAATGGTTCGATCGTTTTTTACGGCACTTTCACTGACAGATAGCGGACATTATAAAAAGTCATTTAATCAATTTTAATTTAGACTAGCTGTTAACCGTGGTTTCGCCCGCAGTGCTATCTCTAAAACGGTTTGACCAATAATCACGGGATTTTCACTGGCAGATAACTGGCCTTATAGGAAGTAATTTAAGTTATTTTTTTTAGAGTTGCTGTTACCCGCGACTTCGACCGCATGAAATTTAGCAAAAGTATGTTATTCACTGTAAATATGTGCATAAGATGTGCGTTGTACTGGACTCCAAGAACAAATATAATTGAAATTCATATGTCTGTATCTATGTATGTAATTTGAATTATATCGTCTTTTCGGTCATTTTCATTTACTTACCGCGCTTTCGCCTACATAACTCAGCAATCATAGTAACATATAAGAATATTGTATCCAAGTCAATGAGCACTATTTTAATTGTCGAATATTAAAAACTGCTTAGACAGATATAAAGTTTTATATCTTGAATTATTTTAATGCAAGATTTCAAGACGTCAGCTAATTCATTGTTTTTAATCAACATTGTAATTATTAATAGTAATTTTGAAGATATAAGGGATTTTTGTAATAATATGTAAGTTCATAAACGTATTAATTATTGACAATTTGGGCATATTATATATTCTAATAACATCTTTAAGTTTTTGTTTCATTCTTTCTTTATACTGTGTAAGTGAGCACTGAGGAAGCTATAATGAGGGTTAAGGTTCCAAATATGTTGCTGATGATAAACCTCATTTGACACACTGTTAGGATTTATATATCTAATGTATACGTTACACGTCACTGTAGGTGGCGTGTGTGTCATACTTACAATTATTTGTAAAGAGCATTTCTATAACTGTTCATGGTCTCACAGTTTTATAATTCTTTAATACAATTTTAAAAAACGCGTGCGGAGCTGCGGGTACAGCTAGTTTTAAATAGTTTTTAATATCTTGACAATGACATGTCATTGACGAACAACTAACGAAATGAAAAGTTTCGTATCTAAAATAATCAAATTTATAAGTAAATAATTATAAAATAAAATGAAACCATCAACTAATCTCCAAATAATTTTTAGTCATAATATTACTACTATAAGTTAAGAATTGAAATAATAAAACCAATTTTTAACACTCTTTCTTGAAAAGAGCCATTTAGTGAACATCAAAGAACTAGTTATGGGATTCATAGTTTTTTAACAACTCGTTGTGTACTCACAAACGCACTGACAGCTTATCTTATGGATAACTTTATTGAGTCAATAACTAATGATATTTTAACCGAGTACCTCAGAAACCGGGCTTGCATTCTGATAATAGTTAGTATAAATCAGGTAACTACGCGAGATGGTAAGTGATAGGTCGACAGAGTCACCAAATTATAATGTGTTTATTAAGCACAACTCTATCATTTTGCAGTATTTCTGTAAGAAGACCTATGTGTAAGTTATTTTTGACTAAACAAATAATTTCTAATATTTACTAAGCTAAAAGAAAATAGAACACAAAGTACGATGCGTGTTGTGCGGTGCTCTCAAATAATAAACTTGGATTAGTTCACTGTTTGACTACTTCGCGGATGGTATCTAATAAAACTACGTGAAAGTTGAAAGATAAATTGTTGGCTAACGGTTTGTAGAACCTCACCGAGTTAATATAATATATATATATTTTTTTTTTATCGTAGCTCGGCAAAATGACTGTACTGTGCCTGATGGTAAAAACAGTACAATCCAAAAACAATGGCGACTACCGAGAGACATACTATCCATCGCCAGTCGCCGCTGTCATGCCGGCCGACCTTTGCTTTATAACCTTTGCTTTGAGTTTCATTTTATTATATCCAAGTAAATTAACTTTTTATGTGTACTAGTGTTCCGTTCGTTCGTTTTGAAAAATAATAATAATACAGTTCTTATAGTATCGCTCTGTTATACATATAATATAATAATTGTCTTTTTTTTAATCAAATTAAATCATAAATCATCAATTTATACTGCTATAAAAAATTTGTTTCTACGTTAACACAATAAAGAGAGATGATCCTTTAAAATTACAAATTACTCATCGATTGTCGAAATATATAAGGGTCTTAAAATTTGGTGCAGCGAAGAATTTTCTGACGTAAATTAAGAAATCAAAATCAAGAATAAAAATAGTGGGTTTAAAACTCATTAGGAATTAATACTTGACAGAGTTAGGAGCATCTGGCAAGCTATAGAAGCTGCTTCCTTTGAAACTAAGTCACAAGTTGTACATAATAAAGAGTGATCCCTCGATAACTTGAAATTGCAAAACTTCAACTGTTCCGCAACTAATAATCACTTTAAATTTAGATCACGAGAGCTCCGGACTAAAAAGATGAAGTAGATGAGAAATAACATCGCTAGTTTGTCTGGTACAAAAGGCGTTGAGAACAAAAGAATTGCGCCGTGCGAGACCCGTCTCCCTCTCACTCTACACTCTAACTCCAGCTAACTCCCGGTTTCTAGTAACCGATGCTAACTGGGTATATCGAAGATTTTCCTTTTTATAAAGCATCTCTAGCAATGCACCTCGTCCACTAAAGTCTTCATGTTAAATATTGTAAGCATTGCCCGTCCGGCAACTGAGTAAGGTTTATAGTAAATGAATATAATAAAGATAGAAACATATATATATATATATATATAAATATATATAAAAAAAAAAAAAAAAAACAAATATATACATGTATATACTGAGTCATGTCATGATAGTTAACACTAATTTTTACTACGATTTTTGTTATGTCACATTGTATGTACACCGCTATAGGCTGCAACTTCAATAGGTACAGCCCAACCAAATAAGAGCAAAGAAACTCACGCCGTCACTTTTCCCCACGCTACAAAATGTCTCTGACCTGTGTCAGAGGAAAGAAAGCAGGGAAAACATAAAAAAAAAAAAAAAAAAAAACTGAGTAAGGTTTATAATGATTGACTGGGGATTGATTTTATGGGCAAAAAGATATCTTGTGTTTAATTAGTGTTAAGTGAATCAACGACTACCTTGTGATGCATATTAGATAATATGTACATTTTGCTATGTTGAATATGATATAATATCACAATTTTCGACAACAACAACACTTACGTTCAAGCGGGTTACCAATTTTGATAGAATACCAAATGGGATTAAATATTTGATTTCTTTTACTGAAGATTTGAATTCTTTTCTGTTTTCCACTAAGGTTATCAAAACTTGTGAAATCGTCAAATCCAAATGAGAAATCGTCCCAAGATACAATTGTGGCAAGGCTAGGATGACTAGGAAGACTATTGACTTGCTGAGTACCATGGGTTCGAATTTTACACTTGCCAATTGTTTATGTGATCCACAAATTATTGTTATGAGAGTGTGTACTTATTTACAAATTTTATGATTGTAAAATTCCTCGTAACACAGAACTTGATAACTAGTGCGTAAACTATTTTTTTTTTTAATATAACCCTTTGTATCATATAATAATTATTCATAGTATTGCCGTTTACTACTCAATAGAGAATCATTCATGTTCGACAAGTAGGTATTCTACCATAAAACTATTTTGGTTAAAAAAGGATATAACAATATTTCTTAAGCGCTTAAATAGAAAGAACAAATGGTGCCATCAATCTTTTCACACATAAAATATTCTAAAGACGTTTTATATTAACTTAAACCAATATCCAGTTCTCGCAACAAATTTGAAACAGATTCAAAGTACATTAAACCGCTTTTAACGT
The DNA here is from genome assembly GCA_036509395.1 of Antheraea yamamai. NCBI lineage: Eukaryota > Metazoa > Arthropoda > Insecta > Lepidoptera > Saturniidae > Antheraea > Antheraea yamamai. Next base: position 424,372 of record AP028428.1, read on the forward strand.
CACTTTGATTATTGAAACGCGTAAAATATAGGTGGAGTCACCGAGTAAACCGCACTGCGAATTAAATTCCACTGTACAGAATAAATAAAAGGGTGTTTATTAAGGCCGCAATTTTATTGTATGAAGCGTAAAACAAATATACAATTGCGGGTTTCATCTCCGCGCGCCTCACTCGCTGCCCCGTCGGTGGGCAGCAATTACAAAAAATTACACGGTTCGAATTGATTGGTCCGTTCGTGCGGTTATCGATAAGGGATAATCGTTTTCTAAACTCCGTACTGTTAATTACTCGTGTGGATATGAATATTTAGACATCGTGAAGGTTAATGAGAGTGAGGCATTAATTTTTCAAAATGTACGTTTACTTCATGAAAAGCACTCGGGTTGGTCAACTTTCATGACGATCGATAAAAAGATGTTGGAGTTTAATGTATTTAATGTATGTACGTAAAAAGTATGAAAAACTGCATTTAGTAAAAGACCGGGATAATCGAAATACTAGGAACTGTAACAAACTAGTCGTCCCATGTTGCCGACTTAGCAAAACCAGTAATAGTTTTTTAGGTGGTGTTAGGCTTTACAACAAAATCCCAAAGCATGTTACCGATTTGCCGGACTGTAAGATTAAACGGCACGTCAAGTGGGTTATAGTGTTAAAAGGCTCTTATAGAGTGGATCAATATGTGAATGATGTTGATGTCTGGAATTGACTCCTCTCTGTGCATTCACTAAAAAGGATTGTATGATGTATTGCAAATATCATTACATAGTATAAAACAAATCTGTCTGTCTGTCTGTTCGAGATAAACTCAAAAACTACCGAACGGATTTTCATGCGGTTTTCACCAGTGGATAGGGTGATTCGCGAGGAACGTTTTAGTATATAATTTGTCAAGGATTTTTGCATAATCAGGGCGGGACAACGTCTGCCGGGCCCGCTAGTATATTGAAGAGTATGAAATGTAGGGTTATTTGGTATTGTTAATGTCCTCTAATTACGAAGTTCTCTAAAAACGAGTAATAAAATTAAAGTCCACAGAGACAAATAACACGTTAAGTATCTTGTGGAACTTGAAATTCTTGAAACAAAATATATAAAAGTTTGGCTACTCATTTTTATGGGAAATACCTCATACCCCATAACATCAAAGAGAACCTATATAGGAGTATTCGGTTGTCCATCTAGCCTTGTGTCGGGATCCTTTTTCCACAAGTTTGAGTATAGAATTGAAATTAATATTGAACGCTAAGATTTTTGGTCTCATTCCGCCATAAAAGTTTCAAATTTAATGTAATAATGGAATTTGGGCTTTCATACTCGAAATACCACTAACTGAATAACTATCAAAACCTACATACAGTGTTTCAAGGAAACGGAAAATTTCAGAATTTTACACAAAGGGAGATCTCTTAAGGTAAGGATAATAATATATTTCAAATACCATCTTGACTAAAAACGGGACAATGTTGTATTCTATGTTAATTTAATACAATGTACTATGCGAACATTCACAAATGAAGTTTGTCACTTAAGCCCGTGCCGTAACACATAAGTTACACCAGATAATGTAAAAAGAACATGAAAACAATATCCATTTCAAATATGTAACAGTACAGGACTCTCAAGACATGAAGTCTATTAATATAATGTGCAGAAACATTCATAGACGATGTTTAATAATTTTACGTTATTGACTACAAGAATTTTACAGACGTTGCTGCTATAAATGAATGTTCAAAGGTTTTCAGCGAATACAATGACCTGATAAGAATAACAAATATTAGTTGATTCGACATCTGATTGCGTCGAGAGCAACTCGACCTTATTTATTCAAAGGACACAAACAAAAAATCGCAACTAAACCAGATGTCCGACTCGCTCTGGGCTGTCCCACGCTAACGAATTCATTTCAGAAGGGCCCTCATGCGATCCATTCAGATACATTTTAAAGGTAACTCGACCTTTTTTGAATTTAAGAAACTAGGTGATGTCACATTCCGGGATAATGTCGCAGGAGGGACGACATAAATCACTCCTAAGTTTGAGACCAAAGCACTTAAAGTTGTATCTCTGAGTATTTAATTACAAATATATCTTAACATAAAACTTTACCCCAACCGCTTCATTGACAGGTTGATCCAGTGATGTACCCATCTGCTCAAAGACTGTATGTCAAGGAATTAATAGAATTGTTACATGACCTCTGTAATTTGTAGGGTGAGATTTATATTCTTTCTTAAAAACGAGTTACTGTAAATGTGCTGAATTAACTTTTATTTAAAATTAAATTATTAAAAATATAACAAATGTAAAAAAAACTCATATTTCAGTATAAACTAGAGATTACCTATATTAATATTTCTAATTCCAAATCGAATGAAACTGTTAAACGAAATATAATTCCTCTTGTTAGATATAGCTACATTTTTTGTTCCGAATAAGACCTTATCGAATCAGTTTCTTTATCAGTTACGTGTTGTAGGTCTGCGCTCAGCTCTCATCTGTCAATCAGTAAATGAAGCTATAAATACGTAATGTGACGAGGAACGTAACGCAATTCATCTACTGCTCCATTTAAATATTGTTTTGGGTAACGGTCTGCCGGTACCTGTGGACGTTTGGAATTTCATTTGATACCGCCGCGTCGAGCCGAAGTACACCTGAGACTCGTCGATATTCAGAGGCGGTAAGATTAACCGTCCCAAAGGGCGGAGCTGCAATATTACGACCGGCTTTACAACTTATCCTCAACTTCGTATCAATGTGACTAGTTATAGCTTCTGAACATTATTATAGCTAAAAAGTATGCGTATTGAAAAGTTAATACCATTTATTGTCCGTGGTCTGGATCACAACGGATCTTGACTGTGAGATGCAAATACACAAGAATTCTAATCATGAAAATTATTGCAAATTAAAATTATATTTTGGATTCTTGGTAATTCGCTCGTTACTTTATTAGACACTGATTGAAATCGTACGTACGTAGAGAATAACAGTGATATTTGCAAGTTGTGTGGTTCAAATTGAAAATCATGGAATAGCAATACGCATTGTGGGCGACAGCTCGCCGAGATCAACGGACAGGAGCTAGAGATTCATTTCCTGCTGTAGAGCACACCTGGGACTCGCTAAAGACGAAAAGGACGGCGGTCTGAGAGGGGGTAGAGGTCAGATTGTCACTTGTCATGAATCAAATGACGGAAAGACCTCTGGAAACTAGATACTTATTCACTTTTAATAAAATATCATAGCTGTCTTACAGAAATGATAAGTAAGTCATGATAACACAAAGTCTAAACTGATTAGTCGAAACGCACAAAAATCCCGTTTAATAAGTTATCACGGCTGTACTACAAAATTGGTATTTAACACGGAGCCATGTAATGTTTAATTATGTTCATACATTAATCTATTTATCTATATCTATATCTATCTGTACCATAATAAAACTGTAACAAAGCCTAATCTGTACATTAAATATTTTTTGAAAATTTTAATCGGGGTACACTTTGTTATCGATATAGAAGCCAAAAATAATCCTTTTACAATTTTTGTCTGTCTATCTGTCTTTCTGTCCCTGTGAACACGTATCACTCTGAAAGTACTGAATCAATTTTGACGAAACTTGACACAGTGATACCTAATATTACAAGGTTACATCTATGATTTTTGTTCCATAAAATGCAGGGAGTTCTCCAGGATAAAGAAAAACAAAAAATTGTAGTTAATGTAATCAGACTTTTTTGCGACACCTTAGTACAAGAGCCAGCAACGTTGGAGGAACGAGAATTTTAAAAAAGCTGGTTCTTTAATATGAAGATATATTACGCCCTTCCAAACAGGATTCAGGATACCTGATAGCCGGTTAACGTTGTGTTTTTTAATGCGCATCACACCTTTACAAGTCAAAATTTGATTTATAAATAATTTTAGGAACGTTTTTTTTCAGTAACTTTTAAACGCTATTCAAAACATGAATTTATCACTTCCAGACAATTTTGTTATTGACAATAATGTGCCCATATTCCTTATAAATAAAATAATCCATTTCAAACCATTTTATTTTTTCTATTACAAAGAACATATTTCATTTTATTAACCATTATGATATAGAGATTTCACCGTAAATAATGAAAAACAACGATAAACGTAGACATATGACTTGGGACTGACGCCATCTTAAATACATCGTCTATAACAGGCGCATTCACAATTATCGCTATCTTTATAATACAGCCAGTGTTGCGCTAAACTATAGCTATAGCTAAGTTATTCCATACATATTATTTTTAATTTACCCTCTTTTATGTCTAAATAAAATTATATTAAAATTACAGCTATCTTATCATGGTTTGAACATACTTTTTCTATTTACAAAAAGTAGCATCGGGCACATTATTGTTAATAACAAAAATGTCTGGCAATAATAATCTCATGTTTTACTAGCGTTTCAAAGTTAGTGAAAAACAAAACATTCTAATTATATAAAAATCAATATTTTTGCCTGTAAAGGTGCGATATGCACTAATAAACGCAACGTTTACCGGCAGCCAGGTAACCCGCACGTTGTTCTGAAGAACATAAAAATATATAAGAAACTGGCTTATTACAAATTCCCTGTCAAAACCGTTGCTAACTCTTAGACGAATAGTTACAGGCAAGTGACAGTTGACGCGTCGTGTTCATATTTTTTTCATATTTATATTTTTCTTCAATACAATGGAGTGTGAAAAAGTTTTAATATGAGTAGAAGATAGTTATGATAAAGGAAGTGATTGATAAAGTAAGATGATTATTTAATTTTATTTTTACGTATTGTGCATGTGTAGAGATTTTATCGTTTAATTTACAATTGAACTCTATCAACTTGACATTTTATAATGTAAACTATACTGACTGTATAGTAAACGTCTACAAAAAAGGAAAAGAAACTTCGTTCCAACCGGGGGTCCGTGGACCCCTCAAGCTTTTTATTTACATTACCGCTAATATATGTAGGTTAGTTTTTATTTTAACTGAACCCGGTAGAAGATGCTACGAGCGGGTCCTAGGCTTATTTTCTCACATTATATAAGATTTTTCACATACCATCTGGGTTTATGTTTGAGTGAGTCCCTTAATAGTTTGGATTCACAATTGGAAACCGTAGGTGGGCTGTAATCGGGTTTTTATGTTTATTAAAAATTTTCGCGTTTAAAAATATAATTGAACCCGGCGATAACCGATTTGTTACAGACGAAGTTGCACGGGTCAGCTAGTATTAAATATGTTAATAGAACAGGCGCCCTCGGTTCCTGACAGCCGCTGGTACATGCTTTCATAATTTCCAATTAAGATTAATCGTTTCGTTTCCTGAATGGATAATTCTACTTATTCTTTTGCGATTAGATCTTTGTAACTGTATAGAAAAATATAGAATAATTCTGAATACTTTTTAAGGTTATCGCAATTTATTACTTGATAATCAAAAAGGTTTTTTTATTTCATTGAAGGAGGCGTTACTTTGTGGATACCCGTCATTAAATATTACAGTGAACATTATTTTCATTTCTGCCTGGAATTTATCGGCCGCTACCACGTCTCATTACAACAAAAACCAACACCAAATATTTTAAAATCCATGAAGCTAATTTGTTTATAAAATGTACTAAAGAAATAAATATACATACGTTTCGAAAACCATTATCCTCTGCGTTGTAACAAACTACGATTTATCAATACAATCGTATTTGCTTGTGTAGGGAAACATCACACGTAACCAATTAATTTACATAGTTAATGAATATGAGTAAGTTTGTAATCAGAATGTCTGTGGGGTGCAGCACTGTGTCGCGTCGGTTAACGCTACAATCTCATGATTACGTAAGCTCTGTCTGTCACGTTTTTAATTTTATACAGTCACTTCATTACTTTGATTATTAATGATCTATACAAATAAATGAAATTGAAGTGTATATTTGTAATGCTAAACTAATAGCTTTTTATTAAATGGGTATGAATGTATACGAGTATACGGTACGTATAACAAAACACCATTTTTTTACATTTATCTTTGTCTGTTTGTTTTTTTTTTCGGCTAATCTCTGTGACCGGTTGACCGATTTTGATGAGAGTTTCACTGGCAGATAGCTGATGCTATAAGAAGTAACTAAGGCTATATTTATTTTAGAAAAAAAACAATATATTACGTTATCTATACACATGTTATAAAGCTAAAGGTTTGTTTATATCATCACGCTAAAGCCAATAGGAACGGAGCAACAATGAAGAATGTTTCAAAATCGCTTTTTTCCTTTTGAGAGCTTCCGCTACGTGTTAACGTTAGCCCAAAGTAATATACCACGTTGATGAAGCCGCGGGCAGAAACTAGTATAGATATAAAAACAGAAGAAGACGCGGCCAGTAACTAGTTATTAACAAATACGATTCGTTAAACGCAATATTTAAATTATTATTGAAACATTAAACCATAGGGATGTTAAAGATCCTACTTCCAACAGGTAATAACATTTTTCTGGGTCCGTTGGGAAATAATCACGTGCCTTGTAACTTAGACATTTATGTAATTGTACCATTATATAATTACAAAATTTTGATATTATTTTAGTTTCTTTCGTACTTTAAAAGATTACGAGATATATATACATAGATGTGCAGTTTGCTTTTTATTCAGCGATCAACTAAGTAATCCCTAGCAATATACAATCACTTTACTTATATTGTAATTGTAATGTAGAAACAAGTGATATAGCCTTCTGTAACAGTATGTACAAGCACATAATTATGAATATTTATTTGTTATTCTGTCTGCGAGTGCGTTTATTATCGTAAACTTACCTTTACACTAAATCTGTTGTCGTTTATTCAATTGATAATTTATGGATAGGCGTAGTAGCCACTAGCCGACCAAAATAAATGAATAAATTATTTAACACTAAACATTTTCGATGAAATTTATACTTCTTTACTAATATTATAAAGCAGTTTGTTTGCTTGAACGTGCTAATCTCAGGAACTACTGGTCCGATTTGAAAAATTGTTTCAGTGTTAGATGGCTTATCTACCGAGAAAGGTATCACGCTAAGACCAAAAGGAGCGGAGCTCCAATGAAGGATGTTTCAAAACCGGGATTTACATAATTATTAATTTAAAATATAATCTTCCATGCAGACGAAGTCGTGAGCAGAAGCTAGTCCTTATAAAAAATGGTATCAGACTGAAAAGTTTTGTGTTCGTCGTTTACGTCACTGGACGGCCATCTTCTCGCGTCGGTCATCACGACACGGGAGTAGGGGTAGCACTTCGGCGAGTAATTCAGCTTTATTGTCCCCTCGGCGTCTGACAAATCACATTTACTAGTTTACACAAACGAATTTACTGTCAACGCATATTGTCTCTAACTAATTCGGCCCACTGACGGAATTCCTTATTGGGTCATCGGAATATCATCAATGATATAAGGAATACATGTCTATATTATTTAAATAATCACCTTATGCTTCAAATAACTTGATGAGTTATCATTCTACGTCGTGTATGGTTTTAAACCACAGGCTCTTAAAATTAGTATTTAATGATTATGTAGATTAAATATATTTACGTATTTAAGTACTCTCAAACCATATATAATTCATTTGGTTTAAAATTTATCCAATAGTGTATTGTCTGAATAAATCGAATCTAAAAAACTGTGCACTCATAACTACTGCGTTTGCAGTTATTTTCTATACCTACATGTATATATTAATAAGATAAATAATTTTACGAAATTAGACAACAATTAACTCGGTGTTTCTGTCACATTGTTGTCGAACCATTAAATTCTCCTTTGTATGTTGCGAAGTTCTGTGAAATTAAATATTAAAGGGACAAAACCATACTTCCCATTAGGCTTAATTAAAAGTTCGTTTCTAGGGGTAATACCTCCGAAAAACCTTTTAAGGTGGATCGCCATCACCACACAAGAAATGTAGCATTTACGACAATAGAAAGAAAAAATATTTATTGTATCAAGTACATGGACATTACAATAGTTAAAAAATACAGTTACAAAGATAATAAAAAAAAAGAAATTAATCGTTACAAGATATTAAAGTTAAGCCATAGTATTGCTACAATGGTGCACATTTGAGCAAGTGCTGCCTGCAAGTGCAGTTTGCAAGTGACCCCAGCGCTAATTTTCAATTTGGGCCAAGTGGATTTAAATAATATAATAATAAGAGCATTGTAACACTATAAACTGTTATAACAATAACTATAATAGTACTATTCAACGAACCTGTAGTGTTATTGTAATTTGATATTCAGACAAAAAATAAATAATTATATCGTAATATATAACATAATTAAAAGACATTTTTTCTGTCACAACATAATTATTAATTAGAATAATATTCAAGGAAGCTAAAGCAAGCGATGTTGGCATAGTGGTTAGCGTGTTCCGACACCGCGTCGCTTAACCTAGGTGCAAAAGCAAAACAAAATGCAAGGCAGTGAAACAAAACACCGTGATGAAACCATAGCATGGTGGTAGGACTTTTTATAAGTCTGCCGCCCGCTAACTACAGTCCACAAGCTGAAAAGCTGTCCCCCTGCACCTATGGGGATATTCCGGCAGTTGCACTTTAAAGCCAGTCTCTCTCGGTATATCGCATTTACCATCGTTTGACCATATCGTCATTAAACATCAACTCTGATATTGGTCAAACGCTATAATGTACAAAAGAAAGAGAATTACTTAGTAAAATAATATTAAAAGTTTGGAATCACTGAAGTGTACACAATACACGTTTCTAGTTACCCATCCCGTCTACTCTCCAGCATCTCTAATGAAGCATAAATATTCCTCTCCAGAGTTATATATTAATTAATCCATTATATTACATTAAAAAAAAATATTATAAAGCCTGAATTAGCCGTGTCGCATAAAGCTGTTTAATTAAACGTCACATGCTTGTTCAAATATTTTTACAAGCGAGATTGTTTAAGCACGCATAAATGATCATGCAATCCGTCATTTTGATGTTCACCTTGATACGTACTGCAAACACATTTTGAATGCGAATGAGTGTTTTTTTTTATAGAATAATTTTTATTTCGGTAGACAATTATTTATATTTTTGGACTTCTCTTCGAAGCTTCGTTCAGTAGTGTACTATTTTTTCTTTGTTTTTTATTAAATAATTAGTTGAAACTCAAGCACTGTGGTAGGAAAAACGCTTTTTTTCACGCGTTTGTGTCTAGCTTTAAGTGCTAAGAATTTTTCTTGTACTATATCGTATAGACCTTTTGATTCTAGATTGAACTATATATTATTTAATATGAAAAGATGTGCAAAATGAAATGTTATTTTATGCCTATATCCCTACTTTCTCTATGGCAATACCTATCAAAATTAATAAATACTTTACTCAATTTAGGTCCTGAGAAGGCGCTTAAGAGCATCAAAGTTACCACTAGTTCGGAAAACAACTCAGTCATCGAGAAGAATCGGCAAGAAACTCGATCTGGTTTATCTCTTCGTGCTATATATCTTTACAAAACATTTGTTTTTAGTGGATGCACAAGACGGGCGTCATTTCCAGAAGTCAATCGTTCACATATTGATTGACTCTATAATAATAGCCTTTAGACATTAACACTCCAGTAGGCGCGCCTCCGTTTGGGACGTCAGTAGTCGCGCGTTCTACCTATGTAGAAAATTTTGAATGTAATGTTTTAAAAGAAAGTTCCATAAATTGAAAAGTATTTTTATTTATTACTAAGTAAGACTATTAGAGAACTATAATAAACAAAATATAATCAAATAAAACATGTTAGGAATTAAAAATCAGACTCTTTGAACATAACGAAAAAGAAACATAAAATTTTAACTATTTATATTATAAGTCTCATCTTTATTATTCACTCATGTCATCCACCTCCATTTCTTCATGTTTAGCACAGTCGGGATAGAGAAGCACCTGATAATCAGGACAAATCCACTTGTTATATGTATAACAATGCTTCCTGGTAGACTTGTTTCGCGCTCCCGGATTTCGGATTCCTGACTACCTTGTTTGATATTTTCCAATTCGGACTCTGTGCTACTCCCATCCTGTTCTGTGTCTGTATTGTGAGGAGATTCTACCAAGCAGTCTTCTTCATTCTCCACTATATCACCATCATTAGTCTCTTCTTCTTCTAGCCATCTACAAATTCTCTCTTGTATACCCCCTGAAGCCATTAATCTGAAAAAAATCATTTCATTACTAACCTTAATATAAATTGTACATATCATAACTACATCATAAATAAAAGGTAAAAAACATACTTACATTAAATAAACACCGACGACAACTCACGAAAAAAAAGATCACTCGAGTGATCGCGCGTTCTACAATCGTAGAAATTCACTTTTGACGCTATATTTCTCTGAAGTGCAGCCACTTTAGTCGCTGCAAGGATACTAAATATCTTCATTGCCTCGTAATAGAGGAATACTAAGACTGTGTGCGTCAGTGACGTTCAACTTACGTAAAAACACAACGCAATGCACACGCGTTCTACAACTGTAGAACGCGCGACTACTGGAGTGTTAAAACCCGCTTGACATGATTCTTGAACTCACTATGTTTCTTCGTGTAATGTATCTTCGTAATTCGTCATTTATTTAAACACAATTATTTAAACATAATGTGTACAGCTGCTTATTAATAACCGTCCCGAGCGCCGCGCACAGTCACCTCAGAAATGACCACAACACATATTTATACACGTACATACGTAAATTTTGATTATCAGTCAAGTTCTCTAAAGCACTGTCCTCACGGAAGCCGTTTCATTCCATTTTTTAGACACAAAAGCATTGCGAGTTCTCTTACACTGGTAATAAATTAAATTAGCCGCCGCTGCTGACTCCATTGTGATGCAAATTTGGTCCTTAATGCTCCGCCGCGGAGGGTCCGGGACGCGTGCGGCTCTCGCGAAATGCCTGCCGATTATGAAAATGAATGTAGTAATGGCCACCTTAAAACCTTAAAGCTCCTCGTTTGAAAAAGTCACAAATGTAGCTTCGTCTTTACGGATTTTGAAATCCTTTTTAATGTAACATTTACTTATGATTGTTTTGCGAATAGTTTATCAAATTATACAAAAAAACTTATAACTAATTAGTAAATGCTTGTTTTTGATTTTGACAAAAGATTTGAACATAAATAAAAAAGTTTTCTATAATACTGAGTTTTAGTAGTGACTTTTTCCGAGTTACAAAACTGCCAAAAAGTAATTTTATTCTTATTGTAAACCAGAAAGTGTATAACGATGTTCTGTCATGCAAAAACTACTGATAAGATTCTAATGAAATGAAGAATTAGAAAATACATGAGATAATGTATAAATATGTTGTTTAAATTGGCCAGCATATAGGTAAAGTGTCAAGTAAGTTGGAAAAAATCCTGCCATCTGTGAATTTTTCAGGCGTGCGCTGTAAAAACTGTTAGACTTACTCGAAGATAATATATGGTGCCCTCATTTATAAAGATACAAAAACGCTGACGAAGTCCTTCGTAGTTGCTAGCAATTTATTGAACCTTATGCTCCTGAAGTAGGCTTAGCTTGTATCTTTCTAAATATTGTATTTTTTTTTAATGCTAATAAATGATTATAAAGAAATTATTTTATAAGGTACTAGATTAACGATCCTGTGTATTCTATGATTGTAGAGCTGAATTGAATACTATATGTGTATATTCATTGTTTCTGTGTAAATGCTAAGCGTGTTTACAATTATATGACTAAACATATGAATGTCGTTTGCGTGTTGAATATGGTGATAACTTTGAACTTATTTTCATTTCACTATCGTATTCAGTTTGCAAAAAATTGTTTGACTGTGGTAGAATTTTGCAAGGTTTACAATACGGAGATACTAACGTCATTCCTACCAACCACCGGGCAGAAACAATATTATATGAACGAGTTTTAGTTAGGATTGCAGAATTCAAAGTTGGTTGTAAATGTTTTTATGGCTTTCGTGATAACTTAAGACCAAGTATACTCCACATATCTTCTCTGTTTACCATATCTTAATATATATATTTCTTGTGTGCGTGTGTATGTGACTGAACTCCTCCTAAACGACTGGACCGATTTTGATGAAATTTTTTGTGTGTGTTCGTGGAGATTCGAGAATGGTTTAGATTCACAATTGGACCCGGCAGGTGGCGCTGCGATCAACTTTTAGGATTTTTTTTTGTTTTCAAGGCAGGACAACGTCCGCCCGGTCCGCTAGTTTCAAATAAAAATCTGCAACAATTACCGGGTAGTAATAATAAGTCTAATATAATGCTAATCGTGAATTAAGTTAGCATATTTATATAGGTTGTACGTCTAAAAGCTTTATTCCAGTAAATTACTACTACAACTTTCGGATAAAAATAAAAAAAGGCTACACGAAGAGATTCCAATAACAAAGTTTCCAAATAAATTGCATTAACAAAAAAAAACAAGATAACTTCGCAGTAATGTTTCTGTCGGAGGCACTCTGTAAAGTTGTTTCAGGCGCTCGCGAATATGAAGGCGGCCAAACGCAATAAATAAACCAAGTTCGGTTGTGAAGAAACTAAAGTTTTATGAACTCCCAGTGTACAGTCCAAATGCAACGGTTAAACGGAATAAATCTCTGCGTCGAGACAGCTTCAACGCTCCACTGAATACGGTATTACGTCTAAACAGATACGCTGCAAGCCGATCGAACTGTTTGGAATTCGACATTGCTTATTTATGCAAGCCTGGTACTATATATTAGGTCTTTACCTATGAAATTGCCGTTTTGTATGAAAAAATTTAAACGATTTTTTTTCATGTATTTTTTATTTGTATTAATCCAAGTAATCACCCATGCAATCAATGCATCTTTGCCAATGCCAGTGGCAGTTTATTGATGCCCTTCTTAAAGAAATCAGCTGGACGGGAGGCAACAAATTCTTCAAAGGCATTTTGTACTGCCTCTCGGGTATTGAATTTTTTTCCCGCCAAGGAGTTATCCAAATTCTGGAAAAAGTAGTAGTCTGTAGGCGCAAGGTCTAGTGAGTAGGGCGGATGACGGAGAACTTCCAACCCCAGTTCTTGCAACTTGGAGACCGTCTGCTGTGCAGTATGAAGTCGCGCGTTGTCGTGCAGGAGCAGCGGAGACGAGCGATTGACCAATGCTGGTTGGAGATGTGCCAGCTTCTCCATCATTGTGTTCAGTTCTTCACAGTACACATCTGCAGTAATGCTCACCCCGTTTGGTAAGAAGCTGTGATGAATCACACCGGCGCTAGACCACCAAACAGTGACTATCACTTTTCTAGGGATAAGTTTTCGTTTAGGGCATTGTTTAGGTGCTGAACCAGGATCCAACCAACTTGCTGAGTGCTTGCGGTTATCAAACAGAATCCATTTTTCATCGCAGGTAACAATGCGGTTAAAAATTCCTTCATTTGTGTGTCTGTTGAGCAGTGCAAGGCACGTCTCGACGCGTACTTCGCGCTGGCGATCATTGAGTTCGTGGGGCACCCATTTGTCAAGCTTTTTTACCTTGCCAATTTGACGCAAATGGACCAATATCGTTTTGACGCTGACGTCGAAAGCCACTGCTAATTCAGCCGTAGATTGTGTATCATCAGCTTCCACAATCGCCTTTAATTCGTCATTGTCGACCAAAGTCTTCGGACGACCGCGAGGTTCATTTTTCAGGTCGAAATTCCCAGAACGGAAGCGAGCAAACCAATAACAGGTGGTGCGTTGGTTTGTAGTGTTAGCTCCGTAAACGTCGTTGATGTTGCGTGCCGCTTGTGCCGCGTTGCTGCTACGACGGTACTCATATTCTCTAATTACTCGAATTTTTAACGTATCCATGATGACAAAAAAGATTGAAATGCGATGAAAATGTAACACTAATCAATAAATAAATGACTACTTTTGGAAAAAGAATTCCATGTTTTTAAAATAAAATTAATTTGAAATTAGAATTCTTAGCCAAACAAAAATTATTTTGATTTGAAATGGCCAGTACTGCAGAACGGCCATTTCATAGGTAAATACCTATTATTACTGAAACATTATCTTCTAACCAGTTCGAAAAAAAAAATCCTATATAACCATCATATACTATTTATATTTGAAATGATCTATAATTATAGCTCGTCGCCTGTACACAAAATAATTATGGTATACATAAATATATTCTACTCTATAATGGCAAGTAGATAGCGTGTGTACTTACTATATTCGGCCACACTACTATTTGTTTTCGCTCATAAAATTAACTTATGCATAGAGATTTAACTATGAATAGTTAATTTATGGTTGATTCACCGTAATATTTTCAATTGTAATTTACATTCATGTCGCTTCTATTACACTAACATTTTGCAAATTATACGTTGGCTTACTTAGAAGTGGTAATTCTATTTATTACTTGTCAGTGTAGCATCTCGTGGCTCCTCGCTATAACTAATTGATCTAAAGCATTCGAATTCATCATTATGTTGTACTGCCCAGTCGCTTCCGTAATAATATATAGCAGCAAGTTAATCTAAACTAAACTTTTATTGAGTAATTATATAAAATATCTGATTCGTTTCAAATACATATTAATGCGTATCAGATTGCATATAAACCTCTTACAGTAACTTTAATTAATTATTCAGTTTGGATGTGTTTTTATGTAAATAAATAATAGTTATGATTAAATACGCACAATACATATACTTGAAATACTTCGATGATAATATACAAACCAAACATAATATTATATAAGTAATAATTAAAACGTAGTTAATGGTGAACGTATGAGGACTGGAGCCGAGGAAACCCGTTTCAACGTCACCGATCCGAACTTCGGTTTCGGTTCACTTTTGTTCACTGTTATATGCACCAAAATAAAATTTTGCTTAAAAAATGCTGAAGCATGTACATAATCTTGTGTAATTAACCCCACAGTTATTTAATGTGCTCGGTTGTTTGTCACGGGGCAAAAACCCGACGCCACAGCCACGTCATGTCGCGTCGCGTCACGTCGCGGCCGCGTACCCGTGCCGGATTAATGACACGTAGCGTCGCTCTGATGAGCAAAAATTTGTACTGCTCTGAACTGAAAACCGAACTCGAACTGACTATTCTATATATGTAAAAAAATAGAATCGCAATTATATCTAGGAGCAATTTAAACAAACATGAAAATAAGATGCGTTTAGGAATTATTCAACGTAGAATTTCCTTAGAATTCCTCCGTAGAATTCCTGCAAGAAGGAGACTTTGGTGAACGGTAACTTAGTAGGTTTTTTGTAATGACTTTCTGACTAAATACAATTCTCAAGGAAAAACTGGCGCCAAGTACCTACATGTGTGTTTCTACAGACACACACGTCGTCATTTAATATCAGTTGAGAGAGATTAGTACCTTATAATAAATTATAAGAATATGAAGTCAGGTATGGAGTTATCAAAAGCGACATGGCCGATCTTATGAAAATCAGCTCACAAATATGGTGGTGCTATATCGATTATCCTTATGTTGGTTGAAACTATAAAAAACCCTTATGATATGTACAATTATTGTTGATAATAACTTCGCTATTCACGTACTCAGATTCAATGTTATTGTGTTTTTTTTAAATTTCGGTTATGAAATACAACGAAAAGAGAAGTGGACAACCCACCCAACTTTGAATATAAACGACACGCTGTAAGTTACGTGTATTTACAACACTATGTGAACCTGTAGCTTAAAACTTGTGAAGTAACGAATTTGTCTAAATTCAACAAAACCACATTCTCTTTTGAATACGAAATTGAGAATAAATGTATATCAAATATTTATTGCATAATAAAACTAAACAAAACGGGAATTTTACGTATTTAATAAAAAAAGAATTGCAAAATTTTGTCAAAAGGGTACATAGAAAATTTCATGAGTTCCGTTAGTATTTAATCCTGCCCTTAGTTGCGGCGACGTAATGAAAAAGCTAGAAAGACATCTGGACATAGAGTGGGGTGGACGACGACCTTTTGTACGGCGACCAATAATACTCCACTCGACCGGACACATCTTTATCACTATATATTATGATGTCACATTGCTGTACAAGTGTAAGGAATAATATGTAAATAAGCATGCTGTTTTCCAGTAGAAAGGCTACAAATACTTTATACCAGAAACAGATGTAAGATTATAACTAGTATAGTCATTGGGCAGAATTGAAATTTTAATTAAATGTTAAAATAAAAATCAAATTAATAAAAAATAAGTATCTGTAAAATATAAAGTTTAATTGAAAACCTTCTATAATGATATTTTATTTGTTTTTTGGATAAAGATATAAATAGCTAGCAGTTGACCGTGGCCGGGTCCGATCAACACTTTAATGTTTCTATTTCATTAAAACGCGAGTATATTTAATGACTTCTAACACTGATCATATATATAACCTGTCATTTTTGGGATGACATACTTTTTCTTTACAAAATGTCATCGAAATGATTAAGAATAAAAATAATTATATATTTTTCTATATTTACATAATCTTATAATATATATCTATACATATATATCTTATAATATATAATAAAAATGTAAAATATAAGGTTATGTCTGTACTTTTTCGATTTTCGTGAAAAAAGTTATTGCAGGTGTCTAGTAATAAGTAATAATACATTTCAATCATTTTTAGAAATGTCTGTCTGTCTGTTTGTACGCACACGCATCACTGCTAAAGTGGGTTCACTACTGGGTTCACAATAAAATCTCGAATCATAAAGCATATCTTCGGCAGTAACTTAGTTTTAATTTCATTCAAATCGGTCCCTTCTATCATAAGTTATTGTAATTTGAATGACGGCTCGAGTTAAGTACGAGAGAAGAGTAGTAATCTTTAACTAATTTGATTGAACACACTAATCTCAGCAACTACTGGTCCGATTTGAAAAATTGTTTGAATCTTAGATAGCTTATTTATCGAGAAAGGTAATAGACGAAGCACTAATGAAGAATGTTTCAAATTCGTTTTTTTTTTCCTTCTGAGAGCTTTCGTTACGTGCGCTGCGTAAACGGTAACTGTTCCACGCGGACGAAGTCACGGGCAGAAGCTAGTAATTAATATAATCCTTATATTATGCTAGGGTGGAGACTAGAAGACGCCCATATAAAACTATAACGTTATCCATAGGGACGTTATGATTATTATTTTGTCGTTACCAAGAACAATCGAGTTTGTAATAAGTACTATAATGAGTAACTATCTCTAAATGTGAGCTCAATGGTTCGAGTGAAGTTGCCCAGTTTAGTCAGTCAGACTGGCGATATCTTCTGGAAATATATTGCTAACAATATATACTATATACAAAGAGAACATAAAAAGAATTGAAAGTATCAATATACTTTGCTTACAAAAATAAACAATAAACATACATAAAAAATAAACGATAAACAATTTTATCCATTTACTTCCCACCTCCGGTACATGCGCGACACACCGCTTGGCCCCTTTATACATCGTTAGTCATGTAGTGCTTATAAAAATCGTAGTTTCTTAAAACTTTAATAGCAGTATAGTAAAAGAAGATATCGTAATTTTTTTTTAATAAGGACTAAATGTGTACAAAGAAAGTTTACAAGAAAACGTAATCTATCCAGTAGCTTTTTCGTGATGTGCACACAATAGCAAACCTCTATCATTTTGAAATGAAATTTATCTATGTCCCAACATAATCTGAGCGAATTGTCTTCCTAGTCGTTTTCGGGCGACGACGGCAGTGTGAGACCGCGAGCCTCACAGCGGCAGCGCCCCCAGTGCGTGTGACACAGAAACAAAGAACTTTTTAACTTGTTTCATGTAAATCCGGTACGTGACGTGAGGTTATTCTTAATGTTCTATATATTGTACATGAACACAAACCTAATATTATTTTGTTAAAACTTCGTACGTACGTATTATATACACCACAATAAGAAGTTAGGATTTTCCTTTGTTTGCCCTTGTTTACGTTTGCTTCGAATAATAAACAATATTTTTGAGCAAAATATTATTGAATTTTGTTCATTAAATATACATTCTGTGGCAGACGTTCGAACAACTTACTTATTTGTTCTTGTTTTAAAATAATTTTAATTCAATTGTGGGTAGACGTTAAAATTGTTACATTTTTTTACATTGATATTTAACTAACTGACCCGCGCAACTTCGTCTGCGTCAAAGAGATTATTACCGGTTCTAATTATATTTCCAAACGCGAAAAATCTTAAAAAATCTAGAACCCCACTGTATCTACACTTATCGGGTCCAATTGTGAATCCAAACTATGCTATATATATTGGCAATAAATGTCTTCCCGGTATCCCCTGGATTGCTCCTGTAACTCTCACCTCCACGCCCCATTGACTATCCTCGCAACAACGCACTACAACAACAGTAGTCTAATATACCTTTCTAACTGTGAACGAATTTTCAAAATCGGATCAGTCGTACCAGAGATTACCCCGAACTTCCAAACTCACTAGCTTCAATTTCAACTTTTTAACATTGGAGTTTCATAGATACGAATTCTACCAGTGTCAAGTCAGTCATGGAAAGGTAACTTCATAGATAGTATTACATTTTTATTATATAATTTAGTTCTTCCAGATTAGGCCACTGAGATACACAAAGACAAACAAAACACTTACAGACATCATGCCTTAAATAAATATATATTTACATAATAATTATTGTTAGTTATTGTGTTAGGTATAGTTTAATTTTGTTCAAACACATAAAATTAGCCAGAGTATTAACAAAAGAAGATACACACCTTTGTGCCTTTGTTAAAATCAGACGGACGTAGTATATTGTTAGGTAAAATATCATAAAATAAAATACTTAATTGGGGCAATTAAAAAAATGTGTTCTAGAGTATTTTCATCCAACCCACATTGACATATTGAGTCGTCCCTGATTCTGAGCTTTGCAAGATGGACTGGAGAGCACAAATCTACAGATAGTAGACGCAGGAAACTTGCAATAGTCACGAAACTTATAAAGCATAGCTTACCAGGAATATTTTTCTGAGTGGAAGTATATGATTCGCCTGTAATTGGGTTGGATACACTTCAGTTTGAATTCCATAATGGAAACAAATCAGTCTTGTTTGGGGAGGATTAATCCAGAACATAGGTTTTATAGTGCTCAAAGTATCCAATCTGGATAGCTTTTTTAGCGATAAGATCAACAGCTTCAGTAGCCTGGATCCCACTATGTCCTCCTATCTATGCCAGAATTTCATAAATTCCTAAACAATGGCATTGATACAAATGAAATTGATTAATTGTGATAACTGATGTTTCATTTAAATACGTCAAACATGTCAAAATAATATCAAAGGTAATGTAAAAAGTTTCAATATGAAGAAAAAGCCCTTTCTTTCTTGAAAGCAAACAATTTCATTAATATATTTAAAAGAAAAACATTTATATATACATATAGATATATATAGATTTTTTAAGCCAGGAACCCTCTCGGGCGTCCCCAGAACACGCTGCAAAATTATTATCAAAATCTGACCAGTAGTTTCAGCATGCATAGAGGAAAACATACAAACATTGATTTTTATATACCTAGTCTTGCCATAAATACTGAATCAAAGAAAAAGATATTTTCTATTGGTACTAACATTTATTACTTTTACAGTGTGTTAGTTTAATACATAAATATAAAACAATTTCAAATATAAAAAGCTTATTCGAAGTGGTGTCCATTGGCTGCAATACAGTCCTTTAAACGTTGAGGCCAGTTATCAATAGAAGCATGCACTCTTTCCATGGGAAAATTCTTCACTGCCAATCGTACGGAGGGACTTCAAATTATCATGGCGTTTAGTAAGCCGTACTCTCTAAAACTGACCATAAATCATAATCCAGCGGATTAAGATCGAGACTAGACGACGGCCAGTCTTCAGCTCTGACGAAGTCCGAAACGATCGTTTCCAACCAAGACTGCGTAGACCGAGCTTTATGACCCGGTGCCGAGTCTTGCTGGAAGGACCATTCTTGGCTATTGAACACGGTTTTGTTAAGGGGCTTCACTACCTTCTCAAGAATGGTATCTTGATACACTTGTGCCGATGTTTTGATACCCTTCTCACAAAAGTATGGCTCAGTCACTCCTTCATAGCTAATACCTCATCAAACCATCACTGAAGTCGGATAGTGCCCACTTTGCACTCTGTCGACTAATTGGGAAGCTTCCTTAGAGCTTTGAGCATAAATACGGTCATTTTGTTAAAATGTTACTCAATTGTAAAAATTTTCTCATCCGTAAACAAAACTTTTCTGTGACCTCCCTTTGCATACCACTTCAGTAGTTGTCTCGATTTTACCACCCTATTCTTTTTAAAATTATCAATTAAGAAATGAACAGCACGTCTCTTATAGGCTACAAGTCCTAAGTCATCTTTTAAAATACGCGACATGGTTCTAGGTGCTATCTTCATCTTCCTAGATAAAATCTTTTGCTTTCGGACAGGATTTCTTCGAATTCTTTTCTAAGGGAAGGGCTGCTTTGACCACCTTTTTCGTACGAACACTACGTGAACGGCCAGATTTTTTTCTGTCACAAACAGAGGAGGTCTCATTGTACCTATTAATAGCCCGGTACACAAACATTTTACTAATACCAAGCGTATGGAGAGTTTTAAATATTGCATTTGGCTCCATACCTACTTTGTGTAATGCAATCACAACGATTCGGTTCTCTTTATCACCCCACTCCATTTTAATATCGCAAAATATTGTACAATGTATTGACGCCAAACTGAGAAAAATTAATGAATAATCATATAAAAATGACAGATTTCAAATTCAAATGTAATATTTTGTTTATTTTTAATTGTAACAGTATTTATGGCCAGACTAAGTATAAAGAAGATTATTGAATTACAACACCACAATTTTATTATAATAAATTTACATCACGAGTAAATAAATAATTAGTATTTAATAACAAAAACGACCTTCGATAATAAAGCATATTATGATTAAAAATAATTGCTAAAGTGCACAATAATGATGTAATAGGAATAAAATGTATATGTTCATGAGAACGGAACCGGGAGCAGACAGTCTAATTTTTATTTCATTATTACTATACTTGTAGTATAAGAGATAAAATATATAGTAGAAATATATTCAGTCAACGGTATCAGTATAAGTAAACGAATGGTTTTCTTTGCAGAAACAGAGAGAACATTGCGAGCATTTCCTTTTTTATATGTTCTCACATACTTTATATTTTGTTATCTATACTAATATATAACGCTGAAGAGTTTGTTTGTTTGGTTGAACGCGCTAATCTCAGGAACTACTAGTGCGATTTGAGAAAATCTTTCGGTTTTAGATAGCTCATTTATCGAGGAAGGCTTTAGCTTATATATCATCACGCTAAGACCAATAGGAGCTGAACACCCATGAAGAATGTTTCAAAATCGGGCACTTTTTTCCTTTTGAGAGATTTCGTTAGCGTTAGTTACTATATACGTTGCCATGGTAACGTAAGTTTCTATCGCAAACATTTTCAAAGTTTATTTTCTTTCCTATTCAAAAAGTTTATTCTACTTTAGTTTTATTTCAAAATTTTTATTTGTAGTCTATTACGTATTATAAAAATAAAGTTTGTGTATGTACAATTAAAATATCAACTTTTTGATGAATGGATATGGCTACAATTGACCAAAAAAATTTTTTTTTATATTTTATCTATATTTTTATATTTTGTCTGTTTGTTTGTTTGATCCGGGTAATCTTCAAAACGGCTGGACCTATTTTAACGGGAATTTTACTGGCAGATAGGCGAAATCATAGCGGTTGACATATTCTATTTTATCTGTGCGCGGTTTCGTCCGCATTGCTATTTCCAAAATGGTTAGACCTATTTTCACGGGGAGTTCACTGGTAGATAGCAGACCTCATAAGAAGTAATTTAGGTTTTTTATTCGCCTTCGGCTGCAGTAGAATATCCGTAATGCTTGAACTGATTTTCACGGGACTTTCACTGGCGGATAACTCACCTTATAAGAAGCAAATTAGACTATTTTATTTTGTTACTCAAGACTTCGTCCGCAATATCCTACTATCTCATAATCAGTTGGACCGACTTTCAGGGACTTTTGCGGGCAGATAACTAGCGAGCTCGGAAGACGTTGTCCCGCCCCGATAATAAAAAGAAAACCTTGGCAAACCTAAACCTTCCCCATGAATCATTCTATCAACTGGTGAAAACGGCATGAAAATCCGATCTGTACTTTTAACAAATGCTACTCTATTTTTTATTTACATCTCTTAAGTAAATAAATAATAATAATTTTATTTTCGAATACGAGTTATGTACATACCCAAGCAAATAAAGAATTTGATATATTTAAGTATAAAGTGTATATATTTCTCTTTATTGTTCAGTAACATAAACATACAATTATTCTTAAATTAATTTCGCGATAATCTATAAATAGAAATAACACTAAATTGTCCAATGTTTGTGCGCGCTAGTCACCGGAATAGCTGAGCCAATTTTGATGAGACTTTTTACCAGCAGAAGAAAACTTTTTAGAGTATCATCCAGACTAAGCAAGCTAATTGGTAATAACAAACTCTAAAATATTATATAACTTAAAATTGATAAAAAGATTATAAGTGTTACCTAGTAATGGCAAAACTACAATGAAAAAGATAAAAGACAACCTCAAATTAATCCAGATGAAACTCGTATTTCGCATGAGACAACAATAAAACAATTTCAAGAGAAATAATTCACATCCACCAGCTAGTAAATTATATATTTGTATATCAGGTTACAGATCTCTGTTTTCAAGATAGGTAGCTGACTCTTTGCTCCTTGATATTGGGGATATAGAACAGTTCGCAACAGGTCTCAAGAGAAACATTTTTTAACATCGATATTCTTGTCCGGGCAACACCTTTTGAATATATATTATAATTGCAATAATATTTCTTAATTCATTTTTTCATGTAAAGCCGACAGCAATATTGGTATTTGCTCGTATTTTAATTGTCTATAAAATGTAACAAAACTATTATAGAAACTACTACATTATCATAAAAGTTACTGTTTTAAAACACTTCCAATCGGTAATCTCAACGCTGTGGATTGTTTTAGTTAATTGATGGATTGATTCTATCGAACCCGACCCTTGAAGGATTGTACTCACCGGTAACTCCGGTTCTTTAGGGACTTTCTTATATTCATGATTTTGCACACCTTCTTCTAAGTCGTTTCTTCTGTATTTCTTATTAACAACTACCTCTCCAGGTTATCTTCTTTTCTCATTGCAGCAAAGTCAAAATATTATAAGATGGATGAGTGATAGACACCACCTATGAAATCTGAAAGATTCTACGTCAACACTTATAGAACGTTGAAAGTGTTAATTTCTACGTGACCTTGTGTTCATAACGACTATAAATTACACACTAGATATTGCTCATAAATCAACTAAGGAAGAAATTTTAATATTTACGGAGAATACTCAATATAAACAAATATTTCAATGCATCCGTTCCAATGCCTCGACATATCTTCTCTATGACAGATGTTTTGCCAATGAAGCCGCTTCCCAGATGTGGGAAATAATATAGTAAAAATTCCGCATGGTGTGCTGTTTGTCACTAAATAAAAGCTTGTGCAAAAAATGAAAGCCGTTATTAACTAGGACTGAGAGGAAAACGTATTTACTTATAAAATATTATCTCAATGGTTAATAATGTTGTACTCGAGCTGAGCTTGTACGTTGAAAGGCGTAACCAACCGTACGACATTACGTCGGGGAATTTCACGGAGATTAGTGCGGCATCGTCACCCTACCTCCCCTCACCACCTCCCCACGGCTCCCACACTGGCCTACCTCCTGCCGGACCTCCCCGTGGTCAAAGCAAGCTTAGGGACGTGGACCTATATTTTAAACATGGACTTATATAATCTTTGTGAATCAGTTCAATGCTAACGAAACTACTTCTTTATACATTACAGTAATATTTTTCTTATAAAACACATGACATGTACATCTAGTAGTCTCGCAGTGTTCTATCATTTATCGGAATAAACCGAGAAATCGTTCAAGGTTTGATAGCTTGGAAGCAATATAACGGTTAGAAATGAAATTAGAACTCAAACAATGTATAATAATACAGGTGCAATTTTAAGAATAATATAGATATATATATATAGTCCTCCTCATCGATTTCGATGACGGCGACTTCAAAACGTTTCATTTCTTTCGAGAGTGGGCCCTAATGTGACTTGCGAAACCAAACTTGCTCTTGAAAACCCGATCACATACAGAGCAGTAGAGCTGGCCATTTTGATTGTATGTATACGTGTACGAAGGTTTCGATCTATCTTTTAATACTTGGCGTTTTTCGTCAATTATTTGCAAACGGTTATTATTTGCAAACGGTTATTATTGCAAATATAGATACCGTACAAGTGAATCCAGCTGGTTTCGAACGCTTGCTATAACTTAAAGACCCTATCTATGGCTTTATCAACCTTTCATGTTAATTTTGATTATACCAAAAATAATTGAATTCTGTCCCTACTTGTCTGAATACGCTCCGAGTATACTAACATTTTACATTTGGTTTAATATGTAAAATGTTATGGTGATGTTTGGAGATTAAATGATGTTTAAACTCCAAACATCGTAAATATATTAGATATAAATAGGTTTTTTGTAGACAGTATGTCAAAATCCCAAATGTCGTAATATTGTGTTTGTTTCTAACTGATTCAATCTCCGAACGGCGCAAAAATAGATGTTACAGGTTAGTTTAAATAATAAGATAGTAGGCAAAGGCATCCACCGTGGGTTCGTACCCCAAACATCATAAGTATGGTTGTTATCCGTTCCTTAATGCCCCATTCATTACAAGTATAGGATTCACCGATTGATTCAGATTCCAAAAGGCGCTTTTAGGTAAATCAGAAAGGTAAATAATTTTATACAATTTAAAAAAGTTAAGCTATGCATTCTTCTCGATGAGCTTCGTTAAGCGAGAAATCCGCGCTGAGCATCACAGGGTTTGGCAGGCTAGGTATGAAAACTCTGCTCAGGGTAGATAAACTATTACACGTCTACCAAAATTACGTACTATAAATATAAAATTACTCTCATTTCATATGCCACGAATATTAACTGGACATGGGGATTGTAAGCAATACCTTAATCGCTTTAAGATTATTGACGACAACACCTGCCCGCAATAACACATCTGTGCAAAATTTTGAACACTTGCTTCAAGAATGCCCCAGGTTTAGCACGAAGAGACTAGGGGACACAATGCTCGTATATGTCCATTTGATCTTTTGGGCTTGATGGAGAAGAACTCTGCTATTAAATCGTTTGATAATTTTGTCAAGCATGTGATTGCTAATCTTAAGACATTTAACGGACTTTGAAATTACCACGACTCTCTGACTTGCATCTAAATCATTTTGTAATAACCACGACTCTCTGAATGTGTCTAAATCTGACTGACAGATCTTGGTGACTGTTATATTATGCTCATGCAACACGTCAAAGGAGTGAGTAGTGAATTGTATCAAATCGCGATCACTCCTCTCTCCCTTCATATTGCCAATTCCAAATGATCTCTGTGTGAAACCAACAAATTGAAGAAAGAAAAAGTATCAGAGATGAATATGGGGTACATCTTAGACAGTATGGTGAATTATCAAGTGCCTTCCCTCTTTACCATGATTTGTTAAACATTAAATAGTTAAACATCAAATTTATACCGGCCGTTTCCGAAACAGAGCCAAAACATATAACTCACTGTTATTAATTAGTCGCCCTGTAAGAAATTTAAGAACGATTCATACAGGAACACCATGTCCTCTGTGAAGTGACTCTCCTTTAGATGATACGTTACATAAAGATATAAGTATACGAGTATAATGATGTGTAGGTAAACAGTGTAACAGTATGTTTGTTCTGTGTTAGTGTTGTTTGTTTTGATAATATGAAACTCTGGCTAAGATAATAGTAGCGGATCGGGCGCGGGGGCGCGGCACACTGAGCACAGCTCGCATGAAACTTTCTTACACACAACCTCTCAATGAGTTTTTGGTACAAAATTTATTCCTCGTTCATAAACTTGCGTTATTTTATCCTTTATCCCTAAGCTTTGTGGCTTTTCACATGATATGATAGCACGATACCGAAACTAACAGTAAAATTCGTTTACTATCTTCAAGGAAGAAGAATACATACCCAGCTGCAATTCTGTTTTATTTATTAAACACAATGACGTGTTATTGGTAAGCATCATATTGTGAAGTACGCATGGAAGTTATAGATTTTTGATAATTCAACGTTATACCATTATTTTACAAGAAAACCCGAAAATAAATTTTAAGATTATAATCACACCGCGGCTGCATTAAAAATCGTAATTGCATAATCAAAGTGCTCCCACCCAGATACTTTCTCAGTGTAATACACAGATAACAGAGGCATGAATACTATGAATTATATTTTACAAGCATTTTGTATTCATAATTTCATAAAATGATAACTAACAACCACATGAAATCATGATTTCACTTGACAAATTATTTTTCGTAGTATATTAACGTACTAACAGATAGTTTGTTATTTTTAATTTTTTACGTGAATGTATGAATTGAATGAATACACACTTATTTATCTTATACTAGTTAGAGTGCCCGTTTTTACAGAGATTTGACAAATAGAAAATAATTAACCCGAAGCTTTCTCACTTCACATTCTATATTATGTTTACATTGTATTATAAAATTCAAGGACAGATGCATATTGACATTGCAGTTATGACATACAGTTCTCGTCAAACTATTTGACCGCACAGAACACAAATGGAAGGTATATGTCGAGACAACACAAGGATAGATAAATGTCAATTTTAGATTCGTATGATAATAATAGGTCTTTACCTATGAAATTGCCGTTCTGCAGTACTGGCCATTTCAAATCAAAATAATTTTTGTTTGGCTAAGAATTCTAATTTCAAATCAATTTTATTTTAAAAACATGGAATTCTTTTTCCAAAAGTAGTCATTTGTTTAGTGATTAGTGTTACATTTTCATCGCATGTCAATCTTTTTTGTCATCATGGATACGTTAAAAATTCGAGTAATTATGGAATATGAGTACCGTCGTGGCAGCAACGCGGCACAAGCGGCACGCAACATCAACGACGTTTGCGGAGCTAACACTACAAACCAACGCACCACCTGTTATTGGTTTGCTCGCTTCCGTTCTGGGAATTTCGACCTGAAAAATGAACCTCGCGGTCGTCCGAAGACTTTGGTCGACAATGACGAATTAAAGGCGATTGTGGAAGCTGATGATATACAATCTACGGCAGCATTAGCAGCAGCTTTCGACGTTAGCGTCAAAACAATATTGGTGCATTTGCGTCAAATTGGCAAGGTAAAAAAGCTTGACAAATGGGTGCCCCACGAACTCAATGATCGCCAGCGCGAAGTACGCGTCGAGACATGCCTTGCACTGCTTAACAGACACACAAATGTAAGAATTTTGAACCGCATTGTTACCTGCGATGAAAAATGGATTCTGTTTGATAACCGCAACCGCTCAGCAAGTTGCTTGGATCCTAGTTCAGCACCTAAACAATGCTCTAAACGAAAACTTACCCCTATGCCTATATTCATCACAGCTTCTTACCAAACGGGGTGAGCATTACTGCACATGTGTACTGTGAAGAACTGAACACAATGATGGAGAAGCTGGCACATCTCTAACCAGCATTGGTCAATCGCTCGTCTCCGCTGCTCCTGCACGACAACGCGCGACCTCATACTGCACAGCAGACGGTCTCTAAGTTGCAAGAACTGGGGTTGGAAGTTCTCCGTCATCCGCCCTACTCACCAGACCTTGCATCTACAGACTACTACTTTTTCCAGAATTTGGATAACTTCTTGGCGGGAAAAAAATTCAATACCCGAGAGGCAGTACAAAATGCCTTTGAAGAATTTGTTGCCTCCCGTCCAGCTGATTTCTTTAAGAAGGGCATCAATAAACTGCCACTGCGTTGGCAAAGATGCATTGATTGCATGGGTGATTACTTCGATTAATAGAAATAAAAATACATGAAAAAAATTCGTTTAAATTTTTTCATACAAAACGGCAATTTCATAGGTAAAGACCTAATATTTTAACTTTGTTTAGTTTAATCTTTGCTGTATTATGCACAAGCCCGAAAAATATTAAGAGCGGCCAAAAAGTTTTCCGAGAATTGAACCGACTGATAATTAGAACCTGGTAAATCTACAATCATGTCACACTGGCACTCACTTCACGTCAGCTGCCACTAACTACGGACGTGACCCGCGAGCGCCTCTCGTTCACTCTACGGACTACTCGTGAACACAAGATGAGAACAAAACTGAGGAATAGAACACATACAATCTGATTGAACAGTCATCCTGAGATACATAAACATGAATACGAGGAAGTAGAAATAGCATAAAAGTAAGGAAAATAGATAGTTGAAAGAAGAAATATATTTGTTAAACATATATCATGAAATTTATGAGGAAATTAATTTCTTTTTATAAAATGGATTTTGATGTCATTCAACATTACATAACAAAGAATGACATCTTTATATATTTCTTTTCTTATTACGGATGGTATATAACCGACTTCATAAGTGTTTTCGATTAACTGGATAAGTTACTTACGGTGCTAAATCGCATGTCACAGAAACATCCGTAAGTTGTGATCAAGCTAGTTTTCGTGTTTTCGATACTGGTTCAACGGATCACGACTGCTAAAGGATAAAAGGGGTGCGAACTAAAAATCTCGTAACTGTGTTGCGATGTGATGTGATGTATGAAACCTAGCAAGTGTATGTATGATGTCATTTTCGATCATGCTGTATATCGTATTTGCAGACCCTGATGATAACATGTTGTTGATGATGATAATTATTGCTCCGACGGATTTCGCCCATGGCGACCATGATAACATGTATATCAGTATTCAACCTTTGGCTTTCTCTTTCTTAGGATGACTCTTCGACTAGTTAGTTTTACATTTTTTTTGTTTGGCAACCAATCTTCCAGATTATCACTGCCACTGTCAAGTAGGTAATAATATTATGAGTGTCGTGTGATTCTTTTAAATTATCTAACAAGATGGTGGCTCCTTTGTTAGAACTTTCCAGAAAGCTTTTGTGGCAACTCAGAATTCATACTCCGTGGTATTATCTTCCATTCACTTCACTTCTGCACAATAACCGAACTATATTACGCAAAACACAACCAAAAAATAAAATCCCCTACATGACAGACTAAGATCCCGCCAAAAACTTTTTACATGTTTTGTATCGTAGTTGGTTAGGTGAGGTGAGTTGAATAAACATTGTATTCGACGCTTTATGTATGCTCGCATGCAATTAGGCAAAGTACCTGTGCAATTAAACATAAAACCGAACTATATTAAGCAAAACACAACCAAAAAATAAAATCCCCTACATGACAGACTAAGATCCCGCCAAAAACTCTTTACATGTTTTGTATTGTAGTTGGTTAGGTGAGGTGAGTTAAATAAACATTGTATTCGACACTTTATATATCCTCGCATGAAATTAGGCAAAGTACCTGTGCAATTAGACATAAAACCGAACTATATTACGCAAAACACAACAAAAAAATAAAATCCCCTACATGACAGACTAAGATCCCGCCAAAAACTCTTTACATGTTTTGTATTGTAGTTGGTTAGGTGAGGTGAGTTGAATAAACATTGTATTCGACACTTTATGTATGCTCGCATAAAATTAGGCAAAGTACCTGTGCAATTAAACATATGTGGTGTTATTTCAAAAAAGTGAAATACGCATTGAATTCTTGCTTTAAAAATGTTTCGTATTACATGCACCGCGCTCGCCCGAGGCAAGTTCGCGTTATCCATTTTCGCCAGTCTAACCTAACGTAACCAAAGCGAGACAAAAGAGCAAGATGACGACCACTCAGCGACCGCGGTGCATTTAATACCAGACCTTCTTAAACCAAGTATTCAATTCGCATTTAACTTTTTTGTAATAACCCCGATCGAGATTAAATTAAATGGTAGAAAAAATAGTAAGATTTTCCATGTTTTACACTTGTTGTAACAAATAATGGTTTTTTAATTAATAGTAATAAGGAATTTACAAAGAATTTGCTAAGTACCTTTATCACCAATTCGGGTCGACAAATTAACAAAGGCTCTTCTCAGGGCCAAACGGATCACCCCACGACAACCACAGCACCGCCTACGGAACCCGCCGCTGCTCAGCCGACGACTTCCGCAACACCATCTGGACGCCGCACATCGAGTGTGCAAACAAACAAGCCACCGCCCCTCACCCCGCCAGTACCGTCGTCCGATAGACTCTCGGCCCCAATGAGCCGAGCGAGCGCATGAAGATCGCGCTCGTATTACCCGATCGGAGAGGGAGCCCGGTCGGACGACGGTACCGGCGGGGAGAGGGGCGGTGGCGTGCTTGTTTGCACACTCGATGTGCAGCGTCCGGCGCTCCAAGAAGCCGTTATCGAGGGCAAGAAGCCTTCGCTCACCGACACCGCCGCACTCAAGCTGGCCTTCCATAGGAAGCTGAATCCACCTAAAATACCGAAACCATGGCTCTCATCGAGTCCGTTCGGGCGAGCTCTGCGCCGCAAGCGCGTCTCCCCGGATTCCGAGAGCCAAAAACTCCTCAAAGCTACGACCACCATCGCCGCCGTCGCAAAACAACAGGCGACGGCCCCTGCTGTCGCTGAGCCGCAAGTTCAGCCCGAACCCGCGAATCCGCCGCCGGTAGTGAGCCTGATCGCTCGGAGCGCGCGTGCACCCGTTCCGATGCCGCAACCGCGAGTCGCCCATTTGAGCAGGCCGGCCCCGTACGCGGAAACCACCGCGCCGCCCGCGCAAGCTGTGCGCGTCCGCGAAACCGCGAATACCGCGAGCATCAAGACGCCGCAAACTCCAGCCTCACCCAACGTGCGGAGCTCGCGTTTTACCCCAATTGTCTCCCCGACTGGCCTATGCATCACCCACAGTTGGGGAAGTTGGGCCGCGGGCTCAACGTCCGCGTCTACGGAGTGGGAGTAAGCTTCGTTCCACTACATGCTGAATAATATAGAATAACCCTGGACTACTTTTTTTTTTTACGTGGAGAAGAATCCTCATTGGACTGTCAGGCCCGGGGGAGGCCTGAGCTGAGTCGACCGCCCACCGCGTACTAGGACGCAACGGTGACGGTGCCTTTCGGCGACTTTTACCGACTAAAAAACTCCACGATGAACCCTACGCCGCACTATGAGGGGTGTCACGGTATGCGTGAGCAGGCTCCGCAACACCCCCCGGCGGCAGTCGTATAGCTCACACCCCACCCAACTGAGACGCTCCGGTTCCGGGACTGTCTCCAATGGAAGGTCGGGGCCCCAACCCTGGACTACCTAGAGAAGCAAGATGGGGTGGGCTCTTTCGCCTACACCCCCTCCTCCCAGCAAAGACTCAAGGTCGTGATCCGCGGCCTCCTAAGCGCAACAAACCCACAAATTATAACCAAAGCTCTTCGCGAGAAGGGCTTTGAAGTAGAATACGCCCGACAGATAAATGGACGACGAAGCAAGCCCGGGTGCGTCATCCTCAAGCGAACGCCCGGGTTAATACCCGTAATCTATGATGTCAGCCAATTACTTATCATGCCAGCAATACAAGTAGAAGCCAGGCCGGCCCCAAAGGTGGTTGAGGAAACGGCGGCGACGAGCCTCATGGCCCCCGCTAACAATCCTCCTTGCAAGTGTTCCAAGAGAACCCGAGATAAAAAGAAGAGAGATCCGCAACCATCCCAGGAAGAAACCCGGCTCTCAGAACTGTTGAAAAAGGTATCTGCTCTCACTGACGATCGAGATAGTAGATTAAAGACAGCCTCCTCAGAAGAAGCCTGTAAAATCAGTGCGGAGTACGTGAAAGAGAATGTGTATATGGATAGTGGACTCTATGTAAGGTTGTACTGGGTTTTTGGAATTAAAACGAGGACAACGATGTATGTGCGCGACCATTTAATTATAACTAACAAATCAGTGTTGCATGTATACAGAAAAAACATAAATTAAAAATATATTTGTTGGGTTATCACCAGTACGGGGACAAAATAAGGTAACTGCTGAGCTGCGCATCACGGCACACACACCGTTCAGATAACACCAAATGACAACGACGAGACAACCCCGGAGGAGCGCCCTTTCAATAGGGCGTGCAATCCAAGAAACAGAGACCCCCATCGAAGCGGGAGGAGAGAGGCCACGGCTAGAGGGGTTTCCCAGATGCCGTCTCCTCGCGCGCCCCGCAAGGGGTGTGCCAAACGAATATTCCACCTATTGACTCGCTCTTTCGGTGGCCGTCATAACGTGCGATAGCTCTGTCCGAACTCGTGTCGGTTATGTAACGAGTGATTAATTGTTAGAATTTATTCTTAACAGTTTATATCTACATTGGCCAGTTTTCTGTTTTTAATAATCAATAATTATTCAAATTGCCAA
Organism: Antheraea yamamai; assembly: GCA_036509395.1. Lineage (NCBI taxonomy): Eukaryota > Metazoa > Arthropoda > Insecta > Lepidoptera > Saturniidae > Antheraea > Antheraea yamamai. The sequence goes on from AP028428.1 coordinate 456,982, forward strand.
TAATATATCATTACATAGTATAAAACAAAGTCCCCTACCGCGTCTGTCTGTCTGTCTGTTCGCGATAAACTCAAAAACTACCGAACGGATTTTCATGCGGTTTTCACCAATGGATAGAGTGATTCGTGAACGTTTTAGTATATAATTTGTCAAGGATTTTTTCATAATCAGGGCGGGACAACGTCTGCCGGGCCCGCTAGTATCTATATATAAATCGGCAGTGGGAATACAGTTAAGAACCTTTCCCTCCTCTGTTTCTCAGCCGATTCTCTTCGTTTTTTTCTTTAGTAGCTCTTGACAAGCTTTCGTGTTATCAATAAAAAATGGAAGTTTTTTTTTCTTGATGGTCAAAATTCAACCACTGGACGAACAGTCGTATTTATAAATCTGACGGTTTGTTTTTCAAAATGTGACTGATAAATATTTTAATAAAGGTCATACATATGACGTCGCTGTCGTAAAAAGTTTTATTTGTTTATACGGCCGAATTTAACTCAAAAAAAGAGTAACCGTTTTTTATGAAATTCATGTAATACCAAAATTAATATGTTAGAAAATATCAGTTATACTTTTATAAATCCTACAATATACAGTTTGCTAGTATTGTTAAAATATGTTGCTGGCTCTTGATAATAACTGACTTGTTTTCAGAATCAGCATTTCTAAATGATTCAGTTATTTAGTGTACGAGTACTTCAGTTGATCTTTTATTCCGGTTTCCAGTATTTTTTTTAACTTGAAAGTAACTATGGTAAAAACCATCAACTGTGATGTTAAAACGATTTATCTCAATTGTAATAAGTGATTAGTTAATGAACCAATGATTACCTGTCTCATGTCATTAATCTAATTACCCGTAATGTATCAATTGCAGAGAACATTAATTATTTGATAACAGACCCGATATGGTAATTGGGAAGTGCATTGTGCGTCGCGTCGCACACTCTAACTCAAATCTCTAGTGAAAACGAACTATTATTAGTGTTTCTATGTTTATACAGTTACACATAATTTTCTAATACAATGTCGAGTCTATATTTCTTTATCTATGAATTTATGATAATATAATCATTAAATTACCGTTACACATTAAAGCGATAATCAATTATTTGACAAAATATAATTATCTATAAGCTACTAGTTTTGGCCCGCAACTTGCGTTATGTATTTGTACTATTCGTATACTTCGTTTGTGCACAATAACCAAACTATGTTACGTAAAACACCACCAATATTCCAAGATCTTGCCGAAAACTCGGCCGGATTTTTTCTAAGTTGATCGATACACACCATCATTTTTTGGCCTGTCTTTTATCACAGTATTTTATTACATTTTTTTACAGTATCTTTGTGCTATTTTGATGTACAAACTATATCACTGTCTCATTAAACTTCGTTCAATAGTTTTTGTGCGAACGAGTAACAAACATCCCTTCATACTCGCAAACTTTCGCGTTTATGAATGCCGCAAGCAATATCCAATATGAAAACTTACAAACTTAAGATTTCCGAAGTAAACGACTGTGTTAAATATAAACAATACACTGTAGAAGGATCACTTTATTCCAACTGTTAAAGCTGTTTAAATTTTATTGCAAAAGAAGTAAATAGCTCTTTTAATGGCACGAAGTGAGTGAATACATAAAGTTATTTTGTAATATGTACGTTAATATAATAATAATATATTTTAATGTTACATAGCAATGTGTACATAATTTACAGTAATATTGGTATCTGCACTGGTTTCGAACAGTATCGCAGATATCACAATTTCATATAATGAGAACTAAAACGAACAGTGACTTAAACATATGTAATAAATAAGAACTTAATTTGAATTAACTAAATATGTAAGATTATTGTGCAACACGGTATTCCGAGTGAAATCAGAGTGTTTTATGATAGTAATGAGTGAATTGTTTTTTAAATAAAAAGGTATGATTTGAACTACCAAATTTATAATTATAACTTAAATTGTGGTAATAATAATTTTTCTGTTAAACGATAAAACATATTCATAAAATAAATAATGATAAATTAAACACTGAATGATATGATAACTATTTTCAACTTGAATTAAAACTTTTTCACACTCCATTGTATTGAAGAAAAATATCAATATTAAAAAGATATGAGCACGACGCGTCAACTGCCACTTGCCTGTAAATATTCGTCTAAGAGCTAGCAACGGTTTCGATAGGGAATTCAATAAGCGAGTTTTTTATATATCTTTATGTTCTTCCGAACAACGTGCGAGCTACCTGGCTGCCAGTAAACGTTGCGTTTATTAGTGCATATTGCAGCTTTACAGGTAAAAATATTGATTTTTATATTCTCTTAGAATGTTTTGTTTTTTACTAACTTTGAAACGCTACTAAGACTTACAATTATTGTCGCCAGACATTTTTGTTATTAACAATAATGTTCCCGATGCTACTTTTTGTAAATAAAAAGAGTATGTTCAAACCATGTTAAGATAGCTATAATTTTAAAATTATTTTATTTAGACATAAAAGAGGGTAAATTAAAAATAATATGTATAGAATAACTTAGCCATAGCTATAGTTTAGCGCAACACTAGCTGTATGATAAACATGGCGATAATTGTGGAAACGCCTGTTATAGACGCATGTATTCAAGATGGCGTCAGTCCCAAGTCATATGTCTACATTTATTGTTGTTTTTCATTGTTTACAGTGAAATCTCAATACCCTAATGGTTAATAAAATGAAATATGTTCTTAGCAATGGAAAGAATAAAACGGTTTGAAATTAATTATTTTATTTATAAAGAATATCATTGCGCACATTATTTTCAATAACAAAACTATCTGGCAATGATAAATTCATGTTTTAATAGCGTTTAAAAGTTACTGAAAAAAATGTTCCCAATTATTTATAAATCAAAATTTTGACCTGTAAAGGTGTGATACGCATTACACAACCAACACAACGTTAACCGGCTACCAGGTATCCCGAATCCTGTTTGGAAGGGCATAATATATCTTCATATTAAAGAACCAGCTTTTCTAAAATTCTCGTTATTCCAACGTTGCTGGCTCTTGTACTAAGGTGTCGCAAAAAAGTCTAGTTACATTAATTACAGATTTTTGTCTTTCGTTATCCTGGAGAACCCCTTGCGTTTTATGGGACAAAAAGTATCCTAAATGTAACCTTGTAATATTAGTTATTACTGTGTCAAGTTTCGTTAATATCGGTTCAGTACTTTCAGCGTGATGCGTGTTCACAGGGACAGACAGACAAAAATAGTAAAAGGATTATTTTTGGCTTCTATATCGATAACAAAATCTGCCCCGATCAAAATTTTCAAAAAATATTTAATATACAGATTTGTCTTTGTTACAGTTTTATTATAGTATACATAGGTATTAAAAGTCATGAATTTTGTTTTACTTGTATTCAGCGTGAGATGATTTGTACGTAACCAGGCACATACAGAATTAAAACCTAATTGAGGACTTGGAAATGTATGTCTCCCATTCTGTCCTTGAAATAATAAAACAGTGTCATCAGCAAAGGTAATAAATTTCCCGTTTCCATTTCTAACTGACACAAATCGTTTATGTAGATCATAAATAGTGTAGGTCCGATAATACTACCCTGTGGGACGCCCTATGTGACTGAAACGGAGACACTAACAATATCTCCTATTTTAACAGACTGAGTTCTATCTGCCCAAAGAGATTGAATGGTATTCCACGGATCCCCAGATGCTCAAGTTTTTGTAACAGTAGAGGAATCGAAACTGTATCGAAAGCCTTTGTAAGATCGAGAAAGATGCCAAGACATTTAAATCCCTTGTCAAGGTGTTTTGAAATAAAAACGCAAAATTCCGTAGCAGCATCAACCGTTGATCTACCTCTACGAAGTCCATACTGATTATCTGATAGTAATCTAGACCTTGCCAAGAATTTTACCAACTGGTTATTGATAATTTTCTCGAATATTTTGGAAAATGTAGGCAAAAGTGAAATCGGAATATAATTATTTATTATTGATTTGTCTCATTTTTATTATTTACTAGCTGACCCGTGCAACTTCGTCTGCACCAAATCGGTTATCACCGGTGTCAATTGTATTTTTAAACGCGAAAAATTTTAATATACCTAAAACCTTATTGCAGCCACATCTACGGTTTCCAATTGTGAATCCAAACTATCAAGGGGCTCACTCAAACATATACCCAGATGGTATGTGAGAAATCTTTTAAAATAAGCCTACAACCCGTTCGTAGCATCATCTACTGAGTTCAATATAAAATAAAAACTAACCTACATATATTGGCGATAATGTGAAAAAAAGCTTTAGAGGTCTATGGACCCCCGGTTTCTAAAGAAATTCCTTTCCCTTTTTTGTAGACGTTTACTATACAGTCAGTAGAGTTTACATTATAAAATATCAAGTTTATGAGTTAAATTGTAAATTAAACGACAAAATATATTTATAAAATAAATAATGATAAATGAAACACGGAATGATATCATAACTATTTTTAACTTGTATTAAAACTTTTTCACACTCCATGGTATTGAAGAAAAATATAAATATTAAAAAGATATGAGCACGACGCGTCAAATGTCACTTGCCTGTAACTATTTGTCTAAGAGCTAGTAACGGTTTCGACAAATTTTCTATAAGACAGTTTTTTATATATCTTTATGTTCTTCCGAACAGCGTGCGGGCTACCTGGCTGCCGGTAAACGTTGCGTTTATTACTGCATATCGCACCTTTACTGGCAAACATATTGATTTTTATATAATTTTTGAATGTTTTGTTTTTTACTAACTTTGAAACCCTACTAAAACATGAAATTATTATTGCCAGACATTTTTGTTATAAACAATAATTTGCCCGATGCTATTTTTTGTAAATAAAATAAGTATATTCTAACCATGTTAAAATAGCTGTAATTTTAATATTATTATTTTTTTTTTTAATGAAGGCTTAGTCACCTTAGCGACTATATCGCCTAAATGACATACAACTATATAACAATAAGAATGACAATAAACTTAACAATAGCTTATATTAATTTTGTACAATTCTTTAGCATCTTTCGAAATGGGGTCAGACAATAACGAATTGTACAAACCAGTGTGGAACAAACCAGAAGCATTAAGCCAAGATTTAATATCTTCGCTTCGAACACATTCTGCCAGGATGTGGTGTACATCATCGATGAGCTCACAACTCTGGCAGAGTGGTGATAGTACTTTACGCATCAGGTAGGCGAACTTTTTACATGGGATGTATCCTGAGCGTAATCTCATTCCTGTGATTGCTTCCCGACGGCAAATCGTACTGTCATCAATCCATGGTGACCGTAAGGGATATGGCTGAATCTTTCTGTACTATATTCCTTTTGTTTTAGAACGCTCATCAAAGTATTCCTTCCAATGCGAGTAACAGCTATTTTTAAATACTGAGCATACATCCAAGTAAGTTAGTAAAATATTAATAGGAGCACCTTCGGAGGATCCTTCTCTTGCTAAAAGATCAGCTCTTTTATTCCCAGTTATATCTATATGAGAAGGGATCCATTGTAAAACAATTACTTTGTTCTTTGCTTTGAAATCTAGTAATTGCTTCAAAATAGTGTAGGCTATCGGTATTTCTCGAAAGATCGAGGTACATCGAGTTACGTGTTGAAGAGCACTTTTTGAATAGGATAAAATAACAATCTTAGTGGACTTAGTTGATTGAGCAGATGAGAAGGCCTCTGCAATTGCTATCAATTCAGTGTGCATAATTGAAATATTTTCATCAATTTGAAATTTCATAAAAGTTTTGGAATTTGACTCCAAAAATGCGGCTCCTAAATAATTCCCAGCTTTAGATCCGTCAGTGTATATTTTAACAAAATTTTGATAATATTTATTTATATATTGAAGACAAATATCTTTTATTTTAAGAACATCATATTGACGCTTTGGCTTCCAAATACCATCTACATTTATTTTAATTATATTGTGCAAATCAATGTTATCGACCCAGGTGTGTAAAGTGAACATTTCATGTTTTATATTTATTTGAATTGGAGTATTTTTATATTGAGAAAAAATAGAAACTAATAATGGTATTTTTCTTTTACGCCAATAGAGTGATTGGAAAGGGGTGGACAGTTCTTCTGATACATTGGTTAGTTCGTTTTTTTCGAATGACTTATATTTAAATAGAATTTGGCAGGTAAATATTGTCTCCTAAGATGTAACGGACGGACGGCGATGTTTCAATTCGCTTTCCATAACATAGATTGGAGTACTTTTAATGAAACCCCCGATAATTCTCATGGCCTGGTTTTGGACTTTTTCAAGTTTATAGAGGTTAACCTGAGCACTACTATCATAAAGAAAGCTCGCATAGTCAATTCGACTGCGTGTAATATTGAAGTATAAACGAATAATGTTATGAATGAACACCCCAATTAAAACCGGCTAATGCTTTGAAAACATTTAGAAACTTAGAGCTAAATTCTGCAACTGCATTGATATGTTTACCCCATTTTATGTATGATAAAGATAGCGATAATTGTGGAAGCGCCTGTTATAGACGCATGTATTCAAGATAACATCAATCTCAAGTCGTATGTCTACGTTTATCGTTGTTTTTCAGTTTTCACGGTGAAATCTCAATATCATAATGGTTAATAAAATGAAATATGTTGTTTGCAATGGAAAAAATGAAATGGTTTGAAATGTATTATTTTATTTATTAAGAATATGATCGGGCACATTATTTTCAATAACAAAATTATCTGGCAGTGATAAACTTATGTTTTTAATAGCGTTAAAATGTAACCGATATTTTATTTTCCTAAAATTAATTATAAATCAAAATTTTGACCTGTAAAGGTGTGATGCGAATTAAAAAACACAACGTTAACCGGCTACCAGGTATCCTGAATCCTGTTTGGACGGGCATAATGTATCTTCATATTAAAGAACCAGCTTTTCTAAAATTCTCGTTCTTCCAACGTTGCTGGCTCTTGTACTAAGGTGTCGCAAAAAAGTCTAGTTACGTTAACTACATTTTTTTGTTTTTAGTTTTCCTGGAGAGCCTTTTGCGTTTTATGGGACAAAAAGTATCCTAAATGTAACCTTGGAATATTAGTTATTACTGTGTCAAGTTTCGTTAAAATCGGTTCAGTACTTTCAGCGTGATGCGTGTTCACAGGGACAGAAAGACAGACAGACAGACAGACAGACAGACAAAAATTGTAAAAAGATTATTTTTGGCTTCTATATCGATAACAAAGTCTACCCCGATCAAAATTTTCAAAAAATATTTAATGTACAGATTTGACCTTGCTACAGTTTTATTATAGTATAGATAGATTATTTGATTTGTTGATGCAGCTTCGTTTATTGTAACACACCATCTAAATATATAAAAATCCAGTGTTATGATGTTTGTCCATGGTGCCACGTTTTAATTTTGAATTTCTTTTTCAACTCCAGTTTATTTTGTGGTGCACGTGTTCTGTTAATCTACGAGTATTTACTACGTAACCTCGCTTTCTCTATATCAAATTGTTAGGCAGACTCATTACCTCATAATATCACTAATCCTTACTACTTACTAATACTTTATCATAATTTTAATTGAACATGTTATAACTGAGTCATAGCAACGTCAGGTCAATTAATAGGATTATATACGATATATAATACAGCTGTCAGGCAGGAATCTAATATTTCACATCTGACTGATTAATCTATGAGGCGTGAAACATTCCGCGTTTACTTCCCACTTCTCTTTGAAACAGATATTAAATATATTCTAATATTGCGGAACGCGCTTATATGTCCATGTTATAATAATGTGGCGTGATTCCACCGCCATCCGACAACACATTATGTAATTTTTTTATATCATAGGAAGCAAACGAATAGATGGGTCACCTGATGTTAAGTGATCACCACCGTTCATAGACACTAGCAACACCAGGGGAGTCGCAAGTGCGTTGCCAACCTGTGTTTGGGGTAGGGGAGAAGAAGGAGGAGAGGAAGAGTGAAAGTGGGCCTCCGGCGCTCTCACTGACCGAACGAAACGCAACAATGCAAGCACTATTACTTCATGTCGGTTTTCTGTGGGTCGGGTGGTAGTACCCCGGGCGAGTCGACCCATTCATGCTGAAATCAGTAATAGCTTCAGCGTGACTCTACCACCTACAAATTATAATGTACCTATTAATAATTTATGATTATAGTAATTAAAACGTATTGTACTTATACATTAGGCTTTACCTATGAAATTGCCGTTTTGTACGAAAAAATTTAAACGAATTTTTTTCATGTATTTTTTATTTGTATTAATCGAAGTAATCACCCATGCAATCAATGCATCTTTGCCAACGCAGTGGCAGTTTATTGATACCCTTCTTAAAGAAATCAGCTGGACGGAAGGCCACAAATTCTTCAAAGGCATTTTGTACTGCCTCTCGGGTATTGAATTTTTTTCCCGCCAAGGAGTTATCCAAATTCTGGAAAAAGTAGTAGTCTGTAGACGCAAGGTCTGATGAGTAGGGTGGATGACGGAGAACTTCCAACCCCAGTTCTTGCAACTTGGAGACCGTCTGCTGTGCAGTAAGAGGTCGTGCGTTGTCGTGCCGGAGCAGCGAAGACGAGCGATTGACCAATGCTGGTTGGAGATGTGCCAGCTTCTCCGTCATTGTGTTCAGTTCTTCACAGTACACATCTGCAGTAATGCTCACCCCGTTTGGTAAGAAGCTGTGATGAATCACACCGGCGCTAGACCACCAAACAGTGACCATCACTTTTCTAAGGGTAAGTTTTCGTTTAGGGCATTGTTTAGGTGCTGAACCAGGATCCAACCAACTTGCTGAGCACTTGCGGTTATCAAACAGAATCCGTTTTTCATCGCAGGTAACAATGCGGTTCAAAATTCCTTCATTTGTGTGTCAGTTGAGCAGTGCAAGGCACGTCTCGACGCGTACTTCGCGCTGGCGATCATTGAGTTCGTGGGGCACCCATTTGTCAAGCTTTTTTACCTTGCCAATTTGACACAAATAAACCAATATTGTTTTAACGCTAACGTCGAAAGCTGATGGTAATTCAGCCGTAGATTGTGTATCATCAGCTTCCACAATCGCCTTTAATTCGTCATTGTCGACCAAAGTCTTCGAACGACCGCAAAGTTCATTTTTCAGGTCGAAATTCCCAGAACGGAAGCGAGCAAACCAATAACAGGGGGTGCGTTGGTTTGTAGTGTTAGCTCCGTAAACGTCGTTGATGTAGCGTGCCGCTTGTGCCGCGCTGCTGCCACGACGGTACTCATATTCCATAATTACTCGAATTTTTAACGTATACATGATGACAAAAAAGATTGAAATGCGATGAAAATGTAACACTAATCAATAAACAAATGACTACTTTTGGAAAAAGAATTTCATGTTTTTAAAATAAAATTAATTCGAAATTAGAATTCTTAGCCAAACAAAAATTATTTTGATTTGAAATGGCCAGTACTCCAGAACGGCAATTTCATAGGTAAAGACCTATTATCTATGCTCACAAATAGATAGTTGTAATTCTAGCTGGTTATGTAACTCACTTGCACTAATATTAATATAATATTTTTGGAAATAAATAAAATTGTCGGGTAGTTATACTGCGACGGCCTATATAAGGAGCGGCGTTCTCCGAGTTCACTAATTCTGACACAAAATACTTATAAGTGTTGTTGGGGTATGTATGCTTGGTACACATATATATTTCAAAACCTCATATAAGTATGAATATGTAGCTTAGTTTAGGTTAGCTCAGATAGGTCGCGAATTGCATGAGTCAGGCAACAGCCCAAGCCGAGGTGTGCCGTGCATTTTTGAGCTAGTTGTCAAATTAAAATCGGCTGAGTGTTTTAAGCGCTCGCCTTAGTAGGCTGGTGAAGCTGTTAAGACTTTGCTAGGTCAATAGCGAAGTCAGTGCTAGGTCAATAGCGTAGTCAGTTCGAGAAAAAAAAGAGTTCACTCACTTTTTCGGTGGCAGTCGTAGCGTGCAGTAGCTTTGTCCGAACTCGTGTCGGCTATTTAAAAAGTGATTAATTGTTAGAGTCTACTCTTAACGGTTTATATCTAAATTGACCAGTTCTCTGTTTTTAATAATCAATAATTGTTTCTGGTAGTTATTATATTAGGCAGTTTAACGCGAGAGGGCAGCTCCTGGCTTCCTCCCTTGACCATACCATACCATCTGTATGTCAGGAAATACGCTAATAGAGTACGAAGTAACAGTACAGGTGGTCCGTATAGCGAGGCGCGGAATATTGTGAGCTGAGATGAGTTTACCGCCTAACAAAAACCGAACAGTACAGAGATAAGACGAACTGTGAATGCAAATGTTAGCGAAGCACCATGTCGCGCGACTCTGTCGCGTCGTCGAGTTCCTTCGCAACGCTCGTTTTTCGTACGAAATTTCTTTATATTTATCTAACAGCGTCAAAACAGTGATTTCAATTAAAAAGCAAATGCCGTAGCCTATATGTAAGAAATTTGAAACAGAACGACAGATATCGTTTAAAAGTAAGAGATATTTAAATTGGTGCGTTTATTTTATGTTTTCAAATGAAATAAGTAGACATGAATGGAGACATACAGGTGAGTTCTTGTGAGCGCGTTCCGCGGTGAGTAATTTGTAAGCCAGATTAGTCGTTGAGCGACGCGCTCTGTGCCGCGCCGCCTCGCGTCTCTAAATTACGAGCAGAACGTGATGTCGCCTCTGTATTTATTTAATCTGCGATTCTTTGCATATTACCGGAAGATAGGCTTGTGAATTTTTCAGTGATTTAAAGCTACGTAATATTTAGTATTTAAATATGACATTGGTATTTTATCTATAATATAAAAATGAATCACAAAATCTGTTGGTAAGCGCATAACTCAACAACGCCTGGACCAATTTAGCTAATGCTTTTTTTTAAATGTTCGTTGAAGTCCAAGTATGGTTTTTACGTCGAGAAAAATTCGAATAATTGCCGGGAAAACCCTAAAATCAGCCCTTTTCTTTTCCCATACATACGTTTTCTAACTAAAATGTAGAGTCGATTTGAACTTTGTTGCCATTCAATAAATTTCATATTAAATTACAAGCTTTCACTGTTGCCCAAGCAATGTACGTGTGTTCCTAACGCCAAAGAGTCAATTTGCACTTTAATACCGCTGCACAAAGTTCAAAACAGTGTGCGTGCGCGTGTTGGAGAATCTAATGTCGCGTTCCGAAACTCAACAAAAGTTATAATATCGCGAACCCGACCAAATTGAATAGTCACAAATGTAATGTAATGTATAGATCATTAGTACTGATTTTCAATTTGGTCGGCTTCACGATATTATTTCTTTTATTTTAGAGTTTCGGCACGCGACATAAAATGCATCAGTTTTCACATCATTACATCAGTCAAACACAAACCGCGTTACCAAAAGTGTTTTATTATTTTTAATTTAACATCCCTATATGTGCAAAATTATTTAAATACATACTAATATTATATAAATGACATGAACAACGAATAAAATAATAAATATCGGAAAATGACAACTTTACACACATACAACATTGGTATGGCTTAAAGGACTTGACTACAAGTCATATCAAATTAAAAAGAAGTTGAAAATTGAAACAACAACCATAACAACAACAACCTGCCGATTTTCCGGTGTAGACGTGTTGTTTTTCTTGGATTTTCTGTTACCTACTCTACTGAGTTTTACTTTGAAGCCCTCTGGCAGACATCCCAGTCGGGGTTTTTTAGTGGGTCCCAGAAGGGTGGCCAAAGTTCGTGCAAGCGAAGATACTTTGGTCACCCGAGCTGAACCCCACACACCGCCCTATCACCAGGGTGACGGTTCTGTTCAGGAGAATTTTTTGCCCCGCCTATAAAATAGGTAGGAACAAAAAACTGCCACATTCCATATCTTTCTGACAGAACGAAGTCTGTCGGGTCCGCTAGTTACTTTAATAAAACTGTAACAAGGCCTACTTTTTCATTAAATATTTTTTGAAAATTATAATCGGGGTAGACTTTGTTATCGATACAGACATTTTGATGCAGACGAAGTTGCACGGGTCAGCTAGTATTAAAATAAATAATGTGTGCATTAAATTACAATCCAATACTTAATAGCAACAAAATACAGTTCTGCGCCACCTAGTAACGATTTGTATTAAATTAATAACAAAAATACTTTAACCGTAAAAAAGGCCTTTTTTATATATTATAGAAGGCAAACGAACAGACGGGTCACCCGATGGTAAGTGATCACCGCCGTCCATAGACACTAGCAACACCGGGAGAGTCACAAGTGCATTGCCGGCATTTTAAAAAAGTGTGCACTCGAAGGTTTGCAATTCATAATTGTTTGGAAATACCGCCGCTGGGAGTCGATTCCATAAGGTCGAAGTACGAGGCAGAAACGACCTTGAAAACCTCACCGTGGAAGACCTCCACTCATCCAGGTGGTGTGGATGAAATTTTAGTTTTAGGCGGGTAGTACGATGGTGGAATGTAGCGGCAGGTATAAGTCTAAACAACTCCTCTGAACACTCACCGTGGTAAATGCGATAAAGAACGCAAAGAGACGCGATGTCCCGACGCAGTGCCAATGAGTCGAGCCGATCGGATATTACCTCGTCGCCGACGATTCGAGCCGCTCTACGCTGGATGCGGTCAAACGGAAGCAGCTGATATTGAGGCGCTCCAGCCCAAAGATGAGTACAGTATTCCATCTGTGGGCGGACTTGCGCTTTATAAAGTAGTAAACGATGTTCTGGTGTGAAATACTGTCTGGCCCTATTGAGGACACCTAGTTTTTTGGAGGCCAACAATGCTTTGCTTTCCAAATACCCGCCAAACCGAAGGACACTCGATATGTCAACGCTGAGGATACTAATACTGAGCTTGGCGACTAAGGGGACTCCCTGAAAGCTAGGCATTACGTCAAACTTTGTCTTTTTCGCGGTAAAGGCGCAAACTTGTGTCTTTGTGGGGTTAAAATGGACCAAGTTTTGTCTACCCCAATGCTAGACGTGTTCGAGTGACGTCTCCATTTCACACACAAGTTGATTCCGGCACTCAACAACGCGTTCCCGGGAAATATTAGTATGGCCAGTGTATAGAGCATCCCCAGTGCTATCGTCTGCATAGCAATGAATGTTGCTTACTTGCAACATATTTTTTTTTTTTTTTTTTTTTTTATTGTAGCTCGGCAAAGTGACTGTACTGTGCCTGATGGTAAGCACAGTACAATCCAAAAACAATGGCGACCACCGAAAGACATACTATCTATCGCCGGTCGCCGCTGTCATGCCGGCCTGAAAGCGACCCAGTCAGGGACAGCCCCCCCCCCCGGTTGCTGGATATACACCGGCTGATCCCGGAACGCGACACGCCCAAACGTGTCACTATGGCGGGTGTTCCACCTGGTGTACGGTGGTCGCGATCCAGTCGGGTACAGACACCCTACCACCCCATTGATTGATATACAGAAGAAAGTGTAGGGGATAGTACACAGCCTTGTGGGACACCAGCATTCACAGACTTCAAATCGGAGCATGCACAGTCGACTACGACTTTTATGCTTCGGCCCGTGAGGAAGCTAGATACCAAATTGCATAAATTCCCGGGAAGTCTAAAGGACGTAAGCTTCGAGAGAAGCGCTTAGGTATGTGTGCCTACTCGCATGTTGATTAGTCAAAGCGTTAGAATTTATCGAGCACAGATATATCAATAATACAATAGTTGCAGACAGGAGATCTTTTATTGTAATTATCATCAATCGTAAATGAGCTACTTCAGTAATATTGCTGATATGAATATTAATTAGTGATATTATTATATAAATTTTAACGGGCGACGGTAACGCAAAGCGTCACGTGAATGCTAATGTAAAAGGAAGGCACCATAAAATAAATGTTGTCAGGGAAATTGTTTTCGCTTCGAAAGTGCTGATCCGCCGTATAGATTGCGGTTAAAGTACGGCACACTGTAGGGAGACTTACGAGGAAGTGGGCAATGTAAACGCGACTATTTGTTAAATTACATTACAACGTAACGATCGCACCATCATATTAAATTTTATCATTATTTTAAAGGTTATAATTAAATTAGACTTTTCCTTGTATTTATTATGTTACTGTTTATCAACTTTGATTTTGCAATTTACGTGTCAACCTTATCTCAAGTCGTTATAGTCCAAATATTATTTTATTCTCGCTCAGAGTAGTTTAGACATACAATTTGTACGCTAATTGTTCCACTGCTAAGTGGCTTAGCATGGTGTGAAATGGTGTATAACCTTCCTCAATAAAAAGGCTATTAAAAGCAAAATCATTTTTTAAATCTGAAATATAAGTGCAGATATTAACGCATTTAAACAAACAATTTTTTAAACCTTATTAGCCATTTGTGCTCGCGACTACGTCCGTGTGGCATGTCATGTATAATATACAGTAATGAAAATAATCAAAGATATATAGGTATTCAGTATATTGAGTTTAACATTAGCGACTGTTTTCCAAATCTCCAGTATTACGGTTAGCATCCAGTCGTGCCTCGTCCTCTGTGAACGCACATATCTTAATTTAAATTCGAAATAAACCTACGAAACATACAAATAATTGTATTAGCATTAGTATTGTACCTTGTAATGTCTCACAAAGGAATAGAATCATAAGATTAGCGACATCTATGAATTGTTCTAAAAACTTCATTGTTAGTATTTAAAATTACTTAAAAAAAATGATTTCATTTCCATTTCTTCCACAAATTATCTATGATCTACATAATTATATATACACTTTTTATATAGGATAATACATATATAAAAATAATACATCTTATAGGTTACTGTACTTTATAAACTACTAGCCGACCCGTGCAACTTCGTCTGCACCAAATCGGTTATTACCGGTTTCAATTGTATTTTTAAACGCAAATATTCTTAAAAAACCTAAAACCCGATTACAGTGACATCTAGCACTTGCAATTGTGAATCCAAACTATCCAGGGACTCACTCATATATATACCCAGTTGGTATATGAGAAATCTTTTAAAATAACCCTAGAACCTGTTCGCAGCAATACTTAAAGTGTCCAACGAAGATATAAACTAACTTACATATATTGTCGATAAATGTCTTCTCAGTACCCCTTGTAACTTCACCACTTAACATACTGTAAAAATTATGAAAGAATTTTTTTAAATCGGATCAATAGTACCAAGGATTCCTTGAAAACAAAACTTTGTCTCTCTTTATAATATTAGTATAAATACAACATAGTATGGTAATTGCAAACACCTCAACTGATTAATTTAATCGTAGATTCACAAACCTGAACCCAACTACTTCAAGACTCAACAATATTCAGAAAACTAATTTTACCAAGTATCGAAACAACACACGTCCTGACAGAACTCTAATTGAGATTCACCTTCTACAATGCAATGTAACTATTATCTAGGTTTATGTTTTAGGAAAAAATCTTGTCATCTGTATTTAGTAAACATTTTTTATACAATAAAATAAATGTAACAACATATAAGTGACAGTTTCGTTTACACATATTTTTCATATGTGGTTAATAATTATGCACAGAAACGTCATGTAGCCGTAGCTCAGTTATAATGTACTGTACATATGGCCGACGGAGTCGACGGTTCGGAACCCAGCGATCATTTTTGTTGTTCTTTTTAAGTAGCATGGGATATGAAATATACCTTATTTTTTTAGCTAATCAGTTTGCTATATATAGCACAAAGAAAATTTACCAAAATCCGTCAAGAATTTCATTAACTACAAAGTTTTGACTTTCGTCTGTTATCCTGTAGAACCCCTTGCGTTTTATGAGACAAAAAGTATCCTAGATGTAACTTTGTAATATTAGTTATCGTTGTCCCAAGTTTTGTCAAAATCGGTTCAGTATTTTCAGAGTGATGCGTGTTCACAGGGCCCGACAAAACCTGTAAAAGGATTATTTTTGGCTTCTATATCGATAACAGAGTCTACCCCGATTATAATTTTATAAAAATATTTAATGGTCAGATTTGGCTTTGTTATCGTTTTATTATAGTATAGATGGTTGTAGACTTTCAAAGTATTAACTGTCCACCTCATATTAACTGATTATATTGCACACTGTCCAGAGTTCCTGGGTAACTTTCCACCCTCTTACCTTCCAGTATAACTAAGTAGCAATGGAAGACAAAAAAACATTATACATAATATAAAGCTAAATGTGTTATATAAAACAGATAAAGAATCGTAAGCTGTTACTTTGATGAACAACTCGGGAAGTATAAATCAGCGGTGACGCGACGAGGGCGCCCCCTCTCGCCCACTCGCTCGCACACGCACGCACACTCCCTCATCTACCATCATATAAATAGTTTTATTCTCACGCGATGCTAATTTAAATGTATTTATAGCTTTCACGGAAAGATAACATTACGAAAACATCAACATTATTTCAAATAATTGATACCTTTCCTAATTTAGCAAATGTGCACATTTATGTTTCTTAACTTCAGATGACTTTCTCTGTAATATATTTCTTATTTGAGCACCACAAAATAATAGCATGTTATCTAATGATACCTTCATTGCAATTCAAAAACAATAACAACTGCCCAAATATGTACAAGCCATCTTTAGTTGTTGTTGTCATACCGACGTTACATCAACATGAATTTTTGATTTGATATGATAATTATAACCTTCTTATGCATATATAAAAACAAAAAATGAGTGCGTGTAGCCATCACTCGCGATTGAAGTAAAACTTCTTTGGCGCAAACATAACCAAAATTTCTATTTTAATTTAATTCGTTAGTTATCATAGTAATATGTTCGTACTTTTCTATTTATATTTTATAACAAAGAGTTGCTAATAATATTTCCTGTGTTATTTAAGTTCCGAATTAGCTGATCAATCAAATAAAAAATACTTTATTCAGTTTAGGCCCCAATAAGGCGCTTATGGACATCTACTACCACCGGTTCCGAAAACAAACCAGTCACCGAGAAGAACCGGCGAGAAACTCGATCGGGTACATCTTTTTATTAACATATATATATTTCGAATATATTATACTTTACAATACCGTTTTTAGCGGATGCACAGAGAGAAGTCAATTCCAGACATCACCATCGTTCACATATTGATCCACTCTATAATAGCCTTTCGACACTAAAACCCGCTTGACATAGCGCTTAAATTTACAGTCCGGCAAATCAGTAATATGTTTTAGGACTTTATTGTAAAACCTAACACTATTTATTACCTAAGAAACTATTAGTGGTTTTGCTAAGTCTGAAACATGGGGCGAGCAGTTTGTTACAGTTTCTAGAATTTAGATCATGCCGGTCCTTTACAAAATGCAGGTTTTCAAAGTTTTTACGCACATACATTAAATTATCAAGAACGTATTGGGAGGGCAGAGTTAGGATACCGAATTCCTGGAACTTCGTATTTAATGATTCGCGAGGTCCCATATCATATATTGCTCTATTGATTGATGACACTACAGATAATGAAACTTTGATTTAATTTGTTACTTACTTACATTGAAACCAGGTAACCAGGTTGCAGAACGGTCGCGAGGTCATATATACATAATTAATTCTATTGTATGATTTTTATTATCATTTAATTGAATATTTTTTATTATTATTTTTTTCAACAATTTTTAATTGATTTTTTTATAAATTATTTATTGACAAAATCAAAAATATTTAAAAACCGAATGGTACAGAAAAATTGCGCCATATTGCCGCAAGGGACTTCGGATGCATTGTCGTCCAGTTACCACCTAGTCGCGCCTAAAGAACTTTTACTTCAAAACTTTAAAATTTGAATATGTCTGAAATTTATCATAAAGTTAAATTTCATAGTTATTAACCACATTTAGTTTTGTGTAAATAATTATAGCATGATATATTTTTTCTAATTCGATAAATTATGGATCATGCCATCTTTTGAACTTTACTATGTTACTTTTAAAATATATGAAGTATAATGGGACGCTAGAAAACAGAGCCATCTGTTAAATCTATAGTGGAGTATTTTTGTTGTAGAAAAATAACTGTACCACATTTTCAAGATATGCCTCAAAAAATTGTTTGCTCTAAATAGTGATTGTAAGAAATTTTCCTTCTTTGTTTCATACTGAAACAGGTAACCTTAGAATTATGCTAAAAAATAATGTATTTGCAAATTACTTATGTGATATATACTTAGTACATAATAAATTAAATGTTGGGTTATATTTTATGACGTCATAAAAAGGTGTTTCAAAAGTATCTCTAAAGCTAGTACTTTTAGTCTGCCAGTATAGCGCTATTAAACAACGCAGGTATCACATGAATTCGACGGCATTTTACGTGATATAATTTAGTTGCTATATACGAGACAAGTATAATTAAAAGCACAGAACATATTATGAATCTGGATCTACGTCATAATCATCTTACAAAGGTATTTACTTAATCTCATTGAATTTGCGTACGTAACGGCTTACGTATTTAAACAATACAATAGCAATATTGAATTGAACTAGAATGTTTAGATTAACTATGAATTCAAGCGCCAGCTGAAGACAAAGTTTTTATTTAATACCTACTCGAAAGTGAACACTGAATAAGTCAGTGAGCTCGGCTGGCTGTTTGCCATCCTCTAGTTGGGAGTCTGTCGCTAAGCACCTGCCGTGACTTCAGGGAACACTACATTTAACAACCAGACTCTTCTTCCTAAACCCTACGAGTCACTCTAATAGTTATATGTAAACAAAATGTATTATGCGCTAAGTTATCCTCCTAATTTTGATCTCGTAATTTTTTTTTTCATGTAAAATGCGTGTATCGCCTTTATTAATTGTTTACGTTCTTTTACTGTTTTATTGTAATTCTGTCATCGCTACTTACCCTTATAACTTTCTTTGCCGAATTTTAGTTATGTACTACTCACTCGTATAGAAAAGCGTAATGGTATATAGATTATATAATACTCTAAAATTTCCTGTATTCGCCAGTAAGTCTCGTCAAAATTGGCTTTGCTATTGTGTGGCCCTGACAAACAATACACATTTAATTTTTGTTTATATATATGTAGTATGTATTATTATGAGTCACCGTGCAATACTTTTATTATTATAAGTCTCATATTGTATCAATGTTTCTGACATGAAGCCCTTGATAATAAATAAATAATATGATAGAACGATAAATAAACACTATGTCTTGGATTAACAAAGAGATGAAGGTGCTGGAATTTAATTGGCAATTATATTGTAAAGGCAGGAGGAACGATTTCTTGTGTAAAGGAACGAGCGACGGGAACAAGTGACGCGTCACTGAGTAACTCATTCCCAGAGATGTGACCATAACGACATGACGTACCTGCGTCACTCACGACACTTGAATTATAAATAGAGGCTTAGTTATCACTTACCTCAGTAAGGAACTCAATAGTTATATGAAATCTTTGTTAGGAATTATATCTTTTATTTTGGATATACATATTTTTTCCAAGTGAACTTTCATAAGGAGACCATTTCTGTGATAATAAACTGAAGAGATATTTACGTAGTCGGCTAAAAACTAGATTCCTGTCATAATTATCACGATCAGTGAATTAAACAATACGTGTTCTTTTTAGAATAATAATTGAAATCTTGTATATATATATATATTAGCAGGTACGGCAGACGTTGTCCCGCCCTGATATTAAAAAAAAAAACTTTGTCAAATTATATACCTAAACCTTCCTCGTGATTTACTTTATGTACTGGTGAAAACCGCCTGAAAATCCGTTCAGTAGTTTTTGAGCTTATCGTGAACAGACAGACAGACGTGACAGAGGACTTTGTTTTATAATATGTCAGGATAAAATGACAAAAGTCTTTTTCATACTTTTTAATTCATTACGTAATTTATAATAATAATTAAAATCATCACGTAAGACAATTAAAGGTTATTTGTAATTTAATAAGGCTGAGATTTTGCCCAATGCTAAACCGGTTTGCAGAGATTAAATTTAATGGAATAATATAGTTTGTGTGTAGCGCAGTACAGATAGTTTACGCGAGTCAGAGTGTCACATCGCAGTGGGATGTTTGTGAACAAGCAAAGTTTATTATTCAGCCGGGACTAGAAGCAACCTGTTAATATTGAACACAATCTGTGTAACAATACAATAGTCTCTCGGTTGAAACTTGACGAGCTCGCAGCGAACGTCGTGTGCACGTTCCACCACAGAATTACATTGTCATTATGGGTTTCATTAAATAGATTATTAACAAAACCTAATAGTATGTGAGGACCAACTAATTATATTATAAAGAATAACGCTGCTATATAAAAAAAAGTCGAAGCAGTCATAACAACTGCCGACAGAAGTGAAAACAAACGAATAACTGTGTTCTCTTTTGAATTATGACATTAATTATTTAGTCATTTCATAATTTGAAAATTGAAATTATTATCATTAGTCTGGCTTTAACATCTATTAACTCGGAACAATAATTATATACATTTTTATAAAGTTTATTAATCAATCAAACATACGATGGACGGCATAATCTCAGTACAAAATATCAATATTATATGTATACAGGCCGCTATACTACGCGTCGGTAGTCTGCGGTCGGTCACGCTTTACTAGCATGTCGCTGACGTAAAATTATAAATTTATCTCCTGTCAAAAATACCTCTTAACGCGCCTAAATAAATGTTCACTTTAATAACTTCAAAATATACCACACGGCAAAGATCAAACAAAGACTAATAATATATATTGACATACATAGAATGGATAATACAAGTTTCACCACACTTAGCAGTCTGCAATGTAGGAATACGTCCCCCGTGACGGGTGGCATTGTTCCCGCCGACTAATGCTCTCAACAGACAACTCTTTGTATATCATATCGCTTTTGTTTCATCAGTTCTAACCCCGCGGGGTGAAACTCGCGCTCAGATCGAATGTCTTCACAAAAACGTGTTTACTCAACGAATGTACGCAATTGTATAAACTTCAAAACAAAGTGCTGTCAAAATACACGAGCCAATAACGAAAGTGTTATATTGTGAGTGATGAGTCGTGTGTGGCGAGAATACAAGAGATTTACCTAGAGACATGCCTTGTCACCGTAGAGCGCACTCTACACGATGGTAATCAACCATGCGGTGCAATGCAATGTCACGACCATCGTAGAGGCAGGCAGTGAACAGGAATCATTATGAGAAGCTTAATATAGGAATAAATCAGAGCGCGGAATAAACCCGTGACGGAGCACAAAGACATCTAGTCCGCTAGTTACAAAGAGGTTATTAAACCGTGTAGTCATTATACATCCCAATAACGACTACTCTCACGTTGTAAATTCCAACAGTGTTTGAATCTAATAACTCAATATAATTGTTTAATAATAACATTATATATTACACATTACACAGAACATATAATATTATTGACACACTTATTTTATCAGAATGGTAGTAAATACTTTTCCCTGGGCTCATTCGATTATTTTATAACAGGATTAATAATCTATGACTGAGTGTTGTTGCTCTCAGATTTTACTTTGCACTGAATTGTAACAAAATTAATAAAATAATTGCTTTTAGTACAGATTAAAATTCCTTTATATTTTTAAAATATTCAATAATTGCAGCCTGATAATATTACAGTTTAAACAGTTTAATTTTCTTAATTAATCGATTATCCGATGCGCTCGCGTCGGCGGGATTTGTTTTCCTAATCTCGTATCCCGCGAGCTGTCAGATTTGTAGAATTGGCTTATCTTGTTGCGACGAACAAAGTGCTTTTCTGATCTGAAACCCCGAGTCTGAGGTTTGTCTTCAGCTGCTCCCAGGGTCGGTGCTGTGAATCAAGTCGTGTGGTGTCTCAGTTTATAAGGAGCGTCTTGCTTTAGTCTCGCGCTTCTGAGGGACGGTGGTCGCGTGGTTCGACACGTCATCCAGTTCCTCATCTAAACCCCGGTAAGAATTCAGCATGAATTTGTTAGGTTCTGCCTCGTGTTGGACACGTGTCAGGTCGGGTCGCGATTGTGATAAATTGGCTTTCGATTCAACCTAAATTATTACTAACAATACAACCAGTGTAAGATTAATCGTGACATATCCCCTATGGTTATTTTTTTTAACAATGCCTCTCTCACTTGTTATAAATCATAATTTCCAGCGTGGCAAATAGTTATCCGAACCGAATGTCGTTGCAGATCTTTGGGGTTTCATGTTTTGATCTGCGGACTCGCTGACTAGCACTACTGTGTAGTCCAGACCAAACTCTCTTGGAGAGTAGTTGAGCCTGCCGAGTTAGATCGCCGGCCGACTGTAGCGAGTACTGCGGCGCTCTGCTGACCTGCCAGTCTGGGCGGTTGCAAAATCTACATCCATCGGTGCACTCGTGAATGCCCCTCGGATTCCTGTGTTCGCGGCCGCGGCGGTTTTACTTGCCCCGATTTGCAGTGTGGCACTAGATATAGATAATGAATATAAATTGAATAGAAATAATTATAGAAATAGATAATGAAATTTTGGATTATTTTAATAAAATATTATAGATTATTTTGTGTTTTGTATCTTATTGAAGTTTGTAACGATGATACTATAATAAAATTAATACTTGTTGATATCTATATAGATATCGCAACAAAAACATAAATGTGAAATGAGAGCCAAGTTCAATATTATGACATATGCCTTGGTTGTTGACTTCAACGACAAAAGAAGTGAGATCTAAATAGGTGCCAAGTTCAAGTCAATCAGTCCTGTCAGTCAAGCCAAGTTAGATTTAGAACGCCTTGTGAGTCGATTTGCGTTACCAAATCACATCACATCGCGAGCATTGTTGTACAGTAGAAATAAGTGTGTTTGTAAATGAATACAATTCCACACGTGTTACTATTTTGAAATGGTATTATAAACGGTTGCAACGGTAGAACTAGTTTCAGGTATTATCGACTTTATAGAGTTGCAGTGGCAAGTGAACGTAAGTCGTCGCACAACTGCGCCGCCTCGCTCTACTCATAGCACTTACTGTATACTTCGAAAGGATCTATGATAGGCTTATGTCTCTACTTTAATACCCCTATACGAAACTTAAGTTTGTACATTCACAGCACTTATTAGCGTCGAAAGCACTTCCATTTTATAACAGGAAACTGTTAGGGATTTACAAATTTTCCTATTAATTTAATGTATTCCTTGACGTGTGCCTCCGGTTAGAAATAACAGGTTAATTGACTATCCGGCTAAATCAACGACACCGAAGTCTGACGGAAACTATAGTTTTAACGTACTTAAGCGCATACCGGGAGTCGTGTCCGCTGTCCGGCCGGCCACCTCACACCTCTACACCCACACACTTCCTGCACTTATACTAGAAAAGCGTATGTGTTACAATTAGCTAAGAATTTAGTCAAGCTAGTATATGTTACTAGGCTGGACAATAGAAAGATACAAAATTTGGGTAGTAGTAAAATCAAAAATACGGTCTACTACCTAACTACAGTTAATTAGTAGTAGTAATAAAACTACAGTAATGTACTGGAAATAAATAATTGAGGGAAATAATACAAATATAATGTAGGAGTTGCAATGTAGTGTCACACACTGGTCGTAAATTCCTAGAAACATACCTTGAAACCTCTGCGCCTTAAATATTCAGAACGGACTGAACGTTCGAACCGACACAGATATTCGAATCTAAATTCCAAGGTATTGCAAACAATGCGAGGTATCTGGTAACACTCCGCTTTCCACCGGCGCGTCAACCCGCTCTCCAAATAAACCCGAGCATTTCACAAAGTGAATCCCTGATTTCGCACCTCGATCTCCTTTCTACCCGTTTTCAGTATAAAATCTATTTTGAAATTTAAACTGCCTTTTGGTTTCGAAATGGAAATAAAATAGAAAATTCTGGACGCGCAAAGTAATACAAAGGGTGTTTTACACACGACTGCTTCAAATCTAGCTACCGGCAACCGGATAAGTCAATAGCTCCACTGCATTATGTACTTTTGTTCTTATAAACTTACACATAGATGTGATAAAAATGGAACTTTTGTTATTTATTATATTCTTTTAATTCATCGTGTAAAATGTTTGAACATGTGATGCCACAAAATTTAGGAATATCATTAATCCGAGTTTACGTTTGAAGCTGGCTTCAAGATATAAGATTGTAGTACTTTACTTATAACATACCAGAAGTTGTCAAAAAATAGCCAAAACCTATAGAACAACTTCAGTAAATGCACCACTACTCCTAGTAGGAATCCTACCTTTAGATATAAGAATCAGAGAAGCAGCAAAAATATATGAAAGCAAAAAAGGTATACCACTCGGAGGAAATTTCGCAGATAGAGAAATAGAGAAGAAAATTAGCTACCTAGAAACAATACACCCTGCACAAATAGAGGAAATACAATATAATATAATAGAGGACCAGAATAAGATAACAAAAGAAAGTAAGAATGAGGAAATACAGATATTTACGGATGGAAGTAAGATACAAAACAAAGTAGGTGCAGCATATACGATATGGAAGGGAGAAGTAGAAATAGCCAGCAAAAAGTTCAGACTCGATGACTTCTGCTCTGTCTTTCAAGCGGAACTATATGCGACTAACCAGGCTCTACAAACCAAAAACAAAAGCAATAGAATAGAAATATACAGCGACTCCAAATCAGCTCTAGAAGCTTTAAAAGACCAAAACAATTACCACCCCTTAGTATTCCACACCAGGAAAACTATAAACCAGCTCAGAGGAAATGGAAGACAAGTGGTACTAAATTGGATAAAAGCCCACATTGGAATAACTGGCAACGAAAGAGCAGACGAGCTCGCAAAAGAAGCAGCACTCCACCTCAAAATTAAGGCACACTATGACCGATGCCCAATTTCATATGTTAAAAGAGAAACAAGACAAAAGTCAATACAAGAATGGAGTGAGAGATACAAAACGGAAGAGAAGGCAGAAAATACAAAAATATTTTCCCGGACGTAGAAAAAGCATACAAAACAATTAGAGAAAACCGCCTAGACAAAAAGTTCATCCAAATAATAACAGGACACGGTGCATTCGGAGAATATCTCCACCGCTTTAAGTGCAAGGAAGACCCGAGTTGCGTATGTGAAGACGGAATAAGCCAATCACCAATGCATTTAATATTAGACTGCCTAATCTTTGCAAGGAAAAGATATGACCTAGAACAGGAAATAGAAATGGAAATTAGAAAAGAAAAAATATACCAAGTAATGGAAGACAAAAATAAGATTGAAAAATTCGAACTATTCTGTAACAAAATAGTAGATTATTGTAAGAAAATAAACAACTCAAAATAAGAAGTAACAATATAGAACTAAAATGATGAACAAAGACTCTGACCACCATATCAGAGGACAAGAGAGCTACGTGTGACCAAGACATACGCAAAAAACATACCAGAAGAAGAGCATTGCGCGTTATCGACCCTTTCTAAATCTGATCATTTCCCTCTTAATAAATCTGATACTGTGGGCGTCTGGGAAAATAATGGCTGGAGTTTATTCCACATCCGGAACGTTCGTAAATCGCACTATTTTCGAATGTGCTAACTAAAGGTGCCTGTGTCGCGGAGACCTTCAAAACATAAATTCAATCTAATAAAACATAAAAGAGTGCACCAAGACTTAATCATTTATGGGTGAAAAAAAAATCCTGTGCGGGGTTCGAATCAACAATACTTAGCGCGGTGGCAACGGCAAGAGGACCTCTCAAAATATTACAATATCCATACAAACAACATCATGATATTTTTTTAAAGATTCGCTTTAAACGCAATTATTATACATAACGTTGTAAATAAGACGGATAGTTTAATTTGGAACACACTAAAACCATCTCGTGACTGTACGGATTACTGTCAGTAGAAGAAACATTAAAATCGGTCTTGTAGTTCGTCGTGCGCATACAAAGAAAGAGCTTCATGTATCTATTTGAAAACTTGTTGAAACATGCTAAACACGCAACTGTCGAGAGCGTAACCAACGCGTAGCAACGTAGCTATGTCGTAGCCCATGTAGCCGCGTAGCCACTAGCAACGTAGCATGAAATCATTTGTTCTGGTAAATATTGAGTTACTTAAATCACATGATTTTGTATGGTTCTATTGCAAAAACGCCGGTTCTTCACTTATTCCTGTTGTAAAACGCCATACAGAGTATTTCAAATTTACTTTCAACTAAACCTGAACTGGTAAATTAAATGAACCTTAGTTAAAATTGTGGACTTTTTTCAGATTAAATAGATAAAAACTACAGTGACCACTTAAAATCGAGTAAACTGGTTGATTTTATAAAAAAACCTTTCACACAGAAGATACTTTACCCAAAATTATAATTATTATAGACGTAGATTGTTACAGATCTTTGTCTAGCAGTTACTGCCAGTTAACCTGTTTACCTCGAAAGGAAAATATCTCTTAAACTCTGAGAAAGGGGAGAGAGATAGACGGGTCATAGTGTATCAATTAGCAGTTGCTAACGCAGTAAATAGTGCGATATAATAATATAGGTAAGCGTGCCCACAGTACTTACAGGCGAATCACAGACAAACCGACTGACATAATGAAAACTATTCACATGTGGGATTATGCGAGGAGATTAAACAACGGTCGCAGGTTCAAGTTACACTTGTGATTTATTATTCAGTAAAGCTTCCATTTATCCTCATGTACTATACAAACTACTACTAAGGATATTCATATACATAACTAAAACAATATAGATAGTGAACTGTGGACGCTAATCTCGATGATTTCGATTAATTTATTTTTACTTCTACTTCTTAGATAGTTATCTAAAAATATAATGATCAGCTTCATCACAAATCAAAATATCCTTTATTCAATTTAGGCCCTCAGAAGGCAGTTATGAACGTCACTGCTTCCACCGTTTCGGAAAACAACCCAGTCATCGAGAAGAACCGGAAAGAAACTCGATCTGGTTTATCTTTTCATGTTATATATTTTTACAAAATATAAATAATTACATTCGTTATTAGTGGATACACAGAGAGGGGCGTTATTTCCAGAAATCACAATCGTTCACATATTGATCCACTCTGTAATAGCCTTTAGATATTAAAACCCGCTTGACTTAGTTCTTGAACTCACTATCCGGCAAATTGGTAATGTGTTTTAGGACTTTGTTTTAAAATCTAACACTATTACCTAAAAAACTGTTTTTGGACTTAGTGAGCCTGAAGCATGGAATTACCAGTTTGTTGCTGTTTCTAGTATTTAAATTATGCTGGTCTTTTACTAGATCCAGCATGTCTAAGTTTTTGCGGACATACATTAAATTATCAAGAATATATTAGGAGGGCAGAGTTAAGATACCGAATTCCTGAAACTTAGTCTTTAATGATTCGCGAGGCCTCATATTATAAATTGCTCGAACTGCTCGTTTTTGTAATAGGAATATGATGTCCACATCAGCTGCTGTCCCCCTTAACAAAATACCGTAAGACATTAAGCTGTAGAAGTAAGCGAAGTAGACAACCCTAGCAATGGCAATATCTGTTAACTAGCGAATCTTTCTAACTGCGAATGCAGCAGAACTTAATCTTCCCAATTTTTTACGTGTGAATCCCTTTATAATTTCGAATCAAGTGTAATACCCAAGAACACAGTATCGTCAACTACGCCTTTTTTTATGTCAAGAGGAGGCAAACGAACAGATGGGTCACCTGATGTTAAGTAATCACCACCGTCCATAGACACTAGCAACACCAGGGGAGTCATTAGTGCGTTGCCAGCCTGTTTATGGGGGAAGGGTAGAGAAAGGAGAAAGGAGAAGGGAAAAGGGGAAAGGAGGTGGGCCTTCGGCGCTCTCATTGACCGAACGAAACGAAACAATACAAGCTCTGTTACTCCACGTCGGTGTTCTGTGTGTCGGGTGGTAGTACCGCGGGTGAGCCGACACATTCATGCTGAAACTAGTAATAGCTATAGCGTGCCTCTACCACCTACATAGATAGCCTACTAGATTCCCATCGATCTCGATTCTACTATGAGTAAATGGAACATTAGGCAAGGTAAATCTTATACATTTTGTTTTGTCGGCATTAAACAGTAGATTGTTTAACGCAAACCAATCGGAAATTTTATTTAAAGTATTATTTAGATAACTAAGCTCTGAATCTATTCTTTTTACCTTAAATATAAGTGAAGTGTCGTCCGCGAAAAGAACCATGTCATCACAGTTATCAACCACTAGAGGTAGATCATTTATATACCAAGAACAAACTAGCCCTAAAATAGAACCCTGTGGGACGCCAATTCGAGTCAGTGATCCCGCTGTCAGTAGTCAGTAACCCCGTCTACACTAACTTTGTGACAACGATCTTCTAAATAGGAGATTAAAAGGTCGAGAGAAGCTCCATAAATAATTTCAAAATAAGGGCACTATGTTCAACGCAGTCAAAAGCCTTAGACAGATCACAGAACACACCAATTGCATCTTGCGATCCCTCTCAAGCTCGAAAAATATGACTGAGTAATGTTGCACCAGCGTCAGTAATTGATTTTGATTTTGTGAAACCAAACTGTCGACCATCCAGAATCTTTTGCGCTTTAAAAAATTCTAATAATTGTTTAAGCATAATCTTCTCGAAATTTTTGCTTACGGACGGCAGTACAGAAATTGGTCTGTAATTTCCAAGATTACTCCTACAGCCTGATTTAAACAAAGGAAACATTTTACTTATTTTCATTAAATTGGGAAAGGTTCCTTTTGCTATAC
Source organism: Antheraea yamamai (assembly GCA_036509395.1). NCBI lineage: Eukaryota > Metazoa > Arthropoda > Insecta > Lepidoptera > Saturniidae > Antheraea > Antheraea yamamai. Next base: position 485,826 of record AP028428.1, read on the forward strand.
ATTAATTAAATATATTAGCCACATATGGTGAAATATTGATAATTAAGGGCTGTACTACTATTACCGACATTCCCCAAATGTCTTCGGTATGTTTCATGCTTAAGAGTTTAAAAGTCCTTATTATTTCACCTGCACTAATATATGTGAAATTAAAGTCACAAGTAGTTACAAGTAAAGTCATTAAAGTTTTACGAGACTGCAATTTTTACACCACTACGCGTTCAGAGACATGTTCTCTTGCCTTGGAAAGTGGGGCAAGATGCCGCTTATGGTACTAGATATTAGATACTTCGCGAATTTACGTACATATCACGGTAATAAACATTACACGAATATTGATCTAAACAAGATTTATTTATTTAATTTAATATTTACTAGCGGGCCCGGCAGACGTTGTCCCGCCCTGATTATAAAAAAATCCTGGACAAATTATATACCAAAACGTTCCTCGTGAATCACTTTATCCACTGGTGAAAACCGCATAAAGATCCGTTCAGTAGTTTTTGAGTTTATCGCGAACAGACAGACAGACAGACGCGCTAGGGGACTTTGTTTTATACTATGTAATGATATAATACAAGTGCACTTCATATTACTCTCATATTAATATTGATATGGTATGTAGTACAATAGGATATACGATAGGATTTATATACGAAAACTAGGTAAAGCACGTGACGATATTTTCTTGTAAAAGGTTCCCTCTTTACGTGGAAATATATATTATATATGTCGGGGCAGCGATAAAATGGCGTCAATGTATAAGTATGACGTCATCCATAGTGACGTCATGGCTATGATTTGATCGATCAATTCACAAATAACATTCAAACAAAATGTTAACCGATATAGAAACACAACACTGAATATAGTTACGACTAATTACCGTAAGTATGACTATCCCGACTGTCTGAGCGAGTATGCCCAGCATCTAGTCATCTTTTTAAAGCATCAAGATACATAAAAAGCCAATGCCTCCAACTAATGGCGTTTCACATCGGGGTAAATAATGAACAGTCGATAACTTCAACCAATAGCGTTTGAGGTCATTAGTAACACCCCTGATATAGGCAATAGCGATGTATCGCATAAGCAATGGTGCGGTATCGCAGTTCAATAGTGGCTCCCCCGATATATATATATATATATATAGTACTTTTAACAGTTTTACTGACTTTAAATTACCACTGTTATATTTTAGCATTGAACTCCACGATAAAGTATAGTAATAGATAATGCTATAAAAAGTCCTCTATCACGAATGAATAACAGACAATTTTAATTATGTTTATAAGTATAGATTTATACAACGCTAGCTCTAGCGAAGGAATGAATGTAAGTGTAGTGAACCAGAGAAATCATTACATAGTATAAAACAAAGTCCCCAGCCGCATCCGTCTGTCTGTCTGTTCGCGATAAACTCAAAAACTACTGAACGGATTTTCATGCGGTATTCATTTACCAGTGGATACAGTGATTCATGAGGAAGGTCTAAAATTATAATTTGTAGATAGATTGTAGAAGATATATAATTTGTCAAGATTTTCTTTATAGTCAGGGCGGGACAACGTCTGCCGAGCCCGCTAGTTAGTAAATATAAACAGAAGTGGCATTCCATTCTTTCTGCGTGACATAATGTAATAGAGTTGTTTTTCTACTAATTTGTAAACTAGGAAAGTTAACACAGACTGTAAGTTTGAACTTGGTTTAGTGGGAACGCTCCTGCTGTGTATTTCACCTCTGATACTAAAATACGTTGGAATCCAGCAGTCGGAGCATTCGGCAGTCGGAATTAACACATAAATAGTAACGCATATTTTATTACAGAATCTTACGAAGATTCGAATTATCATAGGTGTTTGCTGCGAAGATTCGAATTATCATAGGTGTATGCTAACAGCGCCATCTATTATTTTATGTGTTAACCCCGACTGCTAAATGCTCCGACTGCTGGATGCTCCCACTATGACATATACATTTTATGCGAAATAATTAACTTTCGAGTTGTAAGTTCAATGACTCATCAATGTGTTATATTTACTTAAGATATGTTCGTTACATGACAATTAGTATTGTAGATAGTTAAAGATGCTTATTTATATGCTATAAATGCTAAGCTGTGTGAAAGAGCCCGGGGCTACCGAGCTGTGGCGTACAGCCTCGCTTCAGATAACATAGAACCGATCGAAGTATGCGAATCCCGCTATCAACACTAACTTGTACTTTAAGCTAATATCTAGTTCATAGATAAACCTTATTTGATGCTATAAAAAGTTTTAAAACGTTATCTATACATATAATAAGATTGTAAATCTAACGTGTCTGTACTTTTTGATTATCGTGAAAAAAATTGTTGTGAGTGTCTAGGAATAAGTAATAAAATACATTTCAATCATCTTTAGAAATGTCTGTCTGTCCGTCTAGCTGTTAGTATGAATACACATCACTGCTAAAGTACTAAGTTCACAATAATAAGTAATAAAATACATTTCAATCATCTTTAGAAATGTCTGTCTGTCCGTCTAGCTGTTAGTATGAATACACATCACTGCTAAAGTACTAAGTTCACAATAATAAGTAATAAAATACATTTCAATCATCTTTAGAAATGTCTGTCTGTCCGTCTAGCTGTTAGTATGAATACACATCACTGCTAAAGTACTAAGTTCACAATAATAAGTAATAAAATACATTTCAATCATCTTTAGAAATGTCTGTCTGTCCGTCTAGCTGTTAGTATGAATACACATCACTGCTAAAGTACTAAGTTCACAATAATAAGTAATAAAATACATTTCAATCATCTTTAGAAATGTCTGTCTGTCCGTCTAGCTGTTAGTATGAATACACATCACTGCTAAAGTACTAAGTTCACAATAATAAGTAATAAAATACATTTCAATCATCTTTAGAAATGTCTGTCTGTCCGTCTAGCTGTTAGTATGAATACACATCACTGCTAAAGTACTAAGTTCACAATAATAAGTAATAAAATACATTTCAATCATCTTTAGAAATGTCTGTCTGTCCGTCTAGCTGTTAGTATGAATACACATCACTGCTAAAGTACTAAGTTCACAATAATAAGTAATAAAATACATTTCAATCATCTTTAGAAATGTCTGTCTGTCCGTCTAGCTGTTAGTATGAATACACATCACTGCTAAAGTACTAAGTTCACAATAATAAGTAATAAAATACATTTCAATCATCTTTAGAAATGTCTGTCTGTCCGTCTAGCTGTTAGTATGAATACACATCACTGCTAAAGTACTAAGTTCACAATAATAAGTAATAAAATACATTTCAATCATCTTTAGAAATGTCTGTCTGTCCGTCTAGCTGTTAGTATGAATACACATCACTGCTAAAGTACTAAGTTCACAATAATAAGTAATAAAATACATTTCAATCATCTTTAGAAATGTCTGTCTGTCCGTCTAGCTGTTAGTATGAATACACATCACTGCTAAAGTACTAAGTTCACAATAATAAGTAATAAAATACATTTCAATCATCTTTAGAAATGTCTGTCTGTCCGTCTAGCTGTTAGTATGAATACACATCACTGCTAAAGTACTAAGTTCACAATAATAAGTAATAAAATACATTTCAATCATCTTTAGAAATGTCTGTCTGTCCGTCTAGCTGTTAGTATGAATACACATCACTGCTAAAGTACTAAGTTCACAATAATAAGTAATAAAATACATTTCAATCATCTTTAGAAATGTCTGTCTGTCCGTCTAGCTGTTAGTATGAATACACATCACTGCTAAAGTACTAAGTTCACAATAATAAGTAATAAAATACATTTCAATCATCTTTAGAAATGTCTGTCTGTCCGTCTAGCTGTTAGTATGAATACACATCACTGCTAAAGTACTAAGTTCACAATAATAAGTAATAAAATACATTTCAATCATCTTTAGAAATGTCTGTCTGTCCGTCTAGCTGTTAGTATGAATACACATCACTGCCAAAGTACTAAGTTCACAATAATAAGTAATAAAATACATTTCAATCATCTTTAGAAATGTCTGTCTGTCCGTCTAGCTGTTAGTATGAATACACATCACTGCTAAAGTACTAAGTTCACAATAATAAGTAATAAAATACATTTCAATCATCTTTAGAAATGTCTGTCTGTCCGTCTAGCTGTTAGTATGAATACACATCACTGCTAAAGTACTAAGTTCACAATAATAAGTAATAAAATACATTTCAATCATCTTTAGAAATGTCTGTCTGTCCGTCCAGCTGTTAGTATGAATACACATCACTGCTAAAGTACTAAGTTCACAATAATAAGTAATAAAATACATTTCAATCATCTTTAGAAATGTCTGTCTGTCCGTCTAGCTGTTAGTATGAATACACATCACTGCTAAAGTACTAAGTTCACAATAATAAGTAATAAAATACATTTCAATCATCTTTAGAAATGTCTGTCTGTCCGTCTAGCTGTTAGTATGAATACACATCACTGCTAAAGTACTAAGTTCACAATAATAAGTAATAAAATACATTTCAATCATCTTTAGAAATGTCTGTCTGTCCGTCTAGCTGTTAGTATGAATACACATCACTGCTAAAGTACTAAGTTCACAATAATAAGTAATAAAATACATTTCAATCATCTTTAGAAATGTCTGTCTGTCCGTCTAGCTGTTAGTATGAATACACATCACTGCTAAAGTACTAAGTTCACAATAATAAGTAATAAAATACATTTCAATCATCTTTAGAAATGTCTGTCTGTCCGTCTAGCTGTTAGTATGAATACACATCACTGCTAAAGTACTAAGTTCACAATAATAAGTAATAAAATACATTTCAATCATCTTTAGAAATGTCTGTCTGTCCGTCTAGCTGTTAGTATGAATACACATCACTGCTAAAGTACTAAGTTCACAATAATAAGTAATAAAATACATTTCAATCATCTTTAGAAATGTCTGTCTGTCCGTCTAGCTGTTAGTATGAATACACATCACTGCTAAAGTACTAAGTTCACAATAATAAGTAATAAAATACATTTCAATCATCTTTAGAAATGTCTGTCTGTCCGTCTAGCTGTTAGTATGAATACACATCACTGCTAAAGTACTAAGTTCACAATAATAAGTAATAAAATACATTTCAATCATCTTTAGAAATGTCTGTCTGTCCGTCTAGCTGTTAGTATGAATACACATCACTGCTAAAGTACTAAGTTCACAATAATAAGTAATAAAATACATTTCAATCATCTTTAGAAATGTCTGTCTGTCCGTCTAGCTGTTAGTATGAATACACATCACTGCTAAAGTACTAAGTTCACAATAATAAGTAATAAAATACATTTCAATCATCTTTAGAAATGTCTGTCTGTCCGTCCAGCTGTTAGTATGAATACACATCACTGCTAAAGTACTAAGTTCACAATAATAAGTAATAAAATACATTTCAATCATCTTTAGAAATGTCTGTCTGTCCGTCTAGCTGTTAGTATGAATACACATCACTGCTAAAGTACTAAGTTCACAATAATAAGTAATAAAATACATTTCAATCATCTTTAGAAATGTCTGTCTGTCCGTCTAGCTGTTAGTATGAATACACATCACTGCTAAAGTACTAAGTTCACAATAATAAGTAATAAAATACATTTCAATCATCTTTAGAAATGTCTGTCTGTCCGTCTAGCTGTTAGTATGAATACACATCACTGCTAAAGTACTAAGTTCACAATAATAAGTAATAAAATACATTTCAATCATCTTTAGAAATGTCTGTCTGTCCGTCTAGCTGTTAGTATGAATACACATCACTGCTAAAGTACTAAGTTCACAATAATAAGTAATAAAATACATTTCAATCATCTTTAGAAATGTCTGTCTGTCCGTCTAGCTGTTAGTATGAATACACATCAATGCTAAAGTACTAAGTTCACAATAATAAGTAATAAAATACATTTCAATCATCTTTAGAAATGTCTGTCTGTCCGTCTAGCTGTTAGTATGAATACACATCACTGCTAAAGTACTAAGTTCACAATAATAAGTAATAAAATACATTTCAATCATCTTTAGAAATGTCTGTCTGTCCGTCCAGCTGTTAGTATGAATACACATCACTGCTAAAGTACTAAGTTCACAATAATAAGTAATAAAATACATTTCAATCATCTTTAGAAATGTCTGTCTGTCCGTCTAGCTGTTAGTATGAATACACATCACTGCTAAAGTACTAAGTTCACAATAATAAGTAATAAAATACATTTCAATCATCTTTAGAAATGTCTGTCTGTCCGTCTAGCTGTTAGTATGAATACACATCACTGCTAAAGTACTAAGTTCACAATAATAAGTAATAAAATACATTTCAATCATCTTTAGAAATGTCTGTCTGTCCGTCTAGCTGTTAGTATGAATACACATCACTGCTAAAGTACTAAGTTCACAATAATAAGTAATAAAATACATTTCAATCATCTTTAGAAATGTCTGTCTGTCCGTCTAGCTGTTAGTATGAATACACATCACTGCTAAAGTTCTAAGTTCACAATAATAAGTAATAAAATACATTTCAATCATCTTTAGAAATGTCTGTCTGTCCGTCTAGCTGTTAGTATGAATACACATCACTGCTAAAGTACTAAGTTCACAATAATAAGTAATAAAATACATTTCAATCATCTTTAGAAATGTCTGTCTGTCCGTCTAGCTGTTAGTATGAATACACATCACTGCTAAAGTACTAAGTTCACAATAATAAGTAATAAAATACATTTCAATCATCTTTAGAAATGTCTGTCTGTCCGTCCAGCTGTTAGTATGAATACACATCACTGCTAAAGTACTAAGTTCACAATAATAAGTAATAAAATACATTTCAATCATCTTTAGAAATGTCTGTCTGTCCGTCTAGCTGTTAGTATGAATACACATCACTGCTAAAGTACTAAGTTCACAATAATAAGTAATAAAATACATTTCAATCATCTTTAGAAATGTCTGTCTGTCCGTCTAGCTGTTAGTATGAATACACATCACTGCTAAAGTACTAAGTTCACAATAATAAGTAATAAAATACATTTCAATCATCTTTAGAAATGTCTGTCTGTCCGTCTAGCTGTTAGTATGAATACACATCACTGCTAAAGTACTAAGTTCACAATAATAAGTAATAAAATACATTTCAATCATCTTTAGAAATGTCTGTCTGTCCGTCTAGCTGTTAGTATGAATACACATCACTGCTAAAGTACTAAGTTCACAATAATAAGTAATAAAATACATTTCAATCATCTTTAGAAATGTCTGTCTGTCCGTCTAGCTGTTAGTATGAATACACATCACTGCTAAAGTACTAAGTTAACAATAAACGCATACCAAGAAAATCATAAAACGTATCTTCGAGAGTAACTTAGGATTTGTTTCATTAAAATCGGTCCACTTTATCAAAAATGAGTTCCTTAGGGGTCACTACTCTCTGCAACGCTATTTCTGCTATTTATTAACGATCTGCTCAAACCCGGTACCCTCGGGTACGCAGACGATAGCACCGTTACAGAGAGTTACATATCGGGACCTCGTGCTGATGGGAAAGTAACTGATAGTCTGAGAGAAGATATGATCAACCGCATGAACTCGGCACTTAAAGTTGTATCTGACTGGGGCGATGCAAACCTTGTTAAGTTTAACGCTACAAAAACTCAGGCGCGTCTGTTCTCCATGAAACGTAGCCCATTCTATCTTAAACCTACTCTCCAGGGTGTACCCATACCCGTTGCCGATAACCTCGAGCTCCTCGGGATAGATTTAAACGCCAAGCTCAACTATGGAGGTTCTATTGAGGCTAAGGCTAAAATGGCTGCAAAAAAATTGGGGGTCCTTTTCAGGGTGAGGCGATACTTTACGCCGGAGCAACTTCTTAATCTGTATAAGTCGCAGATAAGGCTGTGTGTGGAGTATTGCTGCCGCCTATGGGACGGGTCTGCCAAATACCAGTTGGCCTTGCTAGACTCCGTCGATCACAGAGCTCGAAGACTTGTCGGTAACGACCCACTGATAACAGCCAAACTGCAACCACTTGAACATCGACGTAGAGTCGCCTGTCTTGTGGTATTTTATCGGCTACACTTTGGGGAATGTGCACAAGATCTGCACCAACTAATACCACCGTCTCTATTTCATCTCAGGACTACCAGACGTCGTACAGACCTCCACCCATTCGCGGTTGACATACCCTTCATCCGGACGAAGGGCTTCGCTTCGTCATTTATTATGCGAACCGCGAGGGAGTGGAATGCGCTGCCTGCGTCTGTTTTTCCTGAAGCATATGATGTAGCAATCTTCAAAAGAAGAGTGCCTGTGCATTTACTGCGTGAACGCGTTATATCCTAGGCCTCGTCCTCACTTTACATCAGGTGTGACTGAGGTCAAGCGTCGCACAGTTTATTATAAAAAAAAAGTTATTGTAATTTTAGATTGTAAAATGACAAGAGCAAACAGTGTTTGAATAATATTAATTTTTAATAACAATTATTTTAAAATATAGTTATTACCGAATAACAATAATTTTAGTACATTTATATATTAAATATACTTATAATGTTCATCGTAAGCATGACACTAAATATTTTAAACGCAGAAACAAAACGTATCTGAGGGACGTTCTTAACTGGAGTTGGAAGATCTTATCTATCTGTGACCTTATCCGAGCTTGAGGGAATACTGTTATTGAAACATCAGTTATAGATAGATTAGAAGACAGAATCTATCTCAGATAGCTACTTACATTTAACTAGAGGTAGATTATTGAGATCGGCCGTTAATGTATATATTAATATTGTAACCCGCGACTTTGTCTAAGTTTTTATTTGCATAAATGATAAATGATGATACAATATATTATGTTCATGTAAGTGTGATGGTTCAAGTGCACATCTATAAAACGGCAGAATTATTGCATATTTTGGCCAATTTAAATAATAATAAAAATAAATTATATCCCATGCGTTATTTTTATATATATAAGCTGTATTACAATATAGTTTTATTAAAATCTATTTAGTAGTTTGAAAAGTAACAGATATCTATCCATCCCCCCAATTTTCTAGTTTACAATATTAACAGGATTATAAAAGTTTTGATCCGCTGTCCGTTATTATAAATAACTGGCGGGCCCGGCCGACGTTGTCCCGCCCTGATTATAAAAAAAATCCTGGACAAATTATATATCAAAACGTTCCTCGTGAATCACTTTATCCACTGGTGAAAACCGCATAAAGATCCGTTCAGTAGTTTTTGAGTTTATCGCGAACAGACAGACAGACAGACACGGTAGGGGACTTTGTTTTATACTATGTAATGATATTGTCAAACATCAGTCGCAGTATCGTAATATTAGAAAAAACAAGTATTACACAACAACACAAATGTGAAACAGATCTATTAATATTACTCACACTCAACGTTATGATAAGTTATCAACAAGTATTCATTTCATTCTGGGCTTATTGTTACAAACTACTATATTATACAAAACAGTAAATTATGTAACAAAAAATAACTGGCAACACGACGTAACAGCGTAATTGTATAACTACACAGTTTACACAATAACCTAATGTGTTCATTTTACACTAAATACGATAAACCCTGTTTAACTGTGAACGGTAATACGGCGACAATACACATTTACTTATGAAGCAAGTGAAACCCTCGGTTAGTACAAGGACGCTGACCCGGACCCGCCGGTACCACGACTCCGAGCGAATCTTAAGAGCTCTCAGAGAGTTGATATTATCACGGAAACAGAAGCGTGAAATGAGATTTGAATAAAAGTAAATATCTTTAATCGGTAAATTGGATCCAAGGGCCCGAGACACGGCTTCGATATCGTTATTACCGTTTCGAGCCGTGAAACTCGCTTCTATCTATATTACCTGACTGCTATTAGCTTTTCAACTAATAGTTATATACATATACTAGCTTCTGCCCGCGACTTCGTCCGTCTAGAATATTTACTTTGGGCTAACGATAACTTTAACTCGCGACTACGTTATCTAGAAAATGAAAATATTTTTAAATAATACAAACGTTAACCCCGATTTAGAAAAAATCTTCATTGGTGCACCGCTCTTATTAGTCTTAGCGTGATAGCCTATAGCCTTTCTCGATAAATTACCTACTTAAAACTAAAATAATATTTCAAATCGAACCAGTACTTCCTGAGATTAGCGCGTTCAAACAAACAAACTGTTCAGCTTTATAATATTAGTATACTAGCCGACCCGCGCAACTTCGTCTGTACCAAATAGGTTATTACCGGTTCCAATTCGGTAGGTGGTAGAACTACGCTGAAGCTATTAATAGTTTCAGGATGAATGGGTCAGCTCGACCGGGGTAGTACCACCCTCTCACAGAAAACCGAGGTAAAGTAGCAGTGCTTGCATTGTTGCGTTTTGTTCGGTTAGTGAGAGCGCCGGAGGTCCACCTCCCCTTCCCCGTTCCCTTATCCCCCCTCTCCCTCAAGACAGGATGGCAACGCACTTGCGACTCACCTGGTGTTGCAAGTGTCTATGGACGGTGGTGATCACTTAACATCAGGTGACCCACTAGTCCGTTTGCCTCCTATGATAAAAAAAAATATATATTTCCAAACGCGAAAAATCTTAAAAAACCTAGAACCGGATTGTAGGGAAACTTATCGGGTCCAACTGTGACTCCCAACTGTCCTATATAATAATAATAATAAGGTCTTTACCTATGAAATTGCCGTTCTGTAGTACTGGCCATTTCAAATCAAAATAATTTTTGTTTGGATAAAAATAATAAAATAAAAATAATTTTATATTAAAAAAATGGAATTCTTTTTGAAAATAATTTTTTTTTATTATATTTAAATTTTTATCGAATTTAAATTTTTTAAAAAGGAAAAAAAAAAAAAAAAAAAAAATAGGGAAAGGGGGGGGGGGGGAGAGGGGGAAAAGGAAAAAAAAAAGGGAAGAGAAAAAACAAAAAAAAAAAAATAGTAAAAGTTTTGGTTTTGGGGGGAATGGGAAGAAAAATGAATGGGGGGAGAAGAGGGAAAGAAGAAAAAAGGGGGAGGAAGATGAAAAAAAAAACGGGAAGAAATAGCAGGGGGGGTAGAAAAAAATAATAATGATCATCGAAAAAGGGGAAGAAAAAAAAAGAAAAAAAAGGGGGCAAAAAAAAAAAAAAAAGAAGAGGGGGGGGATGCCACAAAAAAAAAAAAAAAAAAAAAGAAAATGAACTGCTGAAGAAGAAAAAGGATGAATAAACGGAAGGAAAAGAAGGGGGGGGTAGCCAAAACAAAAACAAACAAAAAAAAACTTACAAAAAAAAGGAGGAAGTTGGGGGGGGGGGGGGGAGATTCACATTCTAAACAAAAGGGGAAGAATCGAGGGAGAAAGAAGAAAAAAAAAAAGAAAAAGAGAGGAAACACAAAAAAATGAAAATCCCCCCCCCGCCCTGAAAAGAGCATATATAAAAAAGAGGGGTCAAAGGAAGAAGAGAGGGGGGGGGGTCTCCCCGTCCCCCCACCCCCCATCCACAAACAAAATATTTTAAAGAAAAATAAAATATCGGGGAAAGAAAAAAAAAAGAGAGAAAGAAAAAAAAAAAAAAAAAAAAATCTCGCCCGAAAAAAAAGGAAAAAAAAAATCAAGAGAAGAAAGAGAAATTAAATAAAAAAAAAAAAAAAAAAAAAAAAAAAAAAAAAAAAAAAAAAATATATTGGCAAGAAATGTCTTCCCGGTATCCGTTGGGTTGCTCCTCTGACCCTCACTTCGCTAAATAAAAAATAATCTAATATATCTTTGTAACAGTGAAATAATTTTCAAAATCGGATCAGCAGTATCAGAGATTACCCCGACCATCCAAACTCACAAATTTCAACTTTTTAATATTGGAGATTCATAGATATTTATTATATTATATATATATTCTACCTTTGTCAAGTCAGTCAAGGGAGAGTAACTTTATAGGTAGTATTAAATTATCATTATATAATTTAGTTCTTCCAGATTAGGCCACTAAGATACACAAAGACAAACATAACACTTACAGGCATGATGCCTTAAATAAATATAATTTTACAAATAATTACTATTAGTTATTGTGTTATGTTAAAGTTTAATTTTGTTAAAATGCATAAAATTAGTCAGAGTACTGACAGAAAGATAATATACATACCTTTATCCCTTTGTTAAAATCAGACGCACGTAGTATATTCTTAGGTAAAATACCATATAATACAATACTAAATTGGAGCAACTGAAAAAAATATGTTCTAGAGTGCCTTCATTCAACCCACATTCACATATTGAGTTTTCCCTGACCTTTGCAAGATGGGCTGGAGAGCACACGTCTAGAGATTGATCCTCAGTCTACAGATAGTAGACGCATGAAACTTGCAACAGTCATGAAATTTATAAAGGCTTACCGGGAATGCTATCCTAAATAAAGCATAAAATTTGCCTTTAATTTGGTAGGAAACATTCTAGTTTGAGTTCCGTGACAGAAACAATCAGTCTTGTTTGAGGAGGATAAATTCTGAACATAGGTTTTATAGTGATCAAAATATCCAGTCTGGATAGCTTCTTAAGCGATAAGATCAACAGCTTCATTAACCCGGATCCCACTATGTCCTCGTATCCATACCAGAACTACATAAATTCCTAAACAATTACATTGAACTGATTAATTGTGATAACTGATGTTTTATTTAAATATGTCAAATATGTCAAAACAATATCAAATGTAGTGTAAAAAGATTAAATAAGAAGAAAAAGCCCTTTCACTCTTGAAGGCAAACAATTTTATTGGTTAAAAAAATATTTGTATATACGTATATAGATTTTTTGGGCTAGGAACTATCTTGGGCATCCCCAGAAGACCCTACAAAATTATTATTACAATCTGATAAGTAGTTTCGTACATACATAGAGGAAAAACATACCCTGGGAAATACAAATCTCCAACTTTACATATACATATAAACGTATTAAATGTAAGCAGCAGAAGTTATCACAATATAAATTAATTATAGTTATCAAACAGCCTATGCTGTTTTGTGATATAAATTCGTACATATAGTTAATAGGTACACAATACATCATTACATATTATAAAACAAAGTCCCCTACCGCGTCTGTCTGTCTGTCTGTTCGCGATAAACTCAAAAACTACTGAACGGATCTTAATGCGGTTTTCACCAGTAGATATAGTGATTCATGAGGAACGTTTTGGTATATTAATTTTGTCAAGGATTTTTTTAAATCAGCGCGGGACAACGTCTGCCGGGCGCGCTAGTTCCTTATAATAGTAACTGTGAATACATCGTTGATTCTAGTTCACTGAAGAACATTCTTCTTATTTTTCTTATATTCATAAAAATTGTTAACAAAAAACATTGCAATAACAATACCCATATATTGAATAGACTGTTTTGAATGTTGACAAATGGTAAATGGATCTGGACAGAAATTTAGACATGAGTGAATCTGTGTTTACAATAAGTTTGCTGATTAAATAAGCGTAATATATTATGAAGTAATATGATATAGTATACAGCTAGACAGACAGTAGTGCTTACTGAGCCAATATTATTAGAAATGTAATTTAATTGAAAGATGAAGGAATTTAAAGTGCGTCGATGCTCCCACTCCCACTGACTAGTCGAGTCTAAAACAAACATCGAAACTCGATAGTATTTCATAACTGGGACTATACTGAAAGAATCCGTTTCATAATATGTATAGATTACTCTATAAATACTTTGTTTTAGTGAGAAGCGAACGAGACTCTGTTACAGAAACTTGTATTAATGTATTACCGTACCAATTTGTACTGAAAACTATGTTATTACTTCATCCCGTTTATTATATTCAGTGATCATTATATTCAAATATCTATTATATATATAATATAATTGACGCTGTGTTACCGGACATGATAATTACTATAATGTGCAACTCTTTTGTGTTGACTTACTTATGTAAGATTTATGTAATGTGTATACGAAGGCAGCACTGTGGTTGCTTTGCCTAGACTTATATATGAGAAGCCAGCACACATTCTTAATTTACCTTTTTGTAGCTGGTATTTGATAATATCAGGTTCTTACGAGATAAGTACGGAATGATCTTAGTATATATAATCGTCAGCTCACTACCTCGAAGCTATATCGATATATGTTCACCCTAATTTAATTAAAATAATACGTTTGACGAAAATCAGTGTTTTCTATACGTATAATAAGAATGTAAATCTAACGTGCCAGTACTTTTAGATTTTTGTGAAAGCAATTGTTGCAGGCATCACGGAATAAGTAATAAAATACATTTCCATCATTTTTAGAAATGTCTGCCTGTCTATTTGTTTGAACACGCATTACTGCTAAAGTACTGCGTTCATGATAAACCCTCACAAAGAAAATCATAAAACATATCCTTGGGTCTTTGTTTCATTAAAATCGGTTCACTCTATCAAAAGTTATTGTAATTTAAATGACGACGTGACTTAAGTACCAGAGAAACGTAAATGAGTAAATACAGTGAGATGATTTTATTAGTCACTGTTTTTTTTTTACATTAGATTCCACGCGGACGGATTCGCTGGTACAGATAGTATATTATATAAATGTTTATGTTTAGATAAACTGTCAACATGCAGCTATCCTTGAGTTTCAGCTGCCGCGGTGCACACGATTCACTTTCTAAGCGAAATGTGTTTACTGAAATTATTGCATGAAGGGAGAAATATTATCAAACGATTGATTATGATTGCCATGAAAAAAAAATTTATTGACCTTTGATCGAAGTATGTGGTATGATTCGTCTCTTGCTTACTCTCGGCATCTGTAGGTGTATTCTATAACTAAAATATGGCAGTTTAGTCTCAACATTTTTAAAATATTGAAATAGATCATGTAACAAGATCAAATACATGTAAGAGAGAACATTCAGCTAAACAAGTCATATGAATGTAAAAAGCAAGTCGTATTTATCTTGAAATCACAAAACAGTCTCGCAATGTCCCGTACACAAAGGCTATCCGACGAATCTCGCAGTAATATTACTAGGAAACTTTAGAAGTCGTTCGCGCTCGACGCGCCTTTGATATCGAATTTTATCGCTTCTCGAATCTTCCAAGCTGACTTTGTGTTCGCGAACGGAGAGAGCCGCGCCGTCCTGTTCTCCTGGATTATATGTCAGATGTTGCAGGACACTTCCTAAGAAAATATATTAAAGGATCAAGTTATTTGCTTCTTTGTATAGTGCTTATTATTGACTAGCGTTGTGTAACACAAATTAAGCTTTTTATTCTTTAACAATGAGTTTTTTTTAGTTATTAGCACGTGTTTCTTCAATGCATATTAATTAGCATTACTTTTAGATTATATCTTACTTCAGTACTTCCCGCTGTTGTGGAGATTGCTGATATTAAATATTAACTATTCTATCTATTTCCTCCTCATTAATGATTATGTTAGATATTTTTTATTTTATTTATTTTATATCATAGGAGGCAAACGAACATGCGGGTCACCTGATGTTAAGTGATCACCACCATTCATAGATACTTGCAACACCAAAAGAGTCACAAGTGCGTTGCCACCCTTTGTTTGAGGGAGGGGGAGTGGAGAAGGGGCGAAGGGGAGGGGAGGTGAGTTATCCGTCGCTCTCACTGACCAAACGAAACACAACAATGCAAGCGCTGTTACTTCACGTCGGTTTTCTGCGAGAAGGTGGTAGTACCCCGGGCGAGCCGACCCATTCATGCTGAAACCAGTAATAGCTTTAGCATGGATCTACCACCTCTAAAAATTGTTTCTCAACATAAACATAGATTGCTTTATATTCAGTTTATTTATATTTCACTTATGATAGTACTGGCTTATAGTTACTAATAATTTGTTGTATGAATGTAGGTTGACTGCGGTCATTTTTATAATTTTATTATTTACTAGCTGACCCGTGCAACTTCGTCTGCATCAAATCGGTTATCACCGGTTTCAATTGTATTTTTAAACGCGAAAAATTTTAATAAACCTAAAACCTGATTGCAGTCCCACCTACCGTTTCCAATTGTAAATCCAAACTATCAAGGGACTCACTCAAACATATACACAGATGGTATCTGAGAAATCTTTTAAAATAAGCCTACAACCCGTTCGTAGCATCATCTACCGGTCTAAAATAAAAACTAACCTACATATATTGGCCGTAATGTGAAAAAAGCTTGACAGGTCTATGGACTCTCAGTTGGAACGAAGTTCCTTTCCCTTTTTTGTAAACGTTTACTATACAGTCAGTATAGTTTACATTATAAAATATCAACTACATAGAGTTAAATTGTAAATTAAATGATAAAACATATTCATAAAACAAATAATGATAAATTAAACACTAAATGATATCATAACTATTTTCAACTTGTATTCAAACTTTTTCACACTCCATAGTATTGAAGAAAAATATAAATATTAAAAAGATATGAGCACGACGCGTCAACTGTCACTTGCCTGTAACTATTCGTCTAAGAGCTAGCAACAGTTTCGACAGCGAATTTAAATAAGCCAGTTTTTTATATATCTTTATGTTCTTCCGAACAGCGTGCGACTACCTGGCTGTCGGTATATGTTGCGTTTATAAGTGCATATCGCACCTTTACAGGCAAAAATATTGATTTTTATATAATTTTAGAATGTTTTGTTTTTCATTAACTTTGAAACGCTACTAAAACATAAAATTATTATTAAAAATTATTGCCAGACATTTTTGTTTTTAACAATAATGTGCCCAATGCTATTTATGTAAATAAAAAAGTATGTTCAAACCATGTTAAAATAACTGTAATTTTAAAATTATTTTATTTAGACATAAAAGAGGATAAGTTAAAAATAATATGTATAGAATAACTATAGCTATATTTTAGCGTAACACTGGATGTATGATAAAGATAGCGATATTTGTGGAAGAGCCTGTTATAGACGCATGTATTCAAGATGGCGTCAGTCCCTAGTCATATGTCTACGTTTATCGTTGTTTTTCATTGTTTACGGTGAAATCTCTGTATCATAATGGTTAATAAAATGAAATATGGACTTTGCAATGGAAAAAATAAAATGGTTTGAAATGAATTATTTTATTTATCATCGGGCACATTATTGTCAATAACAAAATTGTCTGGCTGTGATAAATTCATGTTTTAATAGCGTTCAAGAGTTACTGAAAAAAAAATGTTCCTAAAATTGTTTATAAATCAAAATTTTGACCTGTAAAGGTGTGATACGCATTAAACACGTTAAACACGCATTAAAAACGTTAACCGGCTACCAGGTATCCCGAATCCTGTTTAGAAGGGCATAATATATCTTCATATTAAAGAACCAGCTTTTCTAAAAGTCTCGTTCTTCCAACGTTGCTGGCTCTTATACTAAGGTGTCACAAAAAAGTCTAGTTACATTAACTACAAATTTTTGTCTTTCGTTATCCTGGAGAACCCCTTGCGTTTTCTGGCACAAAAAGTATCCTAGATGTAACTTTGTAATATTAGTTATCACTGTGTCAAGTTTCGTCAAAATTGGTTCAGTACTTTCAGAGTGATACGTTTATACGTTTTCACAGGGACAGACAGACAGACAAAAATTGTAAAAGGAGTATTTTTGGCTTCTATATCGATAACAAAGTCTACACCGATCAAAATTTTCAAAAAATATGTAATGTACAGATTTGGCTTTGTTACAGTTTTATTATAGTATAGATTATTGAATTTCAGTTTTCAAATCGTTAATAGCTTTTGAATACATTATACTATTTTCTATAATATTGTGCAATTGCACTAAATATGTGTTGACGATATAATTAAGCGTTTTTAACTGAATCTTTACTATGTTTATATTTGTACTGAACTAGTAAAGTATTCTGTTAAAAATAGGTGACAGTGGAACATGACATTTCACTTGACAGTAGCGGAATCAGCATCAGAAGCTACTTAGATATTTCTTAATAAATATTTACTTGATATTTGTAATGTGTTTGCGTTAGTATGCATTGTATACAAGAAAAGAATTTACGATAATACGTTATTTAAAATTCCTACGTAGTGTATGTACAAGTTAAACATATCGTGGTTCTAGAAAATAATATAATGTTTGTTTTTGTCAGTAAAATCGTGTATTATTTCTTTGTTGTATTCACGGTATGATTTCTTTCCTTTATTTACTTTCTTCTGAAGTTCTTGGAACGGTTTTCGCCTATCTCTTATTAGGAATATATTATTACATGGTACCTTTGGATACGATCAAATCTGAATATAATAAAAATGATAATAGATTTCAGTACAAACTAGAACAATGACAGAATAA
This sequence comes from Antheraea yamamai, assembly GCA_036509395.1. Taxonomy (NCBI): domain Eukaryota; kingdom Metazoa; phylum Arthropoda; class Insecta; order Lepidoptera; family Saturniidae; genus Antheraea; species Antheraea yamamai. Next base: position 504,210 of record AP028428.1, read on the forward strand.
TATAATTCCTGTAACAATGTGTAGTTGCTTTCACTTTAAAACAAAGTATTTCTACAAAACGTGTGAATTTACTGAAACAGATACTTTCAACATTATTTGGGTTATGAAATAATATTGAATTTCGACGTTTAATTAGTAAAGCTTTTAGCAGCTTGTGGTTAGAACTTAACTTCGTTATTCGACTTAATTTACTACACATTACTATTTCTAAGTAAATGTTTTGAATTATTTTCTATTAAACTTATATTAACTTATAGCATATATGGAAATGATTAACAAACTCGCATGGAGTCGATGCGTACATCGTATGGATGCATAGAATAACAGAACTACCAGTAGGCAGCATATACATTGTGGTAATAAGTGATTAAATCATCAACATAGAGTAACGAGGACTCATGACATCGCGCTCACTCACTTCGCATTCTTCTCGCTCTATCTTTTTACAGAGTAGTGCGGAGAAACCATATCAGAGCGGACCCTCTTGTGGTAATAATTTTTCGTCTCCTTCATTCGAGGGTGGGTCTATAGGTGAAGACGTAGGGCCTTCATGTGGCTTTGTACTCTTCCGCGGCCGCCGTGCTCCTTGCGGGGAGGATGGCTGCGTTTTCACGTGGGGTAGCGACGTTTCTTCGTCGGGGGAAGCTGGTGGCGGGCATCTCTCGATGTTCGGTTGTCCGGTGATCTTGCTAGGGGTCTTCGACGTGCTTGGCTTGGTCGCCGGGATCGTTTGCGGGGTCGTCGGTGAGCTAGGTGTATTTGGTTGGCCCTGAAAAGGGCCTTTTTGCCGCCTACTGCCAGGTTTTGACGCCATGGCAGCAGGTGGGAGGGGTCTTCCGTTGATTTTGCAGCCGTGCAGACCTGAGCGACTACATGAACCACCCGGTAGATCCGTCGTGGAGAAATCTCTGGCCGACGCAGTGAAGTGAATCGGAATCTTCCCTGGCACTGCAGTCGGTGGAGCACGTAGGATCTCGTGCACTGTTACTATTTACTTGTGGTTATAGTAGGCGGCGTCGGCGGTCCTACACCACGCTCCAACAACTCATTTATATGTAAACATAACTGGCAATATTACTACAGTCACGTTTTATTTTATTATCTCAAATGTTGGACGCTTCAAAGTCGGATAATTATAATTACTTTATTTAATTAATAAAACAAAATGGAACAATCTCTTGAAATTCATAGTTTTAAAATAGATTATTTTTGTAATCACATTGGAGTCATTCTTGTGCTAATTACGAGAGTAACATTCATTAAATTGTATACAATGGAGTTCCGAAGAACGCATCCATATATGATATCTATTATAATATGCCTGGATACACTGTTACTGTGTGGAGTAGCATTTAACCAAATTACTCCTCCTGTTTAGTTCCAATACGACTAAAAATAGCATCAATAGCGTAACCATAGTTATTAAATGGGCTTTTGAGTACAACTGCTGAAAGTGTATGAAGCTTTGACGTTGCCAGTTCAGTTATAAATTTAACCCAAAGAACAATTGAACGGGCAACATCTGTGAACTCATAAAGACATCTAAACGAAATATTATATTCCCGACGTAATTAATGATTAATTTTAGGGTTTTATTACAAACGCGGCTAAGAGTATCAGATCTGTTCGCAATTAATTTGTCAACTTAAATAAACAAACAATGGCCGCCAACACCGGTACAGAGCTCCGAGTAATTAATTCATTTTCCATTAGCATCGTGACAGAGATGCCTCTATACCAGCACTTATTGAATTTTTAGGAGATCCTCTAATGAATTCCGGCGAGGTCGGTACCTGATTTAATAAACCGTTCTTCATTTCTTAATTATCGTTTCTGAAGCGCATTCAGTAATCTTGTGAATCTTATATAAATTCATAATGATTTCAAATATATTTTCAAAATATCAAGATATTCTTGTTTATAAAATTTGCTGTCTACTTATTTATCACTTCTATTTGATAAGTGACTATACAGGTTTTATTTCTATAAAACGGAGATTTCATCAATATAGATATTGTAAACAGATCGTCGAAATGCAATGTGACAAACCAGCATAAAGTATACATAAAGCTTGTGCATTTTATTAAAATAAGTTCAAAATATAAGAAAATACATGACAAGCAATATAAAAAATTAAAAGAAGTTTAATAAGATATTTGTGGTCAGGTGTCATGGATACGTCACCGCGACCTACACATCCTTACGGTGAGCGGGTACACTTACACGTCGGACCAGCGGTTCCAGGCGACGCACTCCCCGCAGACCGAGGACTGGACGCTGCACATAAAGTGGGCGCAGCAGCGAGACGCCGGCGTTTACGAGTGTCAGGTCTCCACGCAACCTGTGCGCTCCTTCTTCGTCACTCTCTCTGTTGTCGGTGAGTTTGATTCTTGTTCGTATAACTTTCTATTAATTACAATGAAAGAATCCTAATGAAATCGTGTCATATCATTACGCTTCTATGTAGTAAATTAAAGTAAATTTAAAAGAGGTAAGCGAAAGGGTTATAGTAGGGCAAAGAAATAACTACAAATACGAGAAAAAAAATCAAAGCTGAATATATTAATAAAAAAACACGTAGTTCCCATGAAATAACCAGCGGCAGCGGGTAGTGAACATTTTAAACATGAAGATTAAATGATACTATTTATTGTCATTATGTACATAAAATACAGGGCATAGTTTTAAATAAATTAATAATGAAAAATATATTTTGAAGTAAAATACAAGAAACGTTAAGCAAATGCTTATATTCAATCTCTGCATCTGAGAAGAAAGATAAGCCTTATAATGACATTAGAAAACAATGAAAAACACGAACAAACATTATCAAAGTAATTTAAAATAAAATGGGTAAGAAGAGACGCGAGCGTGCCTCTTGAATGTTTCTTTATGTGAAAGAAAATGTAAGACATGCTATAAATACGATCGCTACTCACTGCACTGCACTGTTTGAATGCATAAATACGTGAAAAACAAAATAATCTGATATGAATAGATATCTCTCCTACAAAAATGAAACAAATTATTTTGGGACAAATAACTGCGAGTTATCGCGCACGCAACCAGCATTTCAGATCTTCAAAAGCAATCAACTATCACATTATTACAGTGTAGCTATTACATGTCGCCGGGCGAGGGCGGGGGTGAGGTCGCCGAGGTCGGGGGCGGCGGGGAGCAGGTATTACCAGAGGGTTCCCAAACAAACGGCCAACGCGAAAATGCGTCGCGAAATCGGCTCCCATTGTCACGGAACATTTTACCATATTTATTGGAGCGAATGAGCGTGCTTTGAATTAATCGGGCGCACCTCGTACTGCCTCACTCTGCCTCGCTGCCCCACTGCCTCGCTACCACCGAACACCAGTTTGTTGTAATCCGGCACATAATGAAATGACGTAGTGTTTTTAAAACCTTGTATTGTTTCTACCTTATGTACAATATGAAGCTTGTTCATATCGTGTAGAAAACGAATATTTAGGCAGAATTGGTTCCGAATCAAGGCCAAAAATCACAAATTAGTAAATCAACCTAACCAGTGTTGGTCTGTATTAATCCTTGTCTATACATATAATAAAAATGAAGTGTCTGTATGTAATATCAAAATATTTTTTTTACTGATTGGGTACGAAAGTATACACGCTACTGATAACAAAAATGCAATTTTTAAAATTTTTGTCGGTTTGTCTGTCTGTCTGTTTGTTCCGGCTAATCTCCGAAACGGCTGGACCGATTTCGACGGGAATTTCACTGACAGATAGCTGAAATTACAGCGGGTTATTTAGGATACTCTAAACTACCTATTAACCGCGGCTTCGTCTGTTATGCTATCTCCACAGTTGGACCGATTTTCACGGAACTTTCACCAGCAGATAGCGGACATCATAGTAAGTAATGTAGTCTATTTTAATTTAGGCTAGCTGTTAAACGTGGCTTCACCCGCAGTACGATCTCCAGAACGGTTCGATCGATCTTCACGACACTTTCACTGGCAGATAGACCTGACCTTATAAAAAGTAATACAAGCAATTTTAGTTTATACTAGCTGTTAAACGTGGCTTCGTCCGCAGTACTATCTTCAAAACGGTTTGACCGGTCTTCACGAAATTTTCATTGACTGATATCTGAGCGTATAAAAAGTAATTCAAGCAACTTTAGTTTATACTAGCTGTTAATTGTGGCTTTGCCCACAGTGCTATCTCCAAAACGGTTCGACCGATCTTCACGAAACTTTCATTGACAGACAGCTGACCTTTTAAAAAATAATTCAAACAATTTTAGTTTATACCAGCTGTTAACCGTGGCTTCACCCGCAGTGCTATCTCCAAAACGGTTAGACCGGTTTTCACGAAACTTTCACTGGCAGATAGCTGACTTTACAAAAAGTAATTTAGGCAATTTTAGTTTATACTAGCTGTTAACCGTGGCTTCGCCCACAGTACTTTCTCCAAAACGGTTAGACCGATTTTCACGGGACTTTCACTGGCAGATAGCGGACCTTATAAAAAGTAATTGAGGTTATTCTATTTTAGACTAGCTGTTACCCGCGACTTTGTCTGCATGAAATTTAGCAAGATTTCAACTCATTCTTTATTTTTAATAAGATAAATAATTATCAGGTTATTATTTACAATTTGACATTATAATTATTAATAACTTTAATGATATAGAGACCTTCCTAATAAGATCTTAGATTATAAACGAATTACGTAAATAGTTCCATAATACAATTTCTTGCGGATCAGACAAGCGTTTATTTTTTGTATAGTCACAAAATCTTAATTATAATAATAGTAATGTATATTAAATGTAATATTAAAGTAATGTAAGTGTAAATCTTTATAATAATATTTTTAAGTTATTGTTTCATTAGTTCCTTATACAGTGTAAGTGAGCACTGAGGTAGTTATATGGTGGGTTAAGGTTCCATATATGTTGCTGATGACAAACCTCATTTGGCACGCTGTTAGTATTTATGTATCTAATGTACATGTTACTTTTAGTGGCGTGCGCGTCGTACTTACAATTGTCTGTAAAGAGCGTTTCTGTAATTGTACATAGTCTCACAATTCTATAATTCTTTAATACGATTTTAAAAAACGCGTGCAGAGCTGCGGGTACACCTAGTTTGAAAATATAATCTATAAATTTATCTTTTTTACTACATTTTCTATGGTAATTACGAAGGTCAATTTACGAAAAAGATAAATATTGACATGGACGATTTATATTTAGAGATAATAAGAATGACGAGATATCGATCTACTAATATTTGCTAAGTGAGTTTCAAAGAAGAATTATGCAGACAAATAGCACTATACACGTACAAATTAATGTGATACAAAGTGTAAAAATTAATATTCGCTACTTATTTTCTATTCAGTCCACTTAAGCTTCCACTCAATGAATATGAGATGACGAGAAAAGAGAAGCAGATTATCTATAACTTTCATTAAAACCAGTTATTTCTTTATTACATTTTTATTGTTAACAGATTTGCGAAATACTTGTTTTTTCTTCCAAATACTTTCTTTCTCATATGTGTAAGAATCACATTTGTACACGTTCAATTTTATTCTGTAACGTGTTCCACACAGCACTACAATATTCAAGAATACTACGATATATTGAAATAAATAAACAATGTTACTTGAATAATTTTAAATTCAATTCTATGTATAATGTTCTCTACTAACCGATTTTTCACGGATAATGGATACACACAATTTCTCGGTACATAACCTGTGCACGTTACAATATATGGTTAGGTACACAACAATAAATACGCGAGAAACATACAGCGGGTCGTTCTGGTGCACACGTAAACAAATACATTCATCCGTATTGTTTTATTCGTCTAAATAAACGTGTGGTTATTGAAAATTGAAAAGGTTTCCCGCGCGAATGCATAGGGGCTCTCCGCGCCGCCAATACTGTCCCACCGAGCGCCCCGCGCCTCCCGCCCCGCCAACCCTCATACTCTATCACACGGCGAGGTATACGCAGCTTGTTGCCAAATACATCAATTTTCATGCTGTAATGTTATTTTGCAGTCGACATATCATCATTACATAGTATAAAACAAAGTCCCCTACCGCGTCTGTCTGTCTGTCTGTTCGCGATAAACTCAAAAACTACCGAATGGATTTTCATGCGGCTTTCACCTGTGGATAGAGTGATTCATGAGCAACGTTTTAGTATATAATTTGTCAAAGATTTTTTCATAATCAGGGTGGGACAACGTCTGCCGGGCCCGCTAGTTATAAAATATATTTTTCACGTTTCCTTTACAGTTATTACTGTCCATGTAAACATCTATATATATATGTCATAGTGGGAGCATCCAGCAGTCGGAGCATTTAGTAGTCGGGATTAAAATCCACATGGATTTTAAGGTATAGGATAATTAAGGATGTGAATATTTAACGAGCGGAATACCACTCTTAATTTTTTTATCCAAACATATCAGTTTTAGTACTTACAACTACTTATAAATAAGAATATAGTTCAAGGTAAGAGTATGGTTCAAGCTTATATAAATATTATAGGTCGAGTTTTATATTTATTCCGTTATTAAGTGGGATTTAGTATTGGAGATTAAAAAAACCATTTGGTATTAATTTTACTATGAATAAGTATTTACTAATAATTTCTGTACAAAAAGTAATGATATCACATCAAAAACATAAATATGAAATGAGAGCCAAGTTCAATATTATGACATATGCCTTGGTTGTTGACTTCAACGACAAAAGAAGTGAGATCTAAATGGGTGCCAAGTTCAATGGTCAGGCCTGAAATTTATTTATAACAACATAAAATATCTTATAACAACTTAAAGTACCATTTCTGCTTATAGCTTGGGATAATATTGCTTAGCTAGTTCGAATATACGAATCATATATAATTACTAGCCGACCTGCATTTTCGTCTACATACACCAAATCGATTATTACCGGTTTTAATGCTGTTTTTAAACGCAAACATCTTAAAATACCTAAAACCCGTTTAGAGCGACATCTACCGCTTCCAATTGTGAATCCAAACTATCCAGAGATTCATTCAAACATATACCCATTTGATATGTGACAAATCTTTTAAAATAAGTCTACAACCAAAATCAAAAATACTTTATTCAGTTTAGGCCCTAATAAGGCACTTATGAACATCAAAGGCTACAACCCGTTCGCAGCATTATCTACCGGGTCCAATTAAGATAAAAACTAACCTACACATATTGCTCATAATACATGCCATGTTATATAATTTTTTCCGACATCAATTACGTTTATAGTGTTTAATTATTGAAAAAATATATTTCTAACAGTGAAAGAATTTTCAAAATCGGATCAGTAGTACCTAGGAATCCCCGAAAACAAAACTTTACCTCTCTTTGTAATATTAGTAGAAATATAACATAGTATGGTAATTGCAAAAACATCTCAACTAATTATTTTAATCCTAGATTCACAAACCTAAACCCAACTACTTCAAGACTCAATAACATTCAGAAAACTAATTTTATCAAATATCGAAACAACACACGCACTTACAGAACTCTAATTGAGATTCATCTTCTACAATGCAATGTAACTAGTATCTAGTACAGTACATACAACAATAGAGTAACACATACAACAATAGAGTAACACATACATCAATAGAGTAACACATACATCAATAGAATTTAGACTACTTGTTACAGTTTGTATGTCTTATTCAACTGATTGATAATTACGCATAGAAACATCATGTTGTCGTAGTTCAGTTATAATGTACTGGACATTAATATACGACGTCTACGTCGGTCCGGAACCCAACGGTCATTTATTTGTTATTTTTTTTAAGATGCTCAGGGAGATTTTTTTTTAATGGAGGCTTAGTCGCCTGCGCGACTATATCGCCTAAGTAATATACAACTATATAACAATAAGAATGACAATAAACTTAACAATAGCTTACATTAATTTTGTACAATTGTTTAGCATCTTTCGAAATGGGGTCAGACAATAAGGAATTGTACAAACCAGTGTGGAACGAACTAGAAGCATTAAGCCGAGATCTAATACATTCGTTTCCGACACATTCTACCAGGATGTGGTGCACATCATCGATGAGCCCGCAACTCTGGCAGAGTGGTGATGGTACTTTACGCACCAGGTAGGCGAACTTTTTACATGGGATGTGTCCTGAGCGTAATCTCTTCCTGTGATTGCTTCCCGACTGCAAATCGTACCACCGGTTTGGAAACAACCCAGTTATACTATATATATTATAATACTTTACTTAGCTTTTTTATTTCCCCTTTACACCAGAACTCCGCTCAGACAGACAATTGAACAGAAAATGAATAGTAGTACACTTTACACCAGAGCTCCGCTCGGACCGATAGTTGAAAACGAACAGAACCACAGCTACATTTTTTTTTCCCGAACTGACTACGCTTTTGACCTGGCAAAGTCTTTACAGCTTCACCGGACTGAACCACAGCTACCCCAGCGGCAGCGTTTTTATAGTGGCGAATAACTAACATCACTCACTAAATTTTGATGTAATAAACAAACGTATTGTCGGTCTGTCAGAAAATCCAATTAACACTGCGACTATTTATCCGCGCAGAGCATCGCCCTACAATAACTTCAACATAGAAACGATAAACGAAGTCTTTCCTTTTATAGGCCGAACTCTCTAAAAGGGTGGCGCTAGTGTTAATGTTCCAGTCGCGTATCAGACGTGTTGTAGCGGTACCGGGAATAGATGTTTAAATCATTTGAATATCATTTTAGCTTATAAAAATATTATAAAGGCCATACTAAATCATTAAAATTAAATATAAATATAGAAATCATTATATAGTTATTTACAATTGTAAAGACAGTATAACTGACGTCACTCGTCAAGTGTTTGTTAACATGACAAGTAATGCTTTTTGAATAATGGTTTTAGCTAACATATTTGTTAAAAGCCTCACTGTTGATTTCTACAAAATAATTTATACGTATTCGTTATTTATCAAGTTATTTTTAAAGACAGTGTAATGATTTGATTAAAATGCTAGTACATTTTAACAGAAATCTTTCCACCTTAACCAAAACATACCTCATTTAGTCTTTATACACATTTACTTTGTAATTATTATTATTATTTTTATTACTTTTTCTTTTAATAATCTATTACTACCTCATTTGGTCTTAGACACATATGTATTTAGTAATTATTATTATTTTTATTACTCCTTTCTTAATAATCTATCACATGCACACTGAACAAACATGTATACAGTGACAACGTGTATGGACGATATCTCAGGATTTTGCACATTACATTCATGCAATCTCGTTTACTTTTGGCCGTCGCACCGCGCTCGAGCGGCGCTCTGTTTGGCCTCGCACTTGGCCCCTGTTTTGGCCTCGCGCCAGCACTCGATCAATCCAAACTTCTCCAAATCACACAACCCCTCGGAAAGGATAGTTTTATTTTTATATTTGTTACGGCAATCGCACTGTGTACTAGTAAATGGCTTCGTAACTTTTGAAGTAAAATTGGAATGTAGCGTAACGTATCACTAGTGAACTAACTACATACATACAAATATGTTTAATAACACAAAAGCTTTACCTAATAATAAATAATACATGTCACAATAACACCTCCACCAGAATTACTTTTGAACAATTCGTCGATGTGATTGTTTATATTTACCAGCACTACACCCCACATTAATATGAACGACCAAAATCTAAAAATTGTTTATCTTTTCGCATATTTTCAATATCAACTCGATATTTAATATGATTGAAAGTTGAGTAACATTTACAAAATTATTATTTTACGTTGATGTATAGTTACAATAGAATTTGAAATCCAACCGAGTACAATAGGAGAATGGGTATTGTTGGAATTCAAGGACATAAACTTCACGATTTATTAATTTATAGTTTCAATACATAACTCCCCGAATCCCAATAACGGAAATTCACGAAACGAGATTATATTATTCTCTGAAACTTCACAATTATAAATATCAACAATGAAAACAAACTCCATTGTAATTGTTACGAAGAAACTTTATCCGAGGAACAATAACTCAATCACGATTCAATTATCAAATTATATTTACGTTTGTTATAATATTTATTAACAAATTGTTGTAATTCCGACAGATTGCGACGAGATCTACCAGAGAATGTTTTCCGACCAAGGTCTGTTATCGCTTCACGGTGGGACCAGACGCGACGTGACCGCTGACGTCATGTCGCGTCGGTCCAGCGTCCACTGATTACACCAAGCTATAAAACACCGTTTACTATCGATTTAACTAACTACAGGTTTTTTGTAGGTGGTAGAGCCCCGCGGAAGGTATTAGTGGTTTCAGCATGAATGGGTCGGCTCGCCCCCGGTACTACCACTCGACCCACGGAAAACCGACGTGAAGTAACAGTGCTTGCATTCTTGCGTTTCGTTCGATCAGTGAGAGCGCCGAATAACCTACCTCCCCTCCACCTCCCCCTTCCCCATTCCCGCTCCCCCAAACACAGGATGGCAACGCACTTGCGATTCTCCTGATGTTGCAAGTGTCGATGGACGGTGGTGATCACTTAACATCAGGTGACCCACCTGTTCGTTTGCCCCTTATGATATAAAAAAAAACAACATTAAACTTCCCCCGAGTTCGTTTCTATTAAAGGTTTTTACTATAATAAAATTGCGCATAGTGCAATAATACCTTTAGCGTTCAAGTGTTGCCGTTAAATTATAAAAATTAAAAGTTTGCTAATTTTAATTGTTGCCCAAATGAATATTAAGTTCTCTTTATCATTTGATTTTGGTAATATCCACACTTTTAATAGGCCTTGACACTTATAACTATGGTTATTAAACTTATTTAAACAATAACGGATTGTTCTAGTTGTTATTAACTTTTTAAGTAATTTAACGTTTCATTACCGAAGATACTTTATAATACACTTGATAAACTTTCGAATCTTCTTTTAAATGTAGATAATATCAGATAACTGAATTAATTTATCTTGAACTTATAGTTCAGTCAGTAGTGTTAAATACTTTTAAGTACATCGATACTATATAGCTTTGGTAAATCAGTGGATGCTCTGCCGGAGTTGTTTGTGTGTTCGTCCCACTAACAGTTGCGTTGTTTGTCTTCATTAACAATAAAAAAACAAGCAAAGCGAGCCGCTATACAACGTCAGCCTGATTTATTTAAATGATACATGACACAAATGAATTAGTTAAGGGTGACTACTCTACCAAGAATTAATTTTATTTCAATTGTATCGAATAATATTTCAGTATATTGACTCGAGTTGTTATATATTAATAAGTCTATAGGACATTTGCAAATATTTAACACTTGATAATTTTTTTTATTTTCATCTATGTACTAAAATGTAAGGTTAATTAACATGATAATTTTTTTAATGATTACGGCGTGGTGTATGTGTTTTTTTCTCTAACAATAACTCGCATGCCCTCGTAACCTTTAATAATAATACCCTTATCTTATCATTTGAAACTTTATTTAATACGATTTTTGTGAACCAGTGAGATCATTTTATTTCTCGAATATGTGATTTTGGATTACTTTCTAATGTTTTATCTTCCAGAGAAATTACTAGGTAAGGTAAATTAGTTTTTAAAAATTTGAGTTAATAATATTAGCCTACAGTTTATTCAAGTACCCAACTTCTACGTAACCCAACAACTTTGCTACATATTTGTACTTAGATGAGATGATAACGCTTGGAGGTAACACTACTCCAGGTTACATATGTAATGGTGAACTGCCGGATATATTAACTGTACATCGCTACGCAGCTCCGGGTATAGTTATACCATGTACCAAGGAAACTAAATTGGAATTGTGACGAACCATGGCGAGTCACATATTAGTCAAACGCACAAACATAATGACATCAAATTAACGCATTATTTAATCTCTGACTAAATTATTTTCCCTTTGATTGTTATTTGAAAAACAAGTTTATTTTGCAAATACGAGTGTTCAGCAAATATATGGTCATAATGTGTTGTCGGATACATGGGGGCAGGTGGGGGTAGGTGAGGGCTGCGACTGTCAAAAACACGCAGTACAAATGGATCGTGTTAATTGATTCCCATCAACAGTGATGAGAGAGTCCGTTAGCAGCATCACGGCTCCTCGCACCGCTCGTTTATTACCTCGGCGCGGCGGCGGCGAGCGCTCCAACAAACTGGCTGCGTATTTATTGTATTATTCATAGATCCATAGTAGGTATTAATACCGATACATAAATTTCATTCAGGTTGAATGTTGGAACTATACTTTTATGTGTGGTACAGAGGAAATCGTGTAGACCGTAGTAAAGCAGCTTGTACACACTAGTTTTCACACTAGAAACTAGGAACCAATAACTTAGTTGTAACAACTCGAACAATAATTTAATTTTTAATTTATTAGATTGACGTTTTGTCGAAATTGGCCACTTTGATCTCAAATATCCTTAGCGTTGGGTTAAGAATTCCAAATTCAAAATTATTACAAATTTATAGTCCAAGTCATAGTTTTTGACCGCTCTGAATATAGCTTTAAGTTCGGTCTTGCGCATAGTGCAGTCAAGAGGTTAATCACCTATAGAGTCGATGCAGTCAGGAATGCCAATAAACATTTCGTAGATACTATCACTGATCACTATTTATTTGGGCAGAGCTTCGCCTTACAATACTTTGTACATAATAATGCGTAGATATCACCGACATCTTGCCATTTAAAGGCCGATCTATGTAAATCAAAGCGATTACTATTTACACATAATTCCGCAAAATAATTTAAGTGACACAAAAATAATAAAGTATGAACAAATTAATGTTATCTAAGCTATACAACAATTTTATATAATTATTCTTATTTATCTATCTCTAATGTGCTTCGACATGTAGATCAGCGACATCTTGCCTTTTATACGCCGAACCATGTAGTCAAAGAATATAATATAATACTATTTATTTCTAATTCTGCAAAATAATTGAATTAAATATAATAACGATCAAACTAATGATTCAATTCTATATAATAATATCAATTCTTATTTACGTCTTATTGAAATCTATATAATAATAATAATAATTCTTATTTATGTATCTTTAATATGGTGGCGCTAGTATCAATGTGTATCTTTAATATGTTGGCGCTTGTGTCAATGTATATATATAACTAGCTTTTACCCGCGGCTTCGCACGCGCTTTTTAAAAATGTATTAAAGAAATGTAAAATTGTGAGTGGGTGTGTACATTACAGAAATGCTTTTTCAAAAACATTTGTAACTACGACACGCACGCCATCTACTGTAACATGTAACATGTACATTAGATATATGAATACTAATAGTATATCGAATGGGATGGGATTTATCATCAGCAACATACCTGGAACTTCAACCTACTATGTACCACACTCAGTGCTCACTAACACTATATAAGAAAGTAATGAAAATTGTAAGCTATACATTATCAAACAATATATCTTAATTCTTTTATTATATAGATATAATATGCCCGTATTGTCGATATACTTAAGTTATTCTTATACGTTGCTATAATCACTGAGTTATGTAGAAGCAAACGCGGTAAATAAAACAATATGGCCCCCAAATTGACCAAAAAGATGATATAATTCATATTACATACAAATATATGACTTTCAATTATGTATATGTATCCTTGGAGTCCAGTAAAGCACACGTCTCACGCGGTTGTAACATATTTTTGGTCAACTTGACATGGACGAATGCACAGGTAGCAGTTAATCACTACATAGCGTACCAATTCAAATAAAAAAAGAATCATTAAAATCGGTTCACAATTGACGAAAATATCGATTAACATACATAAAAAAATACATACAACTGAACATAGTAACCTCCTCCTTTTTCGAAGTCGGTTAAAAAGAAAGTCCTCTGGTCTGTCAGTTTATCTGTTCGCGACAAAGTCAAAAACTACCATTTTCATGCCGTTTTACCAGTAGATAGAATGATTCATGGGGAAGGTTTAGGTATAATTTGTCAAGGTTTTCTTTTTATTATCGGAGCGGGACAACGTCTTCCGAGCCCGCTAGTTATCTGCCCGTAAAAGCCCCGTGAAAGTCGGTCCAACCAATCAGGAGATAGTAGGATATTGCGGACGAAGTCTTCAGTAACAAAATAAATTAGTCTAAGTTACTTCTTATAAGGTGAGTTATCTGCCAGTGAAAGTCCCGTGAAAATCAGTTCAAGCATTACGGATATTCCACTGGGGCCGAAGGCAAACAAAAAACCTAAATTACTTTTTATGAGGTCTGCTATCTGCCAGTGAATACCCCGTGAAAATCGGTCCAACCATTTTGGAAATAGCAATGCGGACGAAGCCGCGGACAAATAAAATAGAATATGTCAACCGCTATAATTTCGGCTATCTGGCAGTAAAATTCCCGTTAAAATAGGTCAAAGCGTTTTGGAGATTACCCGAAACAAACAAACAAACGGACAAAATATAATAATATTAAAATATAGACAAAGTATAAAAAAAATTTTTTTTGGTCATTTGTAGCCATATCCATTGATCAAAAAGTTGTTATTTTATTTGTACATACATAAACTTTATTTTTATAATACGTAATAGATAACAAATAAAAAGTTGGAAATAAAAGTTGTATAAACTTTTTAGATAGGAAAACAAAATAAACTTTGAAAATGTTTGCGATACAAACATACCACGTTACCATGGCAACATATATAATACTAACGCTAACGAAATCTCTCAAAAGGAAAAAAGTGCCCGATTTTGAAACATTCTTCATTGGTGCTCCGTTTTTATTGGTCTTAGCGTGATGATATATAGCCTAAAGCCTTTCTCGATAAATGAGCTATCTAAAACCGAAGGATTTTCTCAAATGGGACTGGTCGTTCCTGAGATTATCACGTTCAACCAAACAAACAAACTCTTCAGCTTTATATATTAGTATAGACTAAAGGGCCCAGCAGACGTTGTCCCACCCTGACTATAAAAAAATCCTTGACAAATTATATACAAAAACGTTCCACATGAATCACTTTATCCACTGGTGAAAACCGCATGAAAATCCGTTCAGTACTTTTTGGGTTTATCGCGAACAGACAGACAGACAGACGCGGTAGGGGACTTTGTTTTATACTATGTAATGATAGTATAGATATGGTGGCGTTAATGTCAATGTTCTGGTCGTGTTCTAGTCTCGTTTCTTGAATGTGCAGCGGCACCGGACGTGGGTGATAACACGTGTCTGTACTTTTCCCATTTTCATGAAAAAAAATGTTGTAGTGGTCTAGGAATAAGTAATAGAACACATTTCAATCGTTTCTAGAAATGTCTGTCTGCCTGTTCGTATGAACACGCATCACTGTTAAAGTACTGGGTTCACAATAAAATCATGAAGCATATCTTCGGAAGTAACTTAGTTTTTGTTTTGTTAAAATCGGTCCACTCTATCAAAAGTTATTGTAATTTGAATGACGGCTCGAGGTAAGTACGAGAGAAGAGTAGTAATCTATACTAATACTATAAAGAAGAGGTAAAGTTTGTGGGTTTGTGAGGTTTTAGGGGGTAATATCTGGATTTACTAAACCGATTTTGAAAATTCTGTCAGTGTTAGATAGCTCAATTATCGAGGAAGGCTATAGCCTATATATCGTCACGACAAGACCAATAGGAGCGTAGCACCAATGAAAAATTTTTTCCCTTTTGAGAGCTTCACCTGGCTTGTGAGTTTTGGGTGATCGCTAACTTTAATTGAATGATCGCCTTTATGCAGTATTTATTAGGTCTTTACCTATGAAATTGCCGTTTTGTATGAAAAAATTTAAACGAATTTTTTTCATGTATTTTTTTTTGTATTAATCGAAGTAATCACCAATGCAATCAATGCATCTTTGCCAACGCAATGGCAGTTTATTGATGCCTTCTTAAAGAAATCAGCTGGACGGGGGGCAACGAATTCTTCAAAGGCATTTTGTACTGCCTCTCGGGTATTGAATTTTTTTCCGGCCAAGGAGTTAACCAAATTCTGGAAAAAGTAGTAGTCTATAGGCGCAAGGTCTGGTGAGTAGGGCGGGTGACGGAGAACTTCCAACCCCAGTTCTTGCAACTTGGAGACCGTCAGCTGTGCAGTATGAGGTCGCGCGTTGTCGTGCAAGAGCAGCGGAGACGAGCGATTGACCAATGCTGGTTGGAGATGTGCCAGCTTCTCCATCATTGTGTTCAGTTCTTCACAGTACACATCTGCAGTAATGCTTACCCCGTTTGGTAAGAAGCTGTGATGAATCACACCGGCGCTAGACCACCAAACAGTGACCATCAGTTTTCTAGGGGTAAGTTTTCGTTTAGGGCATTGTTTAGGTGCTAAACCAGGATCCAACCAACTTGCTGAGCGCTTGCGGTTATCAAACAGAATCCATTTTTCATCGCAGGTAACAATGCGGTTCAAAATTTCTTCATTTGTGTGTCTGTTGAGCAGTGCAAGGCACGTCTCGACGCGTACTTCGCGCTGGCGATCATTGAGTTCGTGGGGCACCCATTTGTCAACCTTTTTTACCTTGTCAATTTGACGCAAATGGACCAATATTGTTTTGACGCTAAGTCGAAAGCTGCTGCTAATTCAGCCGTAGATTGTGTATCATCAGCTTCCACAATCGCCTTTAATTCGTCATTGTCGACCAAAGTCTTCAGACGACCGCGAGGTTCATTTTTCAGGTCGAAATTCCCAGAACGGAAGCGAGCAAACCAATAACAGGTGGTGCGTTGGTTTATAGTGTCAGCTCCGTAAACGTCGTTGATGTTGCGTGCCTCTTGTACCGCGTTGCTGCCACGACGGTATTCATATTCCATAATAACTCGAACTTTTAAAGTATCCATGATGACAAAAAAGATTGAAATGCGATGAAAATGTAACACTACTCAATAAACAAATGACTACTTTTGGAAAAAGAATTCCATGTTTTTAAAATAACATTAATTTGAAATTAGAATTCTTAGCCAAACAAAAATTATTTTGATTTGAAATGGCCAGTACTGCAGAACGGCAATTTCATAGGTAAATACCTATTATTTCTATCTGTGGGATATATCTTGTAGCATACGTTGTGCAGATATTATGCGTGTTACAATACCGTTATTCTGAATAATATACATTCATAATAGATACATAATATGTAATAAAAATAAAATAAAAAACGCCTTTCATAGAAACATCATTTTTCGAAGTGGATGGGTCTTCTAATAATGATAAATATACAAGAAAAAGAAAACAACGAAAATAGCAATAACATGTAATTAACGACAATAAAATTATTCTGATTGCCACTGTACTGCAAGTAGTAATGACAGGACTCATGTGTCAACGTCAGTGAAGTAGAGGGCGAGGCACGCGCACGAGCGTGCTTTCTCCTCTTTTACCTCACTACATCCCTCTGATACCTAAACTTATGTACTGCGCATCTACTTCAGAGCGGTTACAAAGTTTGACTTATAGGCGCGTGTGTCTGTGTTTTGAATTTAGGGAATAATTCGTTTTCGCACCATTTCATTCTTCTTTTCACAAAATAGAAAAATTTAAATATCGCATTATCTATGAATACAAGTTCCAAAATGGTATCAGCTCTGCAGAAACAGCTCAGAAGGAAACGGAACAAAATAAACTCCGTGGCCAGCCACAGATCCTAGTTGACAACTAAGAATTAAAGGTGATCGTGGAAGCAGTTACACCACAGACCACGTCAGAGTTAGTGACAGGCTTCGTTATGGGTGGTAAAACGAATTTAATTCACATGAAACAACTTGGAAAACTTCGAGAAATGGGGTATGAATTGGCTGAAGCACGCCAATAAACATGCAATGTGTGCTGGGTTACATCAGTCAACTGTCACCATAACGAGGGAATTTTGAAAAGTATCGATACTTGTGATGAAAAATGGATCCTTTAGGATATTTGGAAATGCTTACTACAGTAACTGAACCCAGGAGAACCGGCCATTTCCTGTCCCAAGCGAAAGGTGACTCAGAAAAATGTACTGGTAAGTATTTGGTGGAGCAGTGCTGGTGTCATTCATTCCAGCCTTCACAACATCTGGTCAAACAATTACGGAAGCTCTGTATTATTAAAAACTGCAAACTATTATGGAAAAGCTATCCGTTAAATAACCGAGAGACTAGTCAATCTGTCTAACCCACTGCTACTTCAGGACAACGCTAGACCCCATACTTCAAGACAGACAGTCACTAAATTAGAGGAACTGCGGTTGGAATATCTCCGACATTCACCATACTCCAACAGACAAAAACGCAATGTACCTTACTCCCACAGATTACAGTTTTTTTTTCGGAATTTGGACAAATTCTTGCAAGCGAAAAGGTAGTCCAAACCGTCTTCAAAGATTTTATAGCTTGTCGCTCCCACAATTTTTCCATCGATGAAATCTGTAATTAAAGTATGTAGCTAATAGTGGTACATACTTCGATCGATTAAACATATAAATTCACAATATTTTTGTCGTTTTTCCTTTTCCATATAAAACGCTAATCTTCTATACATATAATAAAAATGAAGTGTCTGTATGTAATATCAAAATAACATTTTTTACTGATTGGGTATGAAAGTATACACGCAACTGGATAACAAAAATGCAATTTTTAAAATTTTTCTCGGTCTGTCTGTCTGTTCCGAGTAATCTCCGAAACGGCGGGACCGATTTTAACAGGAATTTCACTGGCAAATAGAAAAAAATACAGCGGGTTACTTACGCTACTTTCAATTAGACTAGCTGTTAACCATGGCTTCGCCTGCAGTACTATCTCCAAAATGGTTCAACCGATGTATACAGGAATTTCACCGTCATATAGCGGACATTATATAAAGTAATTTAATCTACTTTAATTTAGACTAGCTTTTAACCGTGGCTTTACCCGCAATGCTATCTCCAAAACGATTGGACCGATTTTCACGGGACTCTAACTGCTAGATAGCTGACCGTATAAAAATAATTTAGGTTATTCTATTTTAGATTAGCTGTTACCCACGACTTCGTCCGCATGAATTTTAGCAAAAATATGTTGTTCACTGTAAACATATGCGTAAGACGTGCGTTGTACTGGAATCCAAGAATAAATATAATTGAAATTCAGATATCTGTATGTATGTATGTATTCTGAATTATATTGTCTTATTGGTCATTTTGGTGGCATTTTATTTTATTTAAATTGTCAAATATTAAAAACTGCTTAGATAGATATAAAGTTTTATATTTATGCAAGATTTCAAGACGTCGGCTCATTCATTGTTTACAATTCAACATTATAATTATTAATAGTAATTGTTAAGATAGCTGGAGTCTTTCTAATTCTTATTAAACCATAAACGTATTACTTATTGTTAATATGGGCATATAATGTAATTACCTATCTTTAAGACATTTTTTCATAAGTTCCTTATATAGTGTAAGTGAGCACTGAAGGGATATGGTGGGTGAAGGTTTCAAATATGTTGCTGATAATGAACCTCATTTACCACACTGTTAGTATTTATATATCTAATGTATACGTTACATTTTACTGTAAGGGACACGTCCGTCGTACTTACAATTGTTTTTAAAGAGCATTTCTATAATTGGAGATGGTTTCACAATTTTATATTTCTTTAATACAAATTTAAAAAACGCGAGCGGAGCTGTGGGTACACCTAGTTTTATATATAAGGACCTAATGTATAATCGCAACCAAAACAATCGTTGTTTCAACTTTGTTTTAGATAAATAATTAGTTTATTTCGTATTTTGTTTTGAAAATAATATTTATAAAAAATATAATATAAATCAATAAAATCTGATATACATAATATTTATAATAAAAATTAACAATCATCAAAGATTACTAAATTCAGTGGTTGAAATACGATCGTAATTTATTACATTTTTAGTTTTAACTGTATCGCGGTTCGTTTATATAATCCATAGAGATAATCTCTACTCGGTGCGACAGTTTGACCACAGACTAATATATGTTTCACATTGACACATATCATTTTACACATACCGATAGTTATTATCCAGAGAGTACAATTTTTTTTATCTCTGTGCATGTCGTTTTATTTCTCAGCATTAACAGATACGAATCATCCAAATAATACTAAAGGGTAGGGATTGAGGTGAAGTAACGTGATCCTGGGATTCGCGTATCCCACCGTCACGTGCGCGGCGCGGCGGGACTCCTCGCGTCCGTACGCATTGTGAACGCCTCCCCACCCCTCCCACCTCCCGTCTCGTCCCTAGTAACTCCTTTTCTCGGAGTTCCCCGAGCAGCCATTAGATGTCAACGCCGTTCGCTACACTATTCCACTGAGAAAACTTTCTCGAATTTTCTCCTGATCTTGGCGAATAAAATTTATCTACGAAGGTGAGGAATACCTACGAATACTATATATTATTATATATGAAACGGAACTCTGCTTTTGCTTGAACCATGACGACATGACGCGACTTGATATTGTAAAGTTTTGTATATTTAATATATTTGACATATTATTCATGATTCAATAATACACTATCTCTTCATCTCTCTACTTAGATGTAACAACAATTTATTTATTCATAATACGTTAGTAAATGGTTATTCTATAATCGTTTCATATTATGTGTCTAAAACTTACAACTACTTCTTAGCCCAAATAACAAGTTAACTTAAATCGAGCTATGAAAATTCTTCTCTGTACAAGTAAAAATCTCTTGAAAATCATTTCAACTGTTTCGTAGATTAGCCCCTTCAATGTTAATTTATTTGCATAGATTTTTTTAAAACACTTTGTAGGTTTTAGCGTTTGAGCACAATCTCATTAGATGTTAAATATCGATGTGGTTAAAATGCTAAGCACGCTAAACATAAAGGAAGTGCGTGTGCCGTGACCCACCAACATGTGTATGGCGACAGATTTTCAACTTGAGGGTGGTAGCTAGCGAGCGGGCTTAGAAAAAGCCCTAACCCATACTATAGTTCCTTCACGATGTTTTCCTTAACCGCTTCACCGAAAGCTCAGAATCAGTTGCTCGGATTCGAACCTGCGCCCATCGGTACGATGTCTAAACACGCCATCAACTAAGCCATCACTTCAAACACTAAATAAAATATAATGTAGATATTTTTACAAAGTACTATTTAGATTAATGACAATTTATCATGTTTCATGTACAAGTACCTATGTGAATACACAGTATACTAATAGATAATGATGAAGGATACATTACTAGGGTCCTGGGGAACCGTCATGGTATATAATATTTGAGAAGAGCATGAAACTAACATTCTATTCAGCTTGCGGCGAGTTTCTACGAATTAAACCCACTGCGTACTCACGTGTTTCGTAAGAGCAAAGCAATAAACCTAGATATCGGATACAAAATGCCAAGTTAATATTACGTAACGACCATAATGTAAACTAGAATATGTACTCTACTCTATAGAGTTACTCTTTGAAAATATTTTCTATTACATATACAGGGACAGCACTGTCGTTGCTTTTGTAAGGGTTGTTTATGTCTGGTATGTAATCTAAATTTAAGTGGTCGATATTAAATCTTTCCGTTACGTGTTTTTTCTTGTGGAAGACCTAATTATATCGCAGAATATGTCCGAGTAAGCAAAGGTAACTTGGCGTAATGGAGACGCTAAAATCCATATGTCTTAACGGACCTTTACTTCGCTGTCAGCTTACTTTGTCAGTAATTATGAAAAGAACTACTATTACTTAGCAAGTGAGGTTCTAAGATGTTTTATCGTTAATAGCTCATGAGTTGTACCACAATATGCCGCGTTGTAGTAACATTCAATCCATATTAAAGAAAGCGAACGAAGGCAGGAGATTCGCGATCACTCCCGCGTCCGCCTCTCTTGTGCACACACCCTTATTTACACGTTATCAATAGGTAGACAGGTACACTCGGCTTTACGAGGTATCCGTACGCACGTAGGTATTCGCGAAGAGTACCTAGTAGGGCATGCGCATTAAACTTTATACTGTTTTATAATTTTTTATGTCAATTTTACTGTTCCTAAGTATATCCTTACTGTTTATGAATGTATGACACAACATTAAGTCATTTAAACTTTTTATGATGAGCATTTTTTGTAACTATAAATTGTTGTACGGTTTTATTTTTATCTATATAGAAAAAATCGAGTCACGATTTTATAGTGTCAGAGATCGATTCAATGTTTAATCTCGATTACAATAATGGATTGTTATAAGTCTAAATATTGATTATTCGATCTGAGATCGCCATCCCTAACTTTCAAATAATTGTCTGTATTTTAATATGTACCATTTGTTTGAAAGTTTCTACATTAATCACGTTCGATCCGTCCGACGAATTTTAATGAAATTTCATATAGAAATCGATTAGACCTGGTCTCCAGGTCCTCGGGAACTGCCTGACTGACAAACATTGGTTAAACAGCTCCCGAAGCCACCCCCCAAGATGGCCCATCGTCAGGCTGAGCTCCCGACCCGGGAACCTATTAAGGCCGTGTGCTCTCCGTCTGATGGACCCAATCTCTTCCTCCGTTATTGGAGGAGGGCCGCCGAGTACCTCCTCAACTTCCACCCGAGGCGGGGGCATGGGAGAAGGTGGCAGCACCGGAGGGTCGGGGAACAATCCTTCCACAATCCTCACCACCACCTCCGGCTGGAGGGCTTCCATCACCTGGGGCGCCCGGGACCGTAACTCATTCCGAACCATCCGGTACGGGCACCTCATTTATAGTTACTCACCTAGCCCATGAGGAATTAAACATTAATCAGACACTATTACACTTTTCAACCATTTCTAGCTACTCTATACTATACAAATGTTGTTATCACGACAAAGATAAGTATCTAGCCCATGAGAAATGAAACTTTCATCCGATGCTGTGAGACTAAACATCTGAATACAAACCTGATATTTATAGCTACTGTGAATACTAAAGTTTAGTTATGATGATATAGCTACTCATCTGACCCATAAAATGAAACGTTGATCTGACTCTATGAGACTAGCCCTCTGATCGCAAAGTTGATGTTTCTAGCGATTATCCGTACTAAAACTCTGTTATCACGATACAGCTACACACTTGGTCTTTGAGAAATGATACTCTCGTTTGATACGACAAGACTCAAACTCTGAGCGCAAAGTTTATGTTTCTAGTTATTATCAATATTAAAATTCTTCTATCATGAAATAGCTGTTCACCTGTTCCTTAAGTTATGAAATATTGACCAGATACTGTGACACTAAGCCTCTGAGTGCAAACTCGATGTTTCTAACTATTATCTGTACTAAGATTCAGTAATCATAAATACTGTCATTACCAAACTTTAAAAAATTGAAACCTTGCCCCTACACTGGGAGACTAAACATCTAAGCACAAACTTAATGTTTCTAGCTATTATTTACACTATGATCCAGTTACCACAATACTACTCCTCATGAGAATGTTGAGAAATTATACCTTGATCGGGCACTAAATGGCTAAAGATTTGAGCACAAATTCGATGTTTCTATCTATTACGTATACATATTTAGTTTTAGTTACACTGTCCTTGACCTAGTATGACCTTGGGAAACTATAATTTATTTTGGTACAATGGGATCCAATATAACAAAAAGTAGAACATCAATAAGAAGAAAATATTGTAATATTTTTTATAAAACCTTCAAAGTCTTTTCAAATGAGCAATAATTCCCCTGATTATCAGTTGTGTATGTGTGCGTGATCTGTGCACGTCTAGTACGATTCGATGCCAAAATTAAGAGCGCGTCCTTAATACATTTAGATGATTTTATTAGTCACTGTTTTTTTACATTAGGTTCCACACGGATGGCTTCGCGGGCACAGCTATATTTCCTAAGATCGTGCTTGAATGCGGTCTCCCTTTGAAGTATGAGCCGTAAAGGTAATACATGCGAGGATTTAATCATTTCATCATTGTTTGAGGAATGTTCTGGAACAAGGACACATCGAATAGTTCGCGTGGCACCTGCCTATCTGCCTGTGGATTACTTTGTTAAAATTAGTTAATCTTTGTTGTGCAAATGTGGCGTTTATCACGCGAACTATAAGGACCGTAATCGCTTGTACAGTTTACGAAAATTACTGAGGTTTACTACCTTGCTAATTTCCGCAAACTCTACAAGCGATTATAGTCCTTGTTTAATTTAATGTCCCTAAACTTTTCCTATTGTAATTTGTAACTTCCAACACACGTGTAATACGCGCTCACGCTGTTAGTTTCTCATCGCACGATTCACTCTCGATGTAGGAATAAATAGAACATTTTGTCAATTTTTTTTTTTTGTATTAAAATGATAGGACTATTAGAACTGGCAGTGGCTAATAATACCTTCCTCTTATTTGTGGGACTCTAGCGATTGATTTTAAAAACATTAGCAACTAACTAACTAACAGCTATAAGGCGCGTCTAAAAAGAATATACTAGATACGAAGACCTAATAACAAATAATTTAACTAAAATGAGTTAAGTAAATAGTCAGAGTCTTAAAAATGCCCACTGATATTGATCGTTTACCAAAAAGAAAAACAAATTAAGAGGAAAAGTGATATTGTAATCAGGACATTTAAATATAAAAGCATTTCGTAATAAATGAAGACCTTTTCCTTCCCCGTACCGAGTAATCTAACATAAATTGAATGACACAAACCAAGTTTGGAGAAAACGCTCTGCCTCCCTCGCACCCCGCTCTCGCCACCGCGCCGCCCTTGCTATGAAGGCAACTATTAGTTCGACTTAGGAAATTTCATTAAAAAAACACTGAACTGATATCTTAAAACAATTACTTAAAGTTAAACAATAGCTTGAATACGTCATTACAGGAACGGGGCCGTGTCGCGGTTTCGATTCACGGTATTTCAACGCGACCTCGAAATTTCTGTCAATGTTTCTATTCTTTAATACAAGTGCTTAAAGCGTTGACAGCATGTGGTAGAGCCGAAAAAAATGTAAGGCTCCGTTATTTCTAGTCTCACTTCGACACCACTACAATCATAATTCATTCTATATAAATTCCTCTTTTCACACCTATCAGTCAAGATAAATCCTGGTGGTCTAGTGGTTTAACCAGTGGAATATCAATCCGATGTCCGCAGGTTCAAACCCCGGCATGTACCAACGAATTTTTCGGAATTCGTGTACATTTACTAATTTAAATTGGTAACACTATCGGCTGACGGTGAAAGATAACATCGTGAGGAAACCTGAACCTGAGATATGTTCTTGTAGTACTACTGTATGTGGGAAAACATAGAACTGTGGACTTCTCAAAGTTTGAGATGACCCATACTTTCCTTGGGGAACAGGCTTATAGATCTGCAATAGGTGTGTTACAGGCTGATGATTATAATGATGACACCTCTCAGGTGTTTAATTTAATCTTAAAAATCTAATCGCAATACTCCTAATGGAAAAATATGATATAAAAATAAGAAAAAACTAAACATTTCATGACATGAAATTGCTCTCATGCAACACGTCAAAGGAGTGAAGTACTGAATCGTATTAAATTGCGATCAGCCCTCTCTCCCTTTATATTGTCAATTCCAAATGATCTCTTTGCGACAACAACTAGTATAAATAAAAAAAAAGATATGAAATTGCTACCAAAATTCATATTAGCTACATGTAGGTTTATAAGTAAACAGTGCATACGTATATATAAACAAAGCAGTTATTCGCGGCCGCTCTGGTATTCACGTGGTCACTATAATTAAACGCACGGTATGTGAACGAAGCATAATAATATTATTTCTAACTTTTAATTGCTCATTAGCATCGCGGTGCAGGAATTAAATCCATTTAAAATTGCCGTTTATGTTATAACTGTTATATAATGTAATATCAAAAATAGCCAGAAATTAGTCGTTCCATGTTTAGGCATGGTTAGGCTTCATAAAAAAAGGCTATTATAGAGTGGATCAATATGTGAACAATGGTGATGTCTGGAATTGACTTCTCTCTGTGCAACCATTAAAAACGTTTGTGAAATTTACTATTATATAGAATATATTATTATTCTAAATATTATATATATTTGTTAAAAAGATAAACCAGATCGAGTTTCTTGCCGGTTCTTCTCGATGACTGGGTTGTTTTCCGAACCGGTGGTAGTTTTGACGTTCATAAGTGCCTTCTTAGGGCCTAAATTGAATAAAGTGTTTTTGAATTTGAATTTAAATAATACCAGTAACGTAACAGTAATCGTTTTTAGGTAATAGTGTTAGGTTCTACAACAAAGTCCCAAAGCACATTACCGATTTGTATGATAGTAAGTTCAAGCACGAATTTTAATTTCAAAAGATTATAGAGTGCATCATTATGTGAACAATGGTGATGTCCAGAAAGAACACCCTTCTCTGTGTATCCCTTTTATTTCTCACATTCTAGAAGGTCGTAACTTAAAGAAAAAAGTAGTTATAAACTAACCGTTAGTGTGTGGTCACTCGTGCTCACTCTCACACTCTATATCAATTGACGATTGCTTCCAAGATCCTGGTAACCCATCGAAACAACTGGAAAATCCAAGTTCCAATCCAAATTGAAATCAACGACACTTCACGTTGGCGAAATAAACCGGAAGGTATTTGGAAACAAATCTAGTTGAAAAGCTAACGAGACGATCATATACTAGATAATGTTCTATTACCATATAAAATACAATTTAAACAGCTATAGCGTATGAAATTAATTAAAAATAATTTAGTTACAATTCTAACACAAGAACGTGCAATAAAATTAAACTGCAACTCGGAAATGCGTGTCTGATTCACACAAAACATTTCCACTGTGAATCACGAGTCCACACTTTAATAATTCCGGTAAATTCTGTCCGCAACATGGACGCTGTAGGTAATTACAAACGCCTAAACAGTTACTCGTTACGAGTAAAGTGGCTCATTTAATAAGTGTTAAGAGTGAGAGCGGACGAGCCGAGCGCGCTGTGCTCAGCGAGCGCGCCGCGAGCGCAACGAGCGATGCGGTGACATTTATGCGAGCGTGTATCTGATTTATGTTATTGTTACCGACTTTATACAACTCGTATAATGTGTTTAACAATATTATGTGTTAAATTATATTGTATTTGTTAAAACGACTGCGGGAAATTCCTTTCTTTATTAGCTAGGACTTTGAAGTGGTTTTATCTGCAGTCGATTCATGTTACATGTTACCAAAATGCTGTTTCGGTACCAATTCATTAACGGTTAAATGACACGATGTTCTTTATAAATTTTAGCGTATAACTAATTATTATATAACTAATATTAAATGAAGATGTGGTCTAAGATAACAATACGTTAAATCTAGAGGAGGATTTTTTTTTTCGAACTGACTACGCTATTGACCTAGCAAGGTCTTAACAGCTTCACCGGACTACAACAGGAGGATTGACTCTCAAGTTCTATTGCCGTTCTCAGTACTCATATTCTGCAGTTATTATACAATGGTACTGTGTTCTAGAAACGACTCCATCTCTGTGCAGGCGGTAACAATGATGTCACTATTGACAGTAAATATCACTCACATAGTAAAAAAAATACAAAGTCGATCAGGTTTCTTACCGACATTTTAGTGAGTCAGTGCGTTTCCTTTTACTTATTATATGAAATATTTCAAGCGTTGTGTCGAAACACTTGACTTGTAAAGACAGTTTGAACTAATGGTGGGTTCTTGGTTTATTGATAGTCGCCATTCTAATTAGTTACTACTCGATGAAATGCAGCCACATTGCCATTTTACTATATAAAGTACATAAGAAAATAGTAAATATTCCCGACGAGCTAAGAACCTACTGTACAAAGAGTCCTTTTAGATCCAAATGGTTGTAAATATATGAATTTCATTACCGCGGTCTCTACAGTACCGTCACATATCTCATTTCTTATTTTCCAGAAATCTGCAATAATTTATAATCATAGGTTTCTATCGAATAAATACAATAATTATATAAAGGATAAATATATTAAAGTTGTGTGAGTACTTGAAATGGTTTCACTGTGGAATGGCAACGACCACTGTAGTTTATATGCTAATTAACTCCACTGTACACTAGGTAAAACATGTTTTGACATTAAACCTGTATGAAATATCAATACATTAACACATTATATTTTCTGTGTATTCTTCCTCACATTATAATATTATTTGCATAGAAATTTGACGTTTAATATTACCTTATTGTTATTAATAATAACAACATTTCACAGAAGTGACATTAAATCAGTAAAAGAAGGTTGTATTTATTAATAAAAATGCGTTTAAGAAAATAAAAACGAGATCACAATTAATGAATGTTATCGACACTCCTAGCAAAAAAGAAATAAAAACACACAGTTTGTTACGTTCATATCTTAAGTGTACCACGACGTTCATTCTATTTTCCTTTTCCAATTGTAAAGACTATATATCTATCTATACATATAATAAAATTGAAGTGTCTGTATGCAATAACAAAATTTAAAAAAATAACTGATTAGGTATGAAAGTATACACGCTAGTGATAACAAAAATGCAATTTTTAAAATTTTTGTCGGATTGTCTGTCTGTTTGTTCCGGGTGATCTCCGAAGCGGTTGGACCGATTTTAACAGGAATTTCACTGCCAGATAGCTGAAATTACACCGGGTTACTTAGGCTACTTTAGATTAGATTAGTTATTAACCGCGGCTTCGTCCGCAATGCTAACTCCGAAACGGTTGCACTGATTTTCACGACATTTTCACCGGCAGATAGAAGACATCATAACAAGTAATTTAGTTTTTTTTTTAATTTATGCTAGCTGTTAACCGTGGCTTCGCCCGTAGTGCTATCTCCGAAACGGTTTGACCGATTTTTACGGGACTTTCACCGACAGATAGCGGACATTATAAGAAATTATTTAGTCTAATTTAGTTTAGACTAGCTGTTAATCGCGGCTCCGTCGGCAATGCTATCTCCAAAACGGTTGGATTGATTTTCATGGGACTTTCACCGGCAGATAGCGGACATCATAACAAGTAATATAGTCTTTTTTAATTTAGACTAGCTGTTAATCGTGGCTTCGCTCATAGTGCTATCTCCGAAACGGTTCAACCGATTTTTACGGGACTTCCATCGACAGATAGCTTATCTTATAGGAAGTCATTTAGGTTATTCTATTTTAGACTAGCTGTAACCCACGACTTCGTCCGCATGAAATTTAACAAAAAATATGTTGTTTACTGTAAACATGTACGTAAGACGTGTGTTGCAGGACTCCAAGAATAAATATCATTGAAATTCCTATATCTGTATCTTTGTATGTAATTTGAATTATTTAACGTCTTTTTGGACATTTGGCGGCCATTTTTCTTTAATTACCGCGTTTTCGTCTTCATAACTCAATAACCATAGTAACATTAGTAAGATTATTGTATCGAGTTCAATGAGCATTATTTAAATTGTCGAATATTAAAAACTGCTTAGACATATATCAAGTATCATATCTTGATTTATATTTATGCAAGATTTCAAAACGTCAGTCTGCTCATTCGTTGTTTTCAATTCAACATTATAATCATTAATAGTCATTTTGAAGATAGAATGGGGTCTTTCTAATAAGACATTAGATCATAAACGTATTACTTATTGACAATATGGACAGATTACATCACTATAATAATATCTTTAAGTTATGGTATCATTACTTGCTTATACAGTATAAGTGAGCACTGAG
>AP028428.1:539000-704276 GCA_036509395.1 Antheraea yamamai
GCCGGGTCATAAAGCTCGGTCTACGCAGTCTTGGTTGGAAACGAACGTTTCGGACTTCATCAGAGCTGAAGACTGGCCGTCGTCTAGTCCCGATCTTAATCCGCTGGATTATGATTTATGATCAGTTTTAGAGAATACAGCTTGCTCTAAACGCCATGATAATTTGGAGTCCCTAAAACAATCCGTACGATTTCCAGTGAAGAATTTTTCCATGGAAAGAGTGCGTGCTTCTATTGATAACTGGCCTCAACATTTAAAGGACTGTGTTGCAGCCAATGGACACCACTTCGAATAAGCTTTTTATATTTGAAATTGTTTTATATTTATGTATTAAACTAACACACTGTAAAAGTAATAAATGTTATTTGCAATAGAATTTTTTTTCTTTGTTTCAGTATTTATGGCAAGCTTATGTATATTAGGCACATATTATGGTACAAACACATTTTGTCTTTCTGCAATTCCTCTCCATATGAACTTTAATTATGCAAAATCTCACAGACATCCGTACGCGCAGTGTGATTTAAAAGGGTTAAAAAAGATGTATATGCGTATTTTATTAATACTTCATAGATTTTAGCGTATTAATAATCTCCTTTTAATGTGGTTTAACATGGTAAACACGCTAAATCTAGACAGGGACTGGCTTTCAAGTATATAAGTTTTTGGCGCAAGATTTTACACTTGAGGGTGGTAGCTAGCGAGGCGTACTAACAAATGCCCAACCACTACCATTTAATTATATATAAAAGATTGCACTAAAC
Organism: Antheraea yamamai; assembly: GCA_036509395.1. NCBI lineage: Eukaryota > Metazoa > Arthropoda > Insecta > Lepidoptera > Saturniidae > Antheraea > Antheraea yamamai. The sequence continues at coordinate 539,765 of AP028428.1, forward strand.
ATGTATTTCCATACCGATATGATTATTGAAAAACAAGTAATTACCTTTAGTACATATACTCGCGTGAACGTACGTGACAAGAAAGATTCCCTCCGATATGAAGTGTGTAGTGAATTGTAGTTTCACCACCGCGGCGATGTGGCGTCGTTATTATCAAAATACTACCAGTTTCTTCTGTATAATAGGAATCTTCTACAAACTGGCAGCACTTTTACCGCTGGTAAACACGTTCTCAGCCTCTCAATAAAATGCAAAATTAATTATAATAATAAATCCTGCTTGACATGAATTAAAGAGTGATGGCATGTGTTCGCGTCTAGCGTCGCGTGAAGCAACAAATTAATAAATTAAAAGTAATCAGTTATGCAGACAGTATGTTAGGTTACTTACTAAGTGAGCTCGTACTTGTAGATTCAATTGGGCTAGTGGGAGGAGGCTTGCAGCCGACAGCGCGGCCTGCAACGCGCGGGTCGCACCTCTACTCTCTCACACCCCACTCTCATGAAATATGTTCAGCCATTTGAATTGACTTCGCCGGCTTATTGGAAAGGTTTAAATCACACCGCTGGGCTGGGATTTAAGAAAACTGCCATTGGTTTTAGTAATTTACTAGCATACGGTCAAAGCTCCCCACGCGCTTTTCAAATTGTAATTAAAAATAAACTTTACGATGGAGAATTCCGAAAACGCTCTTTCAAATACGTTTGTACATTCAACACACGCGCTACCTACTATAAGTTAATTGTATTCTTCCTATAATCCTCGCTCAAGTGTAAGAAATAAATTAGGTACGTAAAGATATATCATTAAAATGAACTGCATGACAACTCATAAAATACAAACAAACAAAGATTGATCTTTATATATTGGATATGTAAATACTATGTGTGCCTAATGAATTTACCATCATTAGTAATTTGAAAATTTAAGCCATTATATGACCCTCTCAGTACCCACCTACAATTTCCACACTCAGCGAGCTACGTAATATCATTCATAACGATATAGTATACCTATATATTTATCAAAAAATGCCAAACAGACAAAATGAGTTTAACTTTAAACTTGTTAAAAAGACCTCTTTCTATCTTCATAATGATTCTTGATTATACTGTTGAATTGTAAAAAAAATGAGTTCACAATTCCTTTTCTAATTAGGGATAGAGAAAGAGTTTAACTTTTATATTTTTTATAAATCTAGATGTAAAACTATGTTTTTCTGTAAGCAGCTTTCAATATCTAACAATTAAAATACCGCTCATTAAAGTCGTCGCAATATTCTCATACGTTACTACTGAGTTAGATGCAAGTGCAGCAAGTAAAACAAAATGGGTGCCAAATTACTCAAAATGTCAATGTAATTGAAACTACAATATCGTGGTGGGGCGTTGGAGGCAGCAGTTATAAAAGTATAACGTCAATCATAGATGATGCCTTCTTGTCATTTAATCGATCAATCACTTAAGATCAATCAAGTATATTACTAATCATAAAAGCGTTTACCTTCAACAGCAAACACGATAACTACTAAATTCTGTGAAAATTGGTCTAACCGTTTTGGAGATAGCACTGCGGACGAAACCATGGGTAATAGTCTAAAATAAAGTAACGTAACTTACTCCTTATAACGTTAGCTATTTGCCAGTGAAAGTCCTGTGAAAATTACTCCAATCGTATCGGAGATTAGCCGGAACAAATAGACAGACAGACATAACATTTAAAAAAATGTTTTTTTGTTGTAAGTAGAGTATATACTTTTATATTCATTTATTAAAAAACTACTATTTTGACATTACTAACACACACTTCAGTTTTATTACATGTATAGAGTAAAACATTATGGACAAGCTTGTACTAGTACGTATATCAGTGTCCGACGCATGGCCACTTTTCATATTCTCCATTAAACACCCGGATATTTAGTTTCACTAATTAAGTATTATTTCATGTTGCACTCGACACTCCATTCATTCAGTTAAAAAGCTTTCACTGCTGACTTTAGTTTATCTAAATATCTCCTTATTATTGATTCTATCCCCTCCATTATAACCCATGCCTTTTTTATTGCCTTTTGAGTAAACTCAAACTTTCTTTATCTCTTTTCTTACGCCAAAATTATTTTAATGCGTGACAGGGTTGTTATACCTTTTTAACCGGGAGTACGAATCGCGCCTCCTTTATTTTGAAGCCGACACACATTGTGCCCAAAATTTCCTGGAGTATTTCAATTACCCCTCGACTTTGGCCCATTAATTTTTCACCCTCATTTCGGTGCGGGTTCCGGGTGAGCGAGCGCGGCCTGCTTCGGCCGCTCGTAAAGGAGCGCCGCCGCGCTGCGGTATCCCCGAACAAATTCCTGAACCGAATTAATACATGTAGTAAGGATCGAGTTCTTATATACTTACCGGGGGTTTATTTGGAAATATTAGATGTTACTTCACCAGGAGAATTGTGTAGAGATCAAAGAACAAATAAATTTTGTATATAAATTGTTATTGCGCGTGATATCAATGCAGAACAAACATAAGATATAAAAGGACGGTTTTAAAAGTAAAAATATTTTTTCTCTGGTTTATGCTATATTTTTCGTGATAGTCTAGTTGTTTAACCAGTGGAATATCATTCCGATATCCGCAGGTTCGAACCCCGGCATGTACAAACGAATTTTTCGGAATTTGCCTACATTTACTAATTGAAATTGGTAACACTATCGGCTGACGGTGAAGGAAAACATCGTGAGGAAACCTGAACCTGAGAAATGTTCTTGTAATATGACTGTATGTGAGAAAAATTTTGTGGATTTCTCGGAGTTTTAAATCGCCAATACGTCGTGAGCTGGCATGGTAACTATGCCCATACCTTCCCTCGGGAAGAGACCTATGGTCCTACAGTGGGTTTCTTATAGGCTGATGACGATGTGTTATATCGCATGTATAGGATCTCTGTATCTATACTAACAATGATATTAAACAGTACTGAATCATAAAGTTATGAAAATATTCTAGCTCAAATGAGTTGCCCAAATAACATAAGATAAATAATGTTGCTTCACACCCCATTAAAATTTGAACACTGGAACATTAGCTTAAACATAAACAGGAACGCTGTGCGTGTGTAATCTGTACGCGTCGGGATGTATATCTCGCGACTTTGCATCACCCTTTAAAATGATTAATGAAGTTGCACATACAAAATTTATACAACCGCGTAAAATTAATGATACCCTACGCTCAGTCGATCCGATCGTTATCATACCTATATGTATAATATAATACACACACATGTATATATTACAGAATATTACAACGTTCGTGTACGCAAGCGCTCATGATGCGACATCGAAATATTGGCGTTACACCTTCACTTATTCATATAATTTTTTTAAATTTTTAAATTTTTATAGTAATTCATAACTCGTTCTATTAAATATTTATTAATACATTTTTACAATACTATTCATCTTGACGACGACAGTTTTTCTTGAATCTACATCTAAACAAGATAGTTCGTATTTACAGTATCTACGTTCATGGCAAAGAAGTACTATTCACTAATGTATCACAGCCCATATTTATAGTTAAATAGAATATTCTAGTGAGTCGAGAAACTGGAACAGCAAACTACACGCTTAACACGAAGGATAAGTACATCTTAATACTTTTAAGATACATATTTTATTTATTTTAATCGGAAAGTAAACTTTGTGTTTCAAATGAAGAATAGTAGAAAACAGTTACTGAACCAAAATTGTCGAGCTAATAATTTTGAGCATATTTAGATGGCATTTATAATGTTTTTATCGACATCTGAAAACTGCTTGTTCTATTTGCGCTAGAACTAAAATATTCTTTAAAAACAGTCAAAATCAAAATCAAAATTCACTTTATTCAATTTAGGCCCTGAGAAGGTGCTTATGAACATCAAAGCTACCACCGGTTCGGAAAACAACAAGAGGCGTCATTTCCAGACGTCATAATCGTTCACATATTGATCCACCCTATAATAATAACCTTTATATATTAAAACACGCTTGACATGGTTCTTGTTTTGTTATACACTTTATTTTTTTATACTTTATACACTATGTTTGCGGGGTGGTAGGGTGTCTGTACCCGACTGGATCGCGACCACCGTACACCAGGTGGAACACCCGCCATAGTGACACGTTTGGGCGTGTCGCGTTCCGGGATCAGCCGGTGTATATCCAGCAACCGGGGGGGGGCTGTCCCTGACTGGGTCGCTTTCAGGCCGGCATGACAGCGGTGACCGGCGATGGATAGTATGTCTTTCGGTGGTCGCCATTGTTTTTGGATTGTACTGTGCTTACCATCAGGCACAGTACAGTCACTTTGCCGAGCTACAATAAAAAAAAAAAAAAAAAAAATACAACCTAACACTATTACCTAAAAAAATGTTTTTGGACTTAGTGAGCCTGAAACATGGAATGACCAATTTGTTGCTGTTTCTAGTATTTAAATTATGCTGGTCTTTTACCAAATCCAGCATATCTATGTTTTTGTAGACATACATTAAATTATCAAGAATATATTGGGAGCCTTACAATATGCTCTAAAAAACAAAAGTGAAGGTGGGCAGGACATATAGCGAGATACGCGGACAGAAGATAGACATTAAAGACAACTTGGAAGGACCAAGAGGAAAAAGGAGAAGAGGGCGTCCCAGAAAAAGATGGATAGAGGACATAAAAGCGATAGCAGGAAAATAATGGATACAAAAAGCTAAGAACAAAGAGGTCTGGAAAAAATAGGACGAGGCCTTTACCCGAGAAGGGATTCCGATCGATGGTATGGACATCAGTAATAGTGTTCAAGAACTTTTATAAAATCTATATAATTTTCAATATTTTTGCTAATATGTAAACTTAATTTATCTTAAAAAACATGTAAAGATCGGAAATAAGTGGGCTTTATTATTATTATTATTATTATTGGGAAGGCAGAGTTAAGATACCGAATTCCTGAAACTTAGTCTTGAATAATTCGCGAGGCCTCATATTATAAATTGCTCGAACTGCTCGTTTTTGTAATAGGAATGTGGTGTTCACCTCAGCTGCTGTCCCCCACAACAAAATACCATAAGACATTAAGCTGTGGAAATAAAAGTAGACAACTCTAGCAGTGGCAATATCTGTTAGCTAGCGAATCTTTCTAACTGCAAATGCAGCAGAACTTAATCTTCCCGCCAATTTTTTTACGTGAGGACCCCATTGTAATTTTGAATCAAGTGTAATACCCAAGAATACAGTATTGTCAACTAAGCCTACTAGATTCCCATCGATCTCGATTCTACTATGAGTAAACGGAACATTAGGCAAGGTAAATCTTATACATTTTGTTTTGTCGGCATTAAACAATAGATTATTTAAAGCAAACCAATCGGAAATTTTATTTAAAGTATTATTTAGATAGTATATATAGATAGTATCCTGTACGGTGTCCTGCAACAAATACAACACACCACGACAATAAAACCACTTGTACTATAACTTACAACGATGACGTAGATTTGAACAATACAAAAACATCGATGTTGTTATTGGATACATCGTAAAACATGGAACCTATATATCAATGTATCTTTTTCAAAGAAAAACATGGATATATATTTTGTATGTCCTTCCTCATCGTGCCAGTTCTGAGCTCACCTCATTCGGCGTTATAAGTGTACTGATAGTTTACAACCAGATATACTCAAGTTTCCACTGTATAAATATGTGAATTAGTATTTATAATTTCTATAAACAACTGTTAAAAATTATATGTTATCATGGTGAAGAGTTTTATTGGAATCCAAACAATTAGTGAATAACTACAGCGAGTCACGCTACTGCGACATATTACAACACCGTGTCACTGCTCTATGATCCCGTCGTTATAATATCACATTCATTATTAAGCCTGACATTTATTCTTGTAAATTAATTGAATTATAATTAAATAAATAACTTAAAAACATTTACCCACAAAAAATTAAAGAAAGAGGCGTCAATTTTAATAATCATTTGTCAAACGAGGATGCATTTATAGACCTCAGGCATACAAACATAAATTTATGCAATTATATCTAAATTCAGTGATATTATAAGTCAAAACTATAATATTATTGTCTATATAAAATAATGTATAAGCAACTATTCGATACAATATCATATACTTACAATCAGAAATATAATTGAGTTTGGTTTGTTTCTTAATCAGGTTTCCAGAATCTTCGTCATATCAGTACGTTTGTTATTCCAATTTACAAGAATATCTGATGAAATACGCGACGGGTTTTGAATATTTGAGCATGTATTAACTAAATCAACGTAATATTCAATTTATATATTTGAAACTTGAAATATAAGAACCGCCTTAAAGTCTTATGTACCAAATAATTAATTCAATTGATAGACTCTGAATCTGCCTTCTTTGACGATGGAAAATTATTTGGGAACCCACTAATCAACTCAGCCCAATTACAAGAAGACCTTAACAAAATACAGGGCTGGACAAAAGAGTGGATCATCAACTTAAATACAGAAAAATGCAGTGTCTTTCATCTAGGTATCTCCAACCCCAGACTCACATACTGCTTAGAAGGAAAACTCTTAGATTCTGTAAAATTACAAAAAGACTTGGGTGTACTTATATCTGATAATTTAAAATTGGAAGAACATATTAATTCAATAGTCAAGAAAGCTAATTCATTTGTGTATGTAGTTCGTAGAGCTTTTCAACCACTGACTGTGGAGGTCTTTCGTAAAATATACAAAACCTACATAAGACCACTCCTTGAATATGGCTTCCAGATATGGAGTCCCTACTTCCAGAAAGATATAAACCTTCTAGAAAGTGTTCAAAGAAAAGCCACAAAAATACTGCAATCTTTAAGGAAAAAATCATACCCAGACAGACTGCTTGCACTGCACCTGACTACTCTCGAAGAAAGACGCCTTCATGGTGACCTCATAAAAACATACAAAATAGTTACTCATAAATACAACATGCCATACTTACGTGAAATGTATATTTTAAGAGACACAACAAGATCTACAAGAGGAAATCAAACCAAAATAAGTCAATCACTTTCACACACAACAATTGCACACAATTTCCTCAGTAACAGAGTGGTTCTGAACTGGAACCGATTACCTTACGAAGTAGTATCTGCTAGTTCTGTCCATGGTTTTAAAAACCGACTCGACAACTCCGGACTAATAAACTTACTTTAATAAATGAACATCTGTAGTGACCAAAACCTGACAAAAAAAATTTCGACATAGTGTGATATAGATGTATCAGCAATTATGCTGCTTGTCTATTAACTATAAATAAATAAATACATAATACCCATATAAAAACCCAATAGAGCTATTATTTAATACTAGCTGTACCCGCAGCTCCGAACGCGTTTTTTAAACATGTATTAAAGAAATATAAAATTGTGAGACCATCTACAATTATAGAAATGCTCTTTAAAACAATTGTAGGTATGACACGCACGTCCCTAACAGTAAACCGTAACGTATACATTAGATATATAAATACTAACAGTGTGGCAAATGAGGTTTATTATCAATAACATATTTGGAACCTTAAGACACTATATACCCTCAGTGCTCGCTTACACTGTATAAGGAAGTAATGAAAAAATGGCATAAACATAGATAATGATATATATGAGCCACCTCCGAATTACTCACAACTATAGCGATGGCTTGATGAAACCGGACGTTGAAGTTGAAGCACGATGAATTTTTCTCTCAATAAAAGACTTGTTACTAGTAGAGCAGCGAAGGATGTGCTCGCGTATACAGACTCGATCAAAACAGACTATTCGATTACTATTCACTATCTATTAGTACTAACGATGACTGTCTATCTATTCGATTACTCTATTACGCGGTTACTATTACTATGACAACCACTCTGTATGCCGCCCGCGTCTGAATGTCCGCGCTCCGGGCCTTGCCTATACGGCACCGGGGTCGCTCGCCTGACGCTGGCGGTGCTCCGCCAATCAGAGCACTTAATAGCCACGCGCACAGCGTCAGGGCTCGGCTAAATCTACTACACAGGGCGGGGCGGGGGCGCGACGAGTTCCCTTCGCGTGCTCTTTATTTAATAAAATATTTTACAATTATTCTTACCGCTAACGTCTTATAATACTTTAAACTATTATACTATACTATAATTAATATTACAAGGGTTAGTACTGATTTTAATACTATCTCTATACACTATTTCTATATAAATCACTATAAAACTACGCGCAATTAAGTATACATCACTAATTAACACAAAACACTATAAATTGTCGCGAACAATATAATATGCCCATATTATCAATAAGTAATACGTTTACGGTCTAATATCTTATTAGAAAGACCCCTTCTATATTTAAAACTAGCTGACCCGTGCAACTTCGTCTGCATCAAATCGGTTATCACTGGTTTCAATTGTAAATTTAAATGCGAAAAATTTTAATAAACCTAAAACCCGACTGCAGCCACACTTACCGTTTCCAATTGTAAATCCAAACTATCAAGGGACTCACTCACACATATGCCCAGATGGTATGTGAGAAATCTTTTAAAATAAGCCTAGAACCCGTTCTTAGCAGGGTTCGTTCTACCGGGTTCAATTAAAATAAAAACTAACCTACATATATTGGCGGTAATGTAAAAAATCTTGAGAGGTCTATGGATCCCTAGTTGGAACGAAGTTCCTTTCCCTTTTTTGTAGACGTTTACTATACAGTCAGTATAGTTTACATTATAAAATATCAAGTCGATAGAGTTAAATTAAACGATAAAATATATTCATAAAATAAATAATGATAAATTAAACACTGAATGATATCATAACTATTTTCAACCTGTGTTAAAACTTTTTCACACTCCATTGTACCGAAAAAAAATATAAATATTAAAAAGTTGCACTTGCTGTAACTATTCGTCTAAGAGCTAGCAACGGTTTCGACAGCGAATTCGAATAAGGCAGTTTATTTATATATCTTTATGTTCTTTCAAACAGCGTGCGGGCTACATTGCTGCCGGTAAACGTTGCGTTTATTAGTGCATACCGCACCTGTACAGGCAAAAATATTGATTTTAATATAATTTAGAATCTTTTGTTTTTCACTAACTTTGAAACGCTACTAAAACATGAAATTATTTTTGCCAGGCATTTTTGTTATTGACAATAATGTGCCCGATGCTATTTTTTGTAAATAAAAAAAGTATATTCAAACCGTGTTAAGATAGCTGTAATTTTAATATTATTTTATTGAAACATAAAAGAGAATAAATTAAAAATAATATGTATAGAATAACTTAGCTATAGCTATAGTTTAGCGCAACACTGGCTGTATGATAAAGACAGCGATAATTGTGGAAGCGCCTGTTATAGACGCATGTATTCAAGATGGCGTCAGTCCTAAGTTATATGTTTACGTTTATCGTTGTTTTTCATTGTTTACGGTGAAATCTCAATATCATGATGGTTAATAAAATGAAATATGTTCTTTGCAATGGAAAAAATAAAATGGTTTGAAATGAATAATTTTATTTATAAAGAATATCATCGGGCACATTATTGTCAATAACAAAATTGTCTGGTAGTGATAAATTCATGTTTTGAATAGCGTTTAAAAGTTACTGAAAAAAAACGTTCCTAAATTATATATAAATCAAAATTTAGACCTGTAAAGGTGTGACGCGCATTAAAAAACACAACGTTAACCGGCTATCAGGTATGCTGAATCCTGTTTAGAAGGGCATAATATATTGTCATATTAAAGAACCAGCTTTTCTAAAATTCTCGTTCTTCCAACGTTGCTGGCTCTTATACTAAGGTGTCGCAGAAAAGTCTAGTTACATTAACTACAAATTTTTGTTTTTCGTTATCCTGAAGAACTCCCTGCATTTTATGGTACAAAACCTACATGTAACCTTGTAATATCAGGTATAACTGTGTCAAGTTTCATCAAAATTGGTTCAGTACTTTCAGAGTGATACGTGTTTAAAGGGGACAGAAAGACAGACAGACAAAAATTGTAAAAGGATTATTTTTGGCTTCTTTATCGATAACAAAGCCTACCCCGATCAAAATTTTCAAAAAATATTTAATGTACAGATTTGGATTTGTTACAGTTTTATTATAGTATAGAAGAAAATATAGATTACTATTAATAATTATAAGGTTGAATTGTAAACAATGAATTAGCTTACGTCTTGAAATCTTGCATAAATATAAATGAAGATATAAAACTTTATATCTGTCTAAGCAGTTTTTAATATTCGACAATTTCAATAAAATAATATGGCCGCCAAAATGACCAAAAAGACAATATAATTCAGATGTATTCTGTACATCCATACATACAGATATATGAATTTTAATTATATTTAATTATAGAGTCCAGTACAACGCATATCTTACGCTTGTTTACAGTGAAGAACATATTTTTGCTAAATTTCAAGAAGTTGCAGGTAACAACTAATCTAAAATAGAATATATATATCTAAAATAACCTTAATACCTTTTTATACGGTCAGCTATCTGCCAGTGAAAATCCCGTGAAAATCGGTTCAATCGTTTTGGAGATAGTATTACGGGCGAATCCACAGTTAACAGCCAGTTTAAATTAAAATAGACTAAATTACTTTTTATAATGTCCGCTATATGCCAGTGAAAGTCCTGTATACATCGGTCGAACCGTTTTGGAGATAGCACTGCGGGCGAAGCCACGGTTAACAGCTAATCAAAATTAAAATAGACTAAATTACTTTATATATTGTCCACTATCTGCCGGTGAAAGTCCCGTAAAAATAAGTCGAACCGTTTTGGAGATAGCACTGCGGGCAGAGTCACGGTTAACAGGTAGTCTAAGTTAAAATAGACTAAATTACTTTTTATAATGTTCGCTATATGCCGGTGAAAGTTCTGTAAACATCAGTCAAAACGTTTTGGAGATAGCACTGCGGGCGAAGCCATGGTTAACAGATAGTCTAATTTAAAGTAACCTAAGTAATCCGCTGTAATTTTTGCTATCTGACAGTGATATTCACGTCCAAATTGGTCCAGCCGTTTCGGAAATTACCCGGAACAAACAGACAGACCGACAAAAATTTTAAAAATTTAATTTTTGTTATCAGTTGCGTGTATACTTTGACACCCAATCAGTAAAAACATGTTATTTTGAAATTACATACAGACGCTTCATTTTTTATTATATATATAGATAAATAACTGGCTAATATTCATCTATGTAATTATATTACGAATTGTACAGCATGTGTGTCGGTCGGTTTGGTCGCGGCGACGGGAAATCCTATCGAACTAATATACGCGTATAAGATGAGCTCAGGCTCATTGCAGCATTCTGTATTGTAGCATCGTATTGTTGAACGCGATGTCTGAACATGTTACCAGTAACTCGTCATTGCTTCGAAAGCATCGCGTCACTTCTTGCTGCCTGCTATAAGTATATGACGTAAGAAGTATCGAATACATACATCAAATATTTGTTATTTAATTTATTTTTAAATAACCATAATTAATAATTCTATTATTAAATTGACTGCAAATACTCTTGTGCTTATAAATTTATATTTTCATATGTTAAAATAAACAAGTTATACTTAAGCGAGCTTAAGTGATTTTTTAAATATTTCAATACTACCAAATCGTTTGCTTTTCACAAATTATAAAGTTTGTATAAACAATGTTTCGAATATTATTTATATGAAGGTTTAAGAAATGATACGACAACAATGTACCTAAATTGATGATCTGATAATTGGTGTTTTCACCTTTTATCAAAATCAAAAACATTAATTATAAACTTAATGTTTTAGAAAGTAGCACGAAACTGCTGTCACACACTAATGTTGTAATATATTGTAGTTTGTATTTATATTGTTTCTATATTTATTTCACTTATATTGGTTATATTAGGTCTTTACCTATGAAATTGCCGTTTTGTATGAAAAAAATTAAACGAATTTTTTTCATGTATTTTTTATTTGTATTAATCGAAGTAATTACCCATGTAATCAATGCATCTTTGCCAACGCAGTGGCAGTTTATTGGTGCCCTTCTTAAAGAAATCAGCTGGACGGGAGGCAACAAATTCTTCAAAGGCATTTTGTACTGCCTCTCGGGTATTGAATTTTTTTCCCGCCAAGGAGTTATCCAAATTCTGGAAAAAGTAGTAGTCTGTAGGTGCAAGGTCTGGTGAGTAGGGCGGATGACGGAGAACTTCCAACCCCAGTTCTTGCAACTTGGAGACCGTCTGCTGTGCAGTATGAGGTCGCGCGTTGTCGTGCAGGAGCAGCGGAGACGAGCGATTGACCAATGCCGGTTGGAGATGTGCCAGCTTCTCTATCATTGTGTTCAGTTCTTCACAGTACACATCTGCAGTAATGCTCACCCCGTTTGGTAAGAAGCTGTGATGAATCACACCGGCGCTAGACCACCAAACAGTGACCATCACTTTTCTAGGGGTAAGTTTTCGTTTAGGTGCTGAACCAGGATCCAACCAACTTGCTGAGCGCTTGCGGTTATCAAACAGAATCCATTTTTCATCGGAGGGTAACAATGCGTTTCAAAATTCCTTCATTTGTGTGTCTGTTGAGCAGTGCAAGGCACGTCTCGACGCGTACTTCACGCTGGCGATCACTGATTATATCACTGATATTCGTGGGGCACCCATTTGTCAAGCTTTTTTACTTTGCCAATTTGACGCAAATGGACCAATATTGTTTTGACGCTAACGTCGAAAGCTGCTGCTAATTCAGCTGTAGATTGTGTATTATCAGCTTCCACAATCGCCTTTAATTCGTCATTGTCGACCAAATTCTTCGGACGACCGCGAGGTTCATTTTTCAGGTCGAATTTCCCAGAACGGAAGCGAGCAAACCAATAACAGGTGGTGCGTTGGTTTGTAGTGTTAGCTCCGTAATCGTCGTTGATGTTGCGTGCCGCTTGTGCCGCGTTGCTGCCACGATGGTACTCATATTCCATAATTACTCGAATTTTTAACATATCCATGATGACAAAAAAGATTGAAATGCGATGAAAATGTAACACTAACCAATAAACAAATGACTACTTTTGGAAAAAGAATTCCATGTTTTTAAAATAAAATTAATTTGAAATTAGAATTCTTAGCCAAACAAAAATTATTTTGATTTGAAATGGCCAGTACTGCAGAACGGCAATTTCATAGGTAAAGACCTATTATAAAAAACAAACGTTCATATATTATATAATCGTTAAGTAGTATTATGTGATTCCTAGTAATTTACATGGGTAAAGAGACACGGGCGCTCTCAGTATTGCGCATCATTTTTCCTGAAATAATGACGATATAAAGTTTATTAGCAGCCGGTGAATTGCGGTTCACGTGTTACCTTATGTCCCATTAAATATAATATATTATGTCCCTCCCGCGGGAACAACCGTTTCGCCTAAATGCTCTCTAAAATCTTTACCTCTATTGCTACAAGCTATGATGATATTAGAATTTTTGAAACAATAACTAGAACATTTAATTTACGCGTATAGTGGAACCCGATGTGTAACCATGATACCAGTACACCACTCTCACTGCACTATATGTTTCAAGCTTGTAATAACGTAATGTATGAAATTGTGCGATAGCAATTAACGTTAATGTTATTCAAATAATAAAATGCGATAAACAAGAAGTTTGTCGTAAAAATAATGAACCGTTTCATTGTCGCGAAGCACGTAGCGCTCGTTACTCATGCGTTACCTCCGCGTCGCGCCGTCACAACCTCCTAATGGGATAATAAACATTATTATAATAATTATTCTCTAAAATTGTTTGAAGTATCGCGCTTTAGGAATTGCTAAAAATCTTCGCGTCGGTTTAACCGTCGTATATCGCGATATAGTCTGATGGTCTTTATTAAATGACGATAAAGATTTCCCACAACTACTTTTATTGCAAGCACAGACTTCACAGTGATAGTCAGAATCATGAAAAAGATAAAAATACATGTGTCACATGTGATTTTAATAATAATTTTTTAGCAACGCGATGGCCTTATTTTTAATAACCACGTGACCGTAACGGTTGCATCACGTAGCCTGAGCGGATTCTCTCCGAAGCGCGTTGTTTTGTTAAAGTTTCTGGAGCAATTTTAATAAATTATTTTCATTTGAGCGAGCGGGTCCGATCCGATTCAATATCTGGCAGCGTCATCACCGATTTACTGTTCTCAAAAGTTTACATACGGCCGTCTCTTTACTGATCTCAGTCGTGATACAGTTAATTCACAAGTTTTGAATCGGTTCATCGCTTTGTAACATGCAAAACATGTTGAATTTATTCAAATTGCTAACTAATCTTTAATATTCACAAGACATTCAACGTTCTGCGACATTGACAAAGTGATAATAATATCACTGGTCATTCCCACGCGATCGGGAACCACCTGTGTTGCGAATAATAGGCAAACGAAGTCACCGAGAACAAGAATGAAATTTGTTAGGATCTACTGATCTCACCGGTACTGTGCTCGGTATGATGCCAGTGGTCGGTGCCGACGAGTTGCGATACTGGTATGACGATGGAGGGTAATGATTACAATAATATTAGTGCGCCACGAGGAACCAACAATCGTCTCACAGGACACGCACTTCATGTACTACGATAGCGAACGAACTGGGTAATCACAATAAAGTTAGTGCGACACGTGGAACCCACAATTGGGAAAAAGCATACGCGTTTCTCATACGATGATACCGACCGAACTCGGGAGACGCGAGCGTCGGGAGCCATCGCAAAACAAATGTGCTCCTACCCTCGCTGACACAATATTACTCTAATTTACTATTTACGCGGCCGCAAAAATTACAAACAATTACGTACTTAGTTGACTTCACGAACCATTTCGGTGAACAAAATAGTCGCGACAAATTCTTTATTTTCATATTTTCATAGACTGCGGATCAGTGTCAAGGCTGTAACAAGATGTCGCGCGGTGAGAGCGCTCCTCATGCTAAATCAATACAATTTGCGATAAGCTATTATAATATTTTACTTTTCTTCTCACTATCTATAAGTTATAAGAGATTGGATTAACCTCGGCTGGAACTCGCGCCCTGGGGCTTCTCTACTATTCCATATTGTTTATATAATATTATCCTAACACTCTTCCAAGGTCTTTGAAGCGGGACGGCGCACTTTTACATAATATATTTTTACTTTGCAAAGTATTAGATAATGCATAGTATGATAATGAACAGTACTTTACTACGGTATTTAAAGTATATTATTTCAGATTTATTCCATAACTTGTCTCAAAATAATTACTTCGCGCCAAATAAGATCATAAGTTGTGATAATCGGCCAGTGAGTGGAACTTTAAGCACGAAGGTTCATGTTTCTTTAATGCAACTTTGAAACCTGATTTTTACTGCATTATATGATGATAGACCTTGCTATCCAATAATACTTGCATCGGTATGCTGCATCCCATTATTGCGTAAAAGAGTCATCATCTTCATACTATTGTACTTTCGCTCAGTAAAAAAATGAATATTTAATAATCAATAGATATTTATTAAAATAATCGAGTATTGAAAATCATATATATCTTAGAATAGAAGAATTAGTAAGAGAAGAATTAAGAATTAGTAAAACAGGTTGAGATATCATTAACAAAAATATTAAAAAGAATAGGCCCCAATAGAGATCCTTGGGGAACGCCTGAAGGGACTTCGACAGGATCAGACGCATAACCACCGAGAACTACAGTTTGAGTTCTATTCTGCATATACGACGAAAACCACCTGAATAAGTCACCACGCTTTCCTAGAGACAATAGTTTGCGTAGTAAGATTACATGATCAATTCTGTCAAACGCTTTACTATAATCAGTGTAGACAACATCAATCTGAGCAGTTTCAGACATAATCCTTGATAAATATTCACTGCATAGTATTAGATTTGACGTTGTTGATCTGCCTTTCAGGAAACCATGTTGATCAATATTGATGGCATGTTTAATGGAAAAGTATAGTTGTTTATATATAATTTTTTCTAGAACTTTCGCAAATAAGCATAATTTACTAATCGGTCTATAGTTTTCTACAATATCTTTAGGTCCCTTTTTATGAACGGGGGTAATGAAAGCTGATTTCCAGATTATAGGCACTACTCCTTCAGTAACTGAACGCTTAAATAAAAGTGATATCGGAACGGTAAGGCTTTCAGCACAATTTACAATAAAATAAGGTGGAATATCATCTGGACCTGCAGATTTATTTAAATCTAGTGACAATAATAATCTATAGACTTCTTTTTCTTTTATATCAACGTAGTCTATGTCACACGGAGTTACATTAAGTGGCTCACAGTTAACAATATTTAAGTCGTCACTACGTTGTAGAAGAAAATTAGATTTGAAGTATCTACTAAACATATTAGAGATATCTTCTCCCAGACTCGATGATTGCAGGCCAGATTTCATTACCGAAGGGTGAAAAAAGGACTGATTCTTACTCTTTATGTAACTCCAAAAAGTTTTAGGAAATTGTAAGATATTGGATTCTATATGTGCAATGTAATTATTAAACATATCAGCTTCAACTAACTTAACTCTCTCTCTTAAGAGAATAAATGAGTTGTAGTCGGCAATATTACCGTATTTTTTAAATTTACGATGATATTTATATTTCTCCTTTATCATTTTTATTAGTGGAGTTTTATACCAAGCAGGATATTTTAAATTTGAGGAGATGATCTTAGATGGTATATATGTAGTTCGTGTCTTGTAAAGGATCTCGTAGAAATAAGAAATAGCGTCTTCCAATGATCCAGATAAGAGGTGGTGATGCCAGTCTATTTTATTTAATTCTTCTCTTATATAATCAAAATCACCCATTTTGTATAAGAATTTTTGGTACGGTTGACTAGTTAATTTGTGCAATTCTACAAAATCAGTCGTAATGCGTAAAGATTTATGATGTTGGTCTTCTGGTACAAGAGGATCATTACACCAGGAGACTGATACCTGACTATTTGAAAATACTAAATCTAATATTCTATTGTTAACGTTTGTGCAGTGATTATATTGAGATAGGTTACAAGAGCTTAAGTCATCGAAAAAATCACTCTGTGTGATACCTTTAATATTTGAAGGTGAATAACCATAACCATCTTCGGCTAAAGTCCAGGATATGTTAGGTAAATTAAAGTCACCTAGGATAATTACTTTATCTTCGGGACACACCAACAACCCATCAGACATATTATTTGAGAAGTTGTGAAGTTGAGCATTTACTGAGCTACCTTCATTCTCAGAGCACATGTATACTACACAAACATGTATTTTGTACATAACTTTGGGTTTTTTGTGGTGAAGTTTTAAAGTTACCCACATATCCTCTGCAGTCGAACACCAATTATCAAGAAAATCGCCAGTTAGTTCACGTCGAAGAGCTATAAGAACTCCCCCTCCCATCTTCTGATTCGTTCTACTATAGTCCCTATCTCGCCGCCATACTAGGTAACGATCATCAAACAGCTCTTGGTCACGAATACTATCAACTAGCCATGTTTCTGTAAGACAAATCACGTCATATGAATTTCGACATAAATTTCTGAAGAAAGTATTTGCCTTTGTCCGTAGTCCTCCAACATTTTGATAATAAAATGTTAAAGGCATTGCAAGAGAATGGTAAATAACACCATCAGCTGATGGTAAAATAAAACATCACTCGAATACCTAAACGCCCTCGATTCTATATAATTAAAAATTAGTACAGATAATATAGAACTATAAACTTTCAAGTATATGGCACTGACACATCGTACGCTGCAACGGTGTTTGATTTTAGCATTATAAATGTAGCAAGTATTAGACGAGACTGATGTAATAAGTAAATTAACTATCACTAACAACATTCGATAAATAAATATTGAAAAATAGGGTAAGACTAGCAAAACATAATGTAAATAAATAACTAATATAATATACATACCACACAACCGTAAACCAATGTCACTCTTATCTTTTAGCAAATTAATAATACGATTGAAATGAACACATAAAATAAACTGAGGTAATAACAAAAACATGTAATTAACTCGACAATAGGCAAGTGAATAACACAAAGGCAAATGAGCGGTAGATGTAAAACGATCAGAGGTTCTCAAAGAAAATAAAATACACACATCAAAAAAGTCTAAGCAACATGCGTGATATTACAAATTTTACCATTTATATTAATTAATTTCTAAGTATTTACTCAAACAAAGTGCGTAAGTAAGTAAACTTTTTTGTTATTGATGACATACTGGCTGGTTGTAAAAAAAAATGTGATTATATTTTGTTTTTTCATAAAATTCAAATGACTGCGAATTTGTTTGAATTTAAGTGCGTTTTAATTGCTACGTTTAGTAGGGTGGTTTTTTTTTGCGACTTTTTTTTTTCTTTACTCCATTGACGGAATATCGTTCGAACTATTAAATAAAAAATTCCCACCAAAGGACGGCTCTTAATTCCAATTTTAAGTACTCGCTAAATGAATTTAAAGTTTTCTCATTTAATTAACACGTAAAAATAATGTTTTTTGCTTAAAATATTTATAGCTTGGAGACATGTCATCAAAATTCTTTGACCATAGAAAGAAATATCGTTAGTCTTGATTTTATAATTTTACCAACCATTTAAATAAAGTTAGCGACAAAATTGAATTGTTAGATATTCTTTACGTCATGAAGCGACGTCATTTGATGGCAGATGAAATGCAAAGAGCTGTAGGGATGTTGCAAGCGGGAAGTAATCAATCTCAGGTATCTCGACATTTTGGCATTCATAGAAGTGTTATTTGTCGTCTTTGGCAGCGCTACAATAATACAGGAGAACCCGCTGAACAGCATCCAGGCCATAAAAGGAGTACAACCACTAGGCAAGACCGGTACATACAACTGACTGCAAGACGCCAGCCGATGTTAACCGCTCGAGAGATAAGTTTGAGGCTACAAATTTCAAGTGGTGTTGATGTAAGTCCTCAAACTGTGCGAAATCGACTGCATGAGTACGGCCTACGAGCTCGACGCCCAATCAGGTGCCCACCGATACGTCACGGGAATCGCGCTCGTCGATATGAATGGTGTAGAGAACGCATAACATGGGCCCAGGAACAATGAGATAAAATTATGTTTTCCGATGAGTTGCGATTCGGGTTTAAGCCTGATACAAGAAGGGTGCGAGTGTATCGTCGGCCCGGAAATACTGAAAGGCTCAGGTGCGTTCAGGAAGTTCATCCATACAGCGGCTCAACAGTTATGTTATGGGCGGGTATTATGAAGAACAGGCGAACTGAGCTCGTTTTTGTAAATGGAAACATGAATGCTGAAAATTACATTGAGGATATTCTCAGACCTTATGTCTACCCATTTGCACAAACCTTTGACTCCGATTTTAGGTTAATGCATGACAATGCGCGTTCACATACAGCTCGGCGAACCAGTGAATACTTTGCAACGGAGAACATCCGGGTATTGCCCTGGCCTGCACAATCGCCAGATCTCAACCCCATCGAGCACGCATGGGACATGCTCCAGAGACGTGTTTTGAAGGACTTGGACGGAGCGACAACAACCCAACAGCTGAAGGATTTGCTACAATTCCATTGGGAGCGAATACCGCAAGATGACATAAACAGTCTCATTAATCAATGAATAATCGTTGCCGACAAGTTCTGAATAGCAGAGGCGACCATACTTTGTATTAAATTGTTCTATTATATATATCTACTATTATATATATGTAAAGAAAATTATTTCTTTAAGGTGAATATGCGCGCGCACTGTTTGTTTAACTTTGTCAAACGGTCTGTCATTTTGTCTAAGACGAAGAACGCATATTGAATTTATTTTATGTTTTATTAAATTGTATAAATTGAGAGGTGAACAATAAACTTTTATTGTCGTTTCTTCGTTTTTCAGGTAAGATAGTGTTATTATGTAAATATTATATGAGTATGTAAAGTACTTGATAAATAAAAATTACATACTTCGTTTTTCAGAGAAACAAATAAGTTTTATTTTGCCTCTTAAACCCAAATTATAATTAAGTGTCTTATATATATATG
Source organism: Antheraea yamamai (assembly GCA_036509395.1). Taxonomy (NCBI): domain Eukaryota; kingdom Metazoa; phylum Arthropoda; class Insecta; order Lepidoptera; family Saturniidae; genus Antheraea; species Antheraea yamamai. The sequence goes on from AP028428.1 coordinate 559,906, forward strand.
TATATATATCTACCCTAAACCTTAAAAATTGGTAACGAAAGCGTTGTGAAGACCAGCAGCTTCAAATACCTAGAGTCACACACACGAGTTCGGATCAATCAATCACGACGTCCAACCCTGTATAGGCGCTACCTGGGCGAGTACATCATCCGACCGGTCTTGTTATACGACAGCGAAATGTGGCCGGTCCTAAGCCGACATGTCCAGCAGTTACAAGACACTGAGATAAAGATAGTGCGATGGATGTGTGGCGTAACGCGATTAGATCGCATTCGCAACGAACACATCCGTGCTAGCCATAGCTAGCTCCAAAGCCCGTGACATCACAGACAAGCTGCAGGAGAGTCGTCTCATCTGGTACGGTCATATAAGTTGCAGGCCTCCAGACTACGTCGGAAATAGATGTCTCAACATCAGTGTACAAGGCCCAACATCTCGTGGCAAGTTCAAAAAAAGCTGGCTGGTCGTAGTGAAAACGAACATAAAGGAGAATAACCTCACACAAAAAGATGAACGGAAGACCGGGCAAAGTTGAGAAAGTTAAGTAGGAAACCTAGCACCAGGTCGGGAAAACGCCAGGAAGAAGAAAAGGAAGTAAACGTAAACTTACTAATATATAAATGATTTAATTTTTTCTTAATATTCAAGAATAAATTCATACGAATCAGCTATACTCAAAATATAATTTTAATTTCCAACAAGTTCCGAAAGGAAATATTTAACAAACTGATATTTTGATCTTAATTTTTTGAGAAACTAAGTAAAACAAGAACTTGTAACTTAAACAAACACAAAAGTTTTCAAAAACCCAAGTTGCTCATTAATTTCAACAGGTAGACTCAGATGAGCCATTCCAAATGCTCTCTGATGTAATGATTTCTAAAAATCCTTGTAAAATTATTATAAAGTTTGTTTTTGAAAGCTAAATAATACCGTAACTACATTTTTTTATAGAACCTTGGTATCTGCCCTCGTAGGTATTGCTTACATACCATATAATGTGATTAAATCAGTTAAGTATTATGTGTCCTATTAGATGCTTTCCTAGTTTTTGCCGCTATCAGGGTATCGAATACTTATAGGAGTAGTTATTCAATTGCTAAGGTATAACTTCGACGAGTCTGTAAATATCGGAGGTCGCAAAGTTGCATGAAGCACCGCGACGCGACGCAAAGATATTGTAGAAATCCAATAAAATGCCTTGGAGTACGTGCACTCAGCGCGGGTCCCGGCTGCAGCCGACACGAGCTCTGCCATGACCGTACACGTTAGGTAATCCTAGGAGATAAGAAGTCGTTCGAAATTCACAGTAAAATTACACACAAAATGGTTTTTTGTAATAGCTTTCTAAGTTTATTTTTCTATTCAACTAATTTTTCTTGTAACATTTTAATTTATAGTTATTTACCCTTTTTTCTGGACTTTTGTAAAATTCACATATTTTATTTTATTTTTCCCGTTGTTTATTCATGTCATTTGAGTAATCGAAAACCCTAGGGATTCAAAAACGGACACAAACTAAAAAAAATATGAGTCTTAATTGCAGCACGATCGGTAATATCAGTTTTTTTTTATGGTACCTATATCTTTGTTTCAAATTACTTAGCGTACTGATTCTTGAAAAAATTGTTTACTATTGCGTTACAGACAAGAGTTTTACTTTATGTTAAGTGACGATATAGTACAAAACATTAACAAACAAAGTTTACAATACGTTTATGGTGATTATAAAGATGAAATCAATAAATAATAAGTCACACTTTCAAAGTGACAACCTTAATACAGGCGCTTTTGGGTCATCTAGCAAATGACTTTTTTAACTATAAATATTTAATTTAACTATAAAAACATAATATAAAAGCTCTACATATAAAAACATTAATAAGGGTAACAAGGTGATCTAATTTTAGGTTCTGTTGAGCCTGCTTAACGACGCGGATAAAAATGGAGACGTTTCGGAACCGACAGTAGAGTTTTGACATTCGTGACGCGCCTTCTCATAGGCATTAAACATATTTAAATTTATATTGTGTATCGAGAACAAATTTTATACACTATTTATAAGATACCAGAAATCCCTTTAACATAATTTTGCAGCAGAATAGCTAACCGAAACAGTGAATCTCTTAACACTCAAGTCTAGTTAGTGCGAATGAAATGAAATTGCCGCAAGTGAGCCTCGTCCTGCGCCGCCTCCCTGTAAATCTAATAAAGTATTACCGCGACAACAGAGTGCTACTTTGTGCCTGATGTTCGCTTGCACATTTACATTATATTGTATTTTTTCACGATATACAAACGTTTAAAGACTTGGCGTTGCTCCAACGTGTCCCCGACGCTTAACTCTCCGTCTATTAAAGATTGCGAATTTTAAAGACACAAAATGTCCATATTTCTAAATTTAATATAAAGGCCAATTATGTGGTGAAAGAATGCAAAAAGAGATGATAACGTAACGGACGCAAAAAAGATAGAAAGAGAGTGTATGGTATGGTAATACATGCCTGTGTATTGGAAAAAATATGATAAAAAAATTATACACTAATTAAATTTAAATTAAATTACAGCTTACTAATGAAATTGATTATATCTTCATTTGCTTACTTTCAATATATTACTATTATATATGATTATTATTACATTAGCTAGTCTAAGTACTAGCGATATATATAACTATATTTTGTTTTTATATATCATTGGAGGCAACCGAACAGGCGGGTCACTTGATTTTAAGTGATCACCGTCGTCCATAGACACCAGCAACACCAGGTGAGTTGCAAGTGCGTTGCCAGCCTTTGGGAGGAATAGGGGGAAAGGGTAGGAGGGCCTCTGGCGGTCTCACTGACCGAACTAAACGCAACATTGCTCTAGCACTGTTACTTCACGTGGGTGTTTCTGTGGGCGGGTGGTAGTACCCCGGGCGAGCCGACCCATTCATGCTGAAACCGGTAATAGCTTCAGCGTGGCTCTACCACCTACGAACCTACCACTTACATGAGCGTTAGTGACTGCTGTAGTCAATAACTGTGTTACAGCCACTAACGCTCACCGCCGGAAACACTAAGCTATTTAATTTAAAAAGTTAACACAAAAAAAAACCTGTGGTCGTAATATGCAACGTTGGAAAATAGTTTACCAAATAATGAAATGCTACTGAGCAAGCGTGAGTTAATGTGATGTTGAGATATACATGTATAGAATTTAAGTGTGGTTTGATAATATTTTTATTGCAAGAAACAATTGCACGTAAACTAATTATGTAAAAGATAGTAGTACTTCGGCTTCTTCATATGTTAGCTCCAAAAGCCAACTAAAAATAATGTTCATACATTTAATTTGATAAGTGGATAAATATTAAGAGTTTTGTTGATTTCATTATATAGTATAGGGCTCAAATAGTAATAATGATGTACTGAAATCAATTTTAATGCTCTTTGACAATGTGTTACCATTCAATTTATAATGTAGACAAGCAGTTAACCGAATCTACGCTCAACAGATATGCTGTGCTGGTGTATATTAAAAAAAAGATTTTAACTTTTATAACTATATTTGCCTTCAATACCTATGTCGGTACCACTGTATGAATTAACTTGATAAAAAACTAAGTATGATTTTCGAAATAATAAGAGAATCGTTTATGAAATTAAGACCAACGATTTAAAATACACACGAAGGCTACAAGGACTCCCCGGAATGTGTGGGAGAAGTAAAGAGGTGCAGAGGAGGGCGGGGGTATGCTCAGCGCCGCATTCATGCACTTAACTCTTTTACTCCTAAAAGTTTTCTTCAAACATTTATGTAAAAACCTGTACGTTACACATTTAGCTCATGCAAATATACACACGTTGGAATATATAAACTTTTGAAACTGTCTCTGCTCTCGGAAAACTTTTGTTATTCCCTCCATAGATTCCCTTTAGTTTCTTTTCTTCAACCACAATCCATCAGTAGCAAGACTTACTTAATTGTTCTTCTAATTATCTCTATCTCATATATGAGTTGAGAACATACTGCAAAAAGACGAATATTATTTTTATTTCTATATTGATAAAGAGTTGAGACAGAACTTGAAAATCTGTCACCAAGCACCTATCGTATAATAGTGGTTTGCCGACTTCTTCACTTCAGGGATAGTCCCATTTAGTTTAATGTGAAAGCGTCTTCAACCAGATCGTCATATCAGGTGAAATGACAAGCGAAATGTAGCGGATTCACCATGCATCAGAAGAGATTCATTCCCATAAAATACATAGTCAAAAAATACCTTATTTATTTTAGATCTTGAATGTTAAAACATCAAGATTATCAAGAAGGACCAGCAAGGAACTCGATCTTATTTATATCTTATTTTTTAATTTTTGTTATAACTGCAGCTCAATTCAATATAAATTCAGTGATTTAATATAATCTGTTCAGTTATATATGAATAACTGACTGTTATACCACAATTTATTAAAATATCTTTACATATAAATTGAAGAGTTGACTTGATTTGATTTCTCAATTTATTCTCTAACTTTGGTATGTCGTGGGGTGTGAGCAGCACCGGGAGTGAGGACGATGCAGTGGGAGGGTGCGACCTCGCGACCTGATATATTAGTAAGATTTGGTGAAAAACACGCAGCGAGTGGGAGTGTGGGCGACCGAGCGCCCCCGCGTGGGACGCGCATCGTGAGTGAGTACTTTTAGTTTTTGTTGATCCTGATCGGGGGAAATCTTAGTGATTGCGTCTCTTACACGACATTTATATTTTTTGTTCAACAAATTGTGTCGCGGCGCTTGACTTAAAAATACATTAGTAAAGCAACACGCTTCACGGAACATGACGCCGTATGTATATAATTATTGGCTACCTAATTATTTATGAGAACGTTATTAAGCCTGTATCTCATTCCCACATCTGAAATTACTTCTGTTCATTATCTTTTTTTTTCATTATTTCTGCGAAATATTTAGAGTATTGTTATGTTTGAAATAATAGGTCTTTACCTATGAAATTTCCGTTCTGCAGTACTGGCCATTTCAAATCAAAATAATTTTTGTTTGGCTAAGAATTCTAATTTCAAATTAATTTTATTTTAAAAACATGGAAATCTTTTTCCAAAAGTAGTCATTTGTTTATTGATTAGTGTTACATTTTCATCGCATTTCAATCTTTTTTGTCATCATGGATACGTTAAAAATTCGACTAATTATGGAATATGAGTACCGTCGTGGCAGCAACGCGGCACAAGCGGCACGCAACATCAACGACGTTTACGGAGCTAACACTACAAACCAATGCACCACCTGTTATTGGTTTGCTCGCTTCCGTTCTGGGAATTTCGACCTGAAAAATGAACCTCGCGGTCGTCCGAAGACTTTGGTTGACAATGACGAATTAAAGGCGATTGTAGAAGCTGATGATACACAATCTATGGCTGAATTAGCACCAGCTTTCGACGTTAGCGTCAAAACAATATTGGTCCATTTGTGTCAAATTGGCAAGGTAAAAAGCTTGAAAAATGGGTGCCCCACGAACTCAATGATCGCCAGCGCGAAATACGCGTCGAGACGTGCCTTGCACTGCTCAACAGACACACAAATCAAGGAATTTTGAACCGCATTGTTACCTGCGATGAAAAATGGATTCTGTTTGATAACCGCAAGGACTCAGCAAGTTGGTTGGATCCTGGTTCAGCACCTAAACAATGCCCTAAACGAAAACTTACCAATAGAAAAGTGATGGTCACTGTTTGGTGGTCTAGCACCGGTGTGATTCATCACAACTTCTTACCAAACGGGGTGAGCATTCCTGCAGATGTGTACTGTGAAGAACTGAACATAATGATGGAGAAGCTGGCACATCTCCAACAGGCATTGGTCAATCGCTCGTCTCCACTGCTCCTGCACGGCAACGCGCGACCTCATACTGCACAGCAGACGGTCTCCAAGTTGCAAGAACTGGGGTTGGAAGTTCTCCGGCATCCGCCCTACTCACCAGACCTTGCGCCTACAGACTACTACTTTTTCCAGAATTTGGATAACTCCTTGGTGGGAAAATAATTCAATACCCGAGAGGCAGTACAAAATGCCTTTGAAGAATTTGTTGCCTCCCGTCCAGCTGATTTTTTTAAGAAGGGCATCAATAAACTGCCACTGCGTTGGCATAGATGCATTGATTGCATGGGTGATTACTTCGATTAATACAAATAAAAAATACATGAAAAAAATTCGTTTAAATTTTTTCATACAAAACGGCAATTTCATAGGTAAAGACCTAATATAAGACTTGTCTAAAGATAATGTTTTGCGACAATAATATACGAGAAAATAATATTTATCTGGTGGAAGAATTTAACTTCAAGTAAAGAAATAAATGCCCATATTACAGGTCTTATAGCTGTTGTATGGTGAACATTGGATACTGGCGCGCAGGGAACAAAACCCCCATCTTGATAACGAACTGTTCAGATTTCCAAGCCAAACCAACTACTAATTAAACGCGTCCCAGCACGACAGTATCACGCTACATTTAGATAGATACACTATTGCTAACCGTTTGCATTATTCTGTTCTCTATGTTACGTTAATCACGCCACTCAGGTTTCGGATTTTTTCATAAGGTATATAAGGTCATTTTTCATTTTGTGTAAAGAAAACAAACCTCACGCTTTAATGTTGCGATCTACGTAATAATTATATTCTGCAAGTCATCTAAAACACTGATAAATAAATATTGCTCACGCCAGTCGTAAAATAAATTGAGTGTAATCTTATTCAAACAGAGAAAAATAATATGATATTATTTTAAATTTAATAAAATTGCAATTGTATATATTACTTATTATTCGGAATATGTCACTTATATAATATCTGTAGTACGTAAAATTACCTTTACAGTAATTCTTTTTGTTATTATTCAAGTACATAACAGATATCCTCTTGGATCAAATGATTTCTTGTGAATATAATCGATAAAAAATATAAATATGTAAAAGTGCGCCGCCAGAGATAACATTGAATATTGGATATCAAATGGCTAGATAAACACACGTAGCGAGCAACTTAGCTGTCCGCCTCCTAGGTATTTCGCTACAACTGACCTAGATCCAGATCGAATAAGTAACACAGTTGATTTTAACGTCAGTAGTATCACTTTGATAAATCATAAATTGGTTTTATATTTCGTTTAAGCAATTTTGAGCACGACATAACTTATTGCCCTGTGTAACATTACTATCACCATCCTATAATAAAAATATCTACTATTTGTTATATATTTTGAAAACAAATCACTTTACACTGCAAGTTTAGCTTTGAAATTTGAACTGTCCAAGTCACCTGTAGTATAAGCTTAAGTTAGATTGTTATAATCATTACTAAGGAGACATATAATATGGTCATAATACACAATGCTGTGATCTTTATCTAACATATTTAATTATTAGTCAAGTAACTAACCTATTGAATGTACCACAATTATCTGCGCTCGACATAACGACGCAAACATTATTAGAATTATTAGCTGGGACTTAGTAGCACCTGGGAAGATGTCTGTTATTGAGATCCCACGCTATCAAGGGATTTGGAAATTGACATACCACTTCGTGCAACAAAAGATCACTATTATGTTTCACTTACGATTTGGTGAAACACTCGGTAGCAAGATAGCGTGTTGTCGTTCGTGTTGTGTGTCGTTGTTGACATTTAATATCGTGGCACAGCACCGCTCCGCAAATTATGAAAACCCTCCTCACCATCGCAACAGGAATAGCTTTCTTCGGTTTTGGAGAGTACTTTATAGTTCCGCTAATTATTTAACATAGTGTTTATGCGCCTCAGCCCCTCACAAACGAATCGTTAAAACCGCGCCTGCTCTAAGTCCACTACTCACGTTTCTTCACCACAACTCGATAGAAGTTTCGTTAATATAAATTAGCACAGTATTATTAGATTTCTTAATTAAGTGAATGTAACTACTGTGATTTTCATTATACTGTGTGTTGCGAGAGCGGCTGACGGGCGACGCGGCACGAGCTGGATTCGATTTATTACTAGACTCGACGTGACATCGCTCACAACACTATTCCCATCTTCTGATAACAGATACTATACTAGCTACTGCTCGTATCTTCGTACACTTTAATTACTATATCAAAGACACACAAAACCAACACAAAAATAGCTTATAAGCATAACATAAGCATACATATAAGCATTATAACATCCATCTCCCTGAACATAAGAATAATGTAAGTCCTTTTAGAATTTTTAATGTCTAATAACTTACTCATAAAATGATTGTTAGGCGCGATATGACCGCGTGCAATTTAATAGAAAAAATGTTGTTCATTGTAAAAGTATACGTAGGACGTGTGCAGCTTTGAAGACTGCTACTTTATTTTGTTATATTTTGTGAAACTTTTATAATCGCCTAAGTTATTCCTTATAAAATCAATTATCTGCCAGGGATAGACTCGTTATAATTTAACCCACCGTTACGAAAATTAGCCAGAACAAATAAAAAGAAACAAAAGTTTTTTGAAGTAAAAATTTCTTTAGGCGCGTTGAGAGATTTTTAATAGAAAAAAATCTTACGGGTTCGAATCACCGATGATCTCGACTTGCTTGTGACATATTGCACTTGCGTCAGACTGACAACGCATAATATAGCGGCCTGTGTACATATAATATTGATATTGCATTGGTGTATTGCTCGTGCAGCCCGTCATACGTTTCTTTAATTAATAAACTGTATAAAAATGTATATAATTATTACTCGGAGTGCCAACAGATATCAAAACTAGACTAATGTTAATAATCCCGATTCACAAATTATAAAATGTGAATAATTTAAAGTATAATTGATTTAAAAATTGGAAAGAGAACATATTTACTCCGTTGTTTTGAGTTTTTACTTCTGTCGGCAGTTGTTAATATTGCCTCAATTTCTTTTTTTATCCAAAGTCTGAACATTGCCAGTGCTTCCGAATGGACTATTTGTAAAAAATGAATTTGTGACTTTTATAGTGTTTTAGCACAATATCGCCGAACGTTAAATGAAGATGTCTCAAATGATGAACATACTAAACTTAGAGGAGAACTGTCTTTCAAGCGCAGCTGCCGCAACATACCTATAGTTGTTTGCCGATAGATTTCTAACTTAAGGACGATATCTAGATAGACGAACATTAGGAAAACGCTACCACCGTGCCTTGTTTCATTACGATGTTTACCTTTATCGAAAACTCCGGATAAGTTTCAATAACATTCTTATAGTATATAATACCAAAAAAATCCCCTATGAACAGTAGAAAAATTACGATATATACGAGCTCTATATGAAGCCACAAAATATTTTATTCTCATAAATAAAAATCAGAAACATAAATTGACATTTATGACATCTCGGACAATAAGACGAGTGGCGAGCGTTGGCCAGCGGGTGCGGCGCGCTTTTACAACTTTATCAAATATTCAAAAATGTCGTTCCGGAGCCAGCACTGAGCCTGCCCGTGTGTACGTGATCCGGTGGTCATCCATGATGCATCCTAATAGTAAACAGTGACTCCACACCGCACTACACCCACAGCGCCGCACCTCCTCACACGGCGATAGCAAGCCGCATGTCGCGGGTGACCTCGTGCCCGCTAATGGACTTTCCTTTCATGTACCTATTACTTATATTTATTTTAATATCTTCTGAACCTGATTACGAGAAGATCCACCCCCGACTCTATGTTACTAATTTAACGACATTTTGACATCAAAAGCAATGTTTTATTTGTATTCAGATACGAAAATAAATTTACGGCTTTTAAAAGCATGTTTAATATTTCAACTACACAACAATATGCTTTTTTTTTTTCTTCTTCTTTTCTGCAGCCTCTTGGACCGCACCTTTTTTTTGCTATCATTTTATTTAATTTCTAAGTTAAAAATCGTATCTGTGAGCAACTACTGGGTGTTTTTTTTAAATTATTTATTCAAAATTATCATTATTTTATATATTTATTTGTTTATTTTTATGAATTCTATTAACTATTTTATGACGGATTTTTTAAAAACGTTATTGCCTTTATAGCGGTTTCATTTTGAATATGAAAAAAATATCAAAATATGCTATATTCGGATGATCCTTATCGACACATGAATATTCTTGTAGCAAATCTAACGCTTTACAAAAAGGTTTCTTGTGATTTTTTGCTAACTTGAATGATTCAAAAATTAATTAAGGTTAAAATCTAAGTTCTAGTCAATTCTATGGTTGTTCTATTTTCATCTTGGTTTAATGATTCAAAAAAAGTAATAAGCATTATAATTTACATTTTAAAAGACTTTTCTTACCTTGACGTTTGCTCTAAAAGAAAAATAATAATTAATTAAATATGAATTATTATTATTTTCTTATATGGTAGCGTTTAAAATACGTGTCTAAGGAAATTCAAACTCTGAAAGTTTACTTATTAAATTCCAAGGCAATAACAGAACTTGGATGTCACGGGACAAGTGTTAATTTTAAAATGAAGAGCTGCAATTTAGCACGATATTTTTATATATTTTGAACCTATTACAGATTATCCTGAAGAAAACTTCGAATTTACCATAAATAAGGATCACCCTAATGCTAACCTAGTCTTGCCATAAATACTGAAACAAAGAAAAAAAAAAATTATTGCAAATAACATTTATTATTTTTACAGTGTGTTAGTTTAATACATAAATATAAAACAATTTAAAATATAGAAAGCTTATTCGAATTGGCCTCCATTGGCTGCAATACAGTCCTTTAAACGTTGAGGCCAGTTATCAATAGAAGCGCGCACTCTTTCCACGGGAAAATTCTTCACTGCCATTCGTACGGATTGTTTTAGGGGCTCCAAATTATCATGGCGTTTAGAGCAAGCCGTACTCTCTAAAACTGACCATAAATCATAATCCAGCGGGTTAAGATCGGGACTAGACGACGGCCAGTCTTCAGCTCTGATAAAGTCCGAAACGTTCGTTTTCAACCAAGACTGCGTAAACCGAGCTTTATGATCTGGCGCCGAGTCTTGCTGGAAGGACCATTCTTGGTTATTGAACATGGTGGTGTTAAGGGGCTTCACTACCTTCTCAACAATGGTATCTTGATACCCTTGTGCCTATGTTTTGATACTTTTCTCACAATAGTTTGGCTCAGTCACTCCTTCATAGCTAATACCCCACCCAACCATCACTGAAGTCGGATAGTGCCCACGTTGCACTCTGTCGACTAATTGGGAAGCTTACTTAGAGCTTTAAGCATAAATATGGTCATTTTGTTTGTTAAAATGTTGCTCAATTGTAAAAATTTTCTCATCCGTAAACAATTTTTTTCTGTGACGTCCCTTTGCGTACCGCTTCAGTAGTTGTTCCGATTTTACCACTTTTTAAAATTATCAGTTAATAAATGACCAGTACGTCTCTTATAGGCTGCAAGCCTTAAGTCATCTTTTATAATACGCGACATGGTTCTAGGTGCTATCTTCATCTCCCGATCTCTCTCATTTGGAGTGAGAAAAAAATTGTAGAGGAATTGTCGGAAGTCGAGGATTCCTTGATGTCAATTAAATCTTTATATTTCTGATTCCCTATAGGTGAGTATATAGTAATATATATAGTATATAGTAAGCTAGCTCTACCCGCGGATTCACGCGCTTTCTTATACAGTTATTATTTTCGACTCCTTACTTTTTTTTTTATTATAGTTTGTTTATATTTTATGATTTTTGAAATGATCACTATTATTTTTATATAGACTGCACATTTTGAAATGACATGTAGGTCCCGTTAACAAAATTTCCTAAAAATCAGTTGAGAATAAGAATATTTTCATTACAGACACGCTCGCAAAAGTGGTCTATTTTTACGGTTTCTCCGTACGAATTACAACAAAACTATTGAACTTTGGTAATCATAGTGACTAGTTACAGATACATTAAACCTGTAACAATGATGTACCTAAAATGATTGTGTTTTAAAATTAACAGGTTTCCATTTAAAAAAAAATTCGGTACGAAAATCATATCAATCAATCAATAAATCATAATCAAGTTTAAAATACATAACATAACTTCCACGTTATCTATACTACATCTGAGAAAAAAATGATTTAGTTGTAAACAAAATTTCACGATTTTATATAAATTACGTAGATCTTAAGTATGGAATAAGGTCCAATTTACTTCTTTATTTAGTTTCGATTTAGAAAACAGTATGGAACGAGAATTCAGGCCGCGCTCGGGCGCCGTAGCGAGTGGATGTCTACATCGCTTTGCACTCGATTAGAAATAAAAACATCGCAGTAGAAATAGGTATACACATCACAAAACGTTTTGATCATTTTGAAAAACTAACCAATTTGTTACAGTGTTTTATGTTTCTAGTACTAAGAGAAACCGTTTTTAATGCTTATTATGTTGTTTCCTCAAAGTTATTAGGTTAGTTTTTTTACGTTTTGACTGTAGATGGATTTCAGGCACTTTTATGGAACTTCTTGACGGGTAGTAATAGATATGTCGTATTTGTAGTCATTTTGTTAGTAGTAATGAGAGCTTACCACAGGACTGAACAAAATGACCTCATGATGGACCTCACAAAATGCTATGGAACTTCTTGACGGGTTGACATAGATAAATCGTGTTTGTACTCGTTTTATTACCAGTAACGAGGGTTTACCACAGGACTTAAGTAAGTGAGCTGATGGTAGTCTCCAGAAATTGTTATGGATGGATATGTCTTGTTTGTACTCCTTTCGTTAAGTAGTAACAAAAGCTTACCGCAGGACTGAACAAAATGACCTCATAGTGGGCCCTCAGAAACGGCTAGGGAGCTCCTTCATGGGTAGAAATAAATATGTCGTATTCGCATTCCTTTTATTGTATTTTATTATCTATTCAGAATATCTATTCTATACATATAATAAAAATGAAGTGTCTGTATGTAATAACAAAATTTTTTTTTTTTTTACCGATTGGGTACGAAAGTATACACGCTACCGATAACAAAAATGCAATTTTTAGAATTTTTGTCAGTCTGTCTATTTGTTTCGGCTAATCTCCGAAACGGCTGAACTGATTTTGACGGGAATTTCACTCGCAGATAGCTGAAATTACGGCGGGTTACTTAGGCTACTCTAAATTAAACTAGCTATTAATCGCGGCTTTGTCTGTAATGCTATCTCCAAAACGGTTGGACCGATTTCCATGGGACTATCACCGGCAGATAGCTGACCTTATAAAAAGTAATTTCGTTTATTTTAATGTAGACTAGCTGTTAACTGTGGCTTCGCCCGCAGTACTATCTTCAAAACAGTTCAACCGATCTTCACGAAACTTTCACTGGCAGATAGCTGACCTTATAAAAAGTAATTGAATTTATTTTAATTTAGACTAGCTGTTAACCGTGGCTTCGCCCGCTGTGCTATCACCAAAACGGTTAGACCGATTTTCAGAGGACTTTCACTGGACTTTCGCTACCGAACCTAATTAAAAGTTATTGAGGTTATTCTATTTTAGACTAGCGGCTACCCGCGACTTTGTCTGCATGAAATTTAGCAAGATTTCAACTCATTCTTTACTTTTAATAAGAAAAATAATTATCAGCTTATTGTTTACAATTCGATATTATAATTATAAATAACATTAATGATAGAGAGGTCTTCCTAATAAGATCTTAGATTATAAACGTATTACGTAAAGAGTTCCATAATACAATTACTTGCGGACCAGACAAGCGTTTATTTTTTGTGTAGTCACAAAATCTTAATTATAATAATGGCAATGTATATTAAATGTAATGTAAATGTAAATCTTAATAATAATATTTTAAGTCATTATTTCATTAGTTCCTTATACAGTGTAAGTGAGCACCGAGGTGGATTAAGATTCCAAATGTGTTGCTAATGACAAACCTCATTTGGCACGCCCTTTGTATTTATATATCTAATGTGCACGTTACATATTACTTTTAGTGGCGTGCGCGTCATACTTACAATCGTCTTTAAAGAGCGTTTCTGTAATTGTACATAGTCTCACAATTCTATAATTCTTTAATACGAATAAAAAAAACGCGTGCGGAGCTGCGGGTACTGTTAGTATACAATAATATCATAAATGGTTCTTAGTCACATTTTAGTGATTTTAAGATAGCACGTAAAGCGTTAACGCGCTGCAGCATTTACAAACAAATGTATTCTTTCAAAAGAATCGAGTATAAGGCTTATCGTTTATCAGAACATGGTCTCTCAAGTCTTGTTTATAATGTAACGAATTATTTGGTGGAAAGTATCAAAGCTAGAGATGCAAACTTTGTCGGTGGAATTAGGGTCCGTTTTACACAAAGACAAGACAAGACAAGACTCAACCTCAGAGCACAAAGTTTATGTTTATTATCAATATTAAAATTCTTTTATCACGATATAGCTGCTCACCTGTTCCCTAAGATATGAAACATTCACGTGACACTATGACACTAAGCCTGTGAGTGCAAACTCGATGTTTCTAACTATTATCTATACTAAGATTCAGTTCTCATAAATGCTCACCAAACTTTAAAAAATTGAAACTTGATATTTCTGGCTATTATCTAGACTATGATCCAGTTACTACAATACTACTCGTCATGAGAATATTGAGAAATGATATCTTAATCGGGCACTAAGGCGCTAAACATTTGAGCACAATTTCGATGTTTCTGTCTATTACGTATACATATTTAGGTTTCGGTACACTGTCCTTAACCTAGTATGACCTTGACAAACTATAATTTATTTGGTACAATGGGATCCAATGTAACAAAAAGTAGAACATCAATAATAAGAAAATATAGCAATATTTTTTATAAAACTATCAAAGTCGGTTCACATAAACTACAGTTCTCCTGATAATCAGTCGTCGTGTCTGTATGCGTGATCTTTGCACATCTATTAGGACTCGATTCCAAAACTGAACCACGTAAAATTGAGAGCGCGTCCTTAATAAAATTTTTCGATGCCTATACAGTATTGGCAATTTTTATACTCCATTATTGCAAAATGACGTATAGTATTACTTCTTTATTTTTATTGATATATTTCACAAAATTAGGAAAAGTTATATAATATGTACAAACATAGTTAAAAAACAAAAAAGTTATGACAAAGATTTGCACTCATAAGTATAAAAAAGAATGTAAAAATAGTCTTTACTACTAACTTGGCTTACAATATTCAGTTCTGTTTAAATCAAAATAGTTCAAATTCACCTTAATATGAGTAAATAAGAAAATGGAATGTACATATTAGAATCAAAAACTTATTTTAAGTGTTACGATGATAAATAATAATTAGGAAACTTGAACTTAAAATCTCATCAGATTACTTGCTCTATATAATTGAAAAATTCAACGATGACAGTGATTCATAAATTGGTTTTCATGTTTGCATTATATAAAATATTTATACTAAGTATTCAATATCTGTATAAAATTAACAGATATTGAAATATTTATTTGTACGTACAAATGTATAACGACAACAATAACTTTTGTACCTATAATAATGTCTAGACATAAACATTAGCTTTAATCTAATTGTCAATAGTGATCCAACTCTATTTACGCTTAAAAATATTAAATAATATTATAATTGTTGTTTCTGGAGCGGAGCTATTGTAACTTTTAACGAAGTCTAAGAAGCGATGTAATCACATAAATAAAGTTATGTAACCTTTCCTAACGTCATAATTACAACTTCTACCGTTTTGTTTACAACTAGTGGTCGATATCAGACCATAATTCATTTTGACATTCAATAAGACCAAAGAGAATAAAAAACCAATAATTTCAGTGGGTTCATAATATTTATTAATGTATATTATGAATTTACATATTATAAAATTAACTTAAAGTTTGAACAGTTAATTTCAAAAGGCATGTGAGGTATGGAACCTAAATCATTTTAAAATATAGAATGTAGGATGAAAAAGGCAATTGGAACGTAAACATCTTTTCCATTTACTTGGGTGTATATGTTGTGTGTCATTCAAGCAATAGTGTGTGTAATGTTTATTTTAATTAATTAAATGTATTTCTAATGCATTTTCTATAAAAAGAATAGCTTTATGCACTTCTCCACATAAACATTAACTATGCCAAATTTCACGTTCATCCGTTCGTGGAAATCATTTAGAAAGGGGTGCAAAGTTTTCGCTTCACGTATTAATACATAGATTAACTGACAAAATTAACTAACTTTTGTTAAATTATCTACTTACATTATTAAACCTAACTAATTATTTATATATGTATATATATCTGTGTTACATAATTATATAAGAAAAAATGTATTTACGCTTTGAATTGATGTAGGAATAGACTTTTTTTTAATTATTCGACTTTCAAAGATAACGTGTTCATTTCATTTAGCGAAACCAACACAGGAAAAAATTCGAAGTAATATAAAATACGACCGAGAGACGCTAAATATTCAATAAGATTTTAAAAATGTGAAAGGACATACGATCCAACTACATCGCGTTGCTCCGAGCGCCGCGCCGAGTCGCATGGACCTCGGTTGTGTGGTATTTTCCTTTAATTTATTAACTTAGTTGACCTTCTTTACGTACGCGTTCTGCGACGCCCGTTGAGCCTGCAATGTAAACACCGAAGCATTTCAAGTTAAAATAAATCTATACTAATATTATAAAGAGGTAAAGTTTGTGAGTTTGTGACGTTGTGGCGTTGTAAGGGGTAATCTCAGGAACTACTGGTCCGATTTGAATAATTCTTTCAGTGTTATATAGCTCATTCATCGAGAATGGTTACACATGAAAAATGTTTTAAAATCGGGGTATTTTTCCTTTTGAGAGCTTTCGCTGCGTCTTAGCCCAAAATAACTATTCCACGAGTGCGAAGTCGCGGGCAGAAGCGATTAACTAATTATATCATTACATAGTATAAAACAAAGTCCCCTACCGCGTCTGTCTGTCTGTCTGTTCGCGATAAACTCAAAAACTACCGAACGGATTGGCATAAAGTTTTCACCGGTGAATAGAGTGATTGATGAGGAACATTTTAGTATATAATTTGTCAAGGATTTTTTCATAATCAGGGCGGGACAACGTCTGCCGGGCCCGCTAGTTAACTATAATCTATACTAATATTATAAAGAGGTAAAGTTTGTGAGGTTGTAGGGAGGGTATGTGGAGGCGGAGAAAAATGGTCGAACGAAAACGTTTCTTATGAACGCTGCCTTAATTATGAGATATATATGATTAAGTTTTAGAGAAAAGTTGTAGCTTGATAATGCCTATTACCACCCAACGAAGTGGGCACGGGTCGGCTAGTATTAATTATATATTTTATCACCTTTAACTATATCTTTCTAACTGTCGTTTATTCTCATTATAATTTTAAATTGGATTGAAGGCTCTACACACGGTTCAATTGTAATCTACGAAGTATGAAAAATATTTCGCTCCTTTAAAAAAAATAAAATGACATAAATTTTAATGCATTTTTTGATTAAATTAAAGTAAATAAAACAATTACTTTTTATTATAATATGGTATTATATCATTTTACTTTATTTACTTAACTATCTTCAGAGATTAAATCTTTTCACGTTTAAATCAAAAAGAGAACAACAGTTATCTATTTTCGTAGTTTTGGTCGTATTGAAGTAGCTGTTGAATTGGACGTAATATTCTCGCAACAATAATTTACTTTCTGTTGAAAACTCGAAAAGTGTATTTTTTACTTACTTCTTTTCAATGTTAAAGTTGCGAGGTATCACTTAACATTTGTTTCAAATTAATTCTTCATTAACAGTTGCTTGTTGTACTAATCACTTAAAGTAATTTTATTGTCTCAGTGTGTCAACAGTTAAGAATCATTACCGTTTATCACAACTCTCAGAACTGTTTAATTTCTAATACAGGAAAATCTAAAATTCAGCTTTATTTGCCTTAACTCCTGCTAAATCGTTTGCATTAATCTCGATATTTCCAAAAGTTATTTGTCAGAGAAACATCAATGCTCGTATTCAGTATCCATCTTTCTTTTTTAACATTTAGCGCAATAAATTCAATATTTTACTGGAATTGAATTCTGTACTGAATACCATTGATTAAAATTGAAACAAGAAGTTTTTCGTGTTAAGAAATCTGTAATATAAAAGATACTATTGGTTTATTTTATAAAATGTAATCATTTACATGAATTTAAAATTGTGTCAATTAAATTTTGTATTTAACAATAAATATTGTAAAAAAATTAACGGTCTTTGCTATATTGTTAGAACTGTGTCGAAGCGAAAATGGATTACCTTCACACTAACAAGAGTGTCTATGGTCCAAAAAAGGAAAGTATAGAACTAAGTAAATGTTTAATATGCGTACATAGAAGCAAACGTACATAGGAGCAAAAAGAGAGATAATGTATAAGAACAATTGACTAGAGTCAACGGGGCTTCCTCATACTTAAGTAGCGTGTTTGAATGTTCTGTACATGAAGGAAAACATGTCAAGTTCTTTATTAATTTTGTTATAAAGAACTAGACTCAGAATATGATATCATCTTCTAGTTACTGCAAGACTGGAGAAATATTCTTCACACTCTGTCAATATTGAGTTTCCGTTCGTAATACTAAAGCCGAAGCTACCAAAAGCTATTCGAGCCACCTTTAACATTTTAATAATTATGAGTGTAACGGTGGATACACAGTAAACACTATTTATTCATATTTCTGCCAGACATTATTACTACACTTTTCATGAGTAGAGAGTGTTTGTAGTAGGTAAGTGCAGACCGATATCGTCCGGCAGCAATAGAGCGGTGTTCGCGTCAACAAGTCATAACATTGTACGGGGTAATAGGCAATTTTGTGTGCGATGTTATCCCGTGTAGCTTCCATAAAGCTCTGTTCTCATTTACCTGCCGAGCCTTTACCTGTGTGACGTCACCGATATCGGTTTAGACTCTTGTTTTCTCTACACTCTTGATCTATAAAACGTTTAATGTATTGATACATCATTTATAATCACTTTTGTTGGTTTTTCGTCGTGGTTCTTTTCGATTACTATTCAGTTAATATTCTTTCATTAGAGAGGTGAGGCAATGCAATGCATTAAAAAATACACTTAAATTTCCTTTAACTTCCTACATGAGAAACAGTAAATTATATATTCTTTCCAATTTTTCATTTTGGTATTCTAAGAGTCAGTTCAAAGGCGTTATAGAACTCTTGTATCTCGAGTGGTCGATCAAGTTATTTATATGCAAACGTCATAAACATCGTTATTTTTACAAATAACTTGTTTTCTTTAATTCAAATGCCAATTTATATTATAATCACACTTATGCCATAAATAATTGTGAACAAATCTTGAAAAAAATAATCTTTTTGACCTGGAGTATTTTGGGCTCACATGCACAGTAAACAAGAGTTTTATGAATTAACTTAGAGAATAAAAAACAAAAATTATCACAAATTTATAGCTTATTATCTTTTATTGCGAAGTTGAACCTCTTTCGACTAAATTATACGTGATAAAAAATGGTGTCAGCGCGGCGATTGTCATTCATCGATTGTGAATTATATACAAAAATACCAAGTTTATGTCTGAGACCATGGTGTATGTGATATAACAATTCATTGTCTACAAAACATCTATTATTATTTTACTATAAGATTTCTTAAAACTAACAACATTTTATTTTTTTGTTACAACAAGTAACTGTTTCGTACGTATATGTGAGAGTTCAAGCAGTTGCATTGCGAGTAGATCCGCGAGTCGGAGTCAGTATACTATAACTTTAGTGATAAGTCTGCACTCTTATGACCGATACGGTCATAAAACATAATTAAAAATGGTTCCAAGTATTAAAGCCCCATTAAATGTTTCGTACAGCGTTCTGAACTTTACAGCTGCAGTTATTGACTTTTGAACTATATTACGAGGTCGTAATACATTTTATAGTTTCTCAAAGTTCTATTGTAAAAGACATCAATACGAAAAACGAATACAGTTCGTAAATTCGCAATAGAGTTGCTCGGAATTCCGTAACAATGTTATATACGAAGTAAGTAATTGCAGGAGCGTAGTTACGACTGTGAGAGGGACCCTGAGAAACACGTAACAACACACCGACACGACGCGAGGCGTTCTCATTAAAACTATTCGCTTACAAAAATTACCTCTAAATAGCACGTAAGTATTACTCTTTGTGTTGCCGACAGAGGTGGAGGCGGAGCGCCGACACTGACTTCGTCGCTAAATATTACCTCATAAACTACGAAATTAACTAAAATACCCAGCGCTTGAGATTCAACTCCAGCATTATACTTGATTCAATTATTATTACACATTTTATTTCAGAAGGCTCAGGTTTATATGCACATGTAGATTGGTCCGTATTTCACCGGGTTAGCTTAATTGTGACTGCGGGAAAACAACTCGAATTGCGTCCAAATTATTGTCCATAGTTGACACAACAGTACTAACTCTTGTAATTCAAATAATTTGGTTTCATGTCATCTCTGCGTTTGCGAGCCTGTTTTATAAATATAGAAATTCATATCGTTCCACTCTCAATGACACTCATATGCGATTCGGTTTGCTAGAGTAGAGACATCTATGTACGAACTGTCAATGGAAATTACATATGCGTATAATAAACATGTATTAATATAATATATAATGTATTCACGTTACCATAAATAACGAAAACGCACTTAAATTCCGATCGTAAACAGTTTCCGATGGAGAATGAAACAAGCTGAGAGGAGTGGTCGCGTGCACAACAACACATATCAAATAGAGAGTATCTACAGTAATTAAACATTACTGTTATTGCGCGTATTCATTAGGCACAGCCGCTAATAACGTGATTCTATTACAAATTAATTGCATACTGCAATGTGTATGATATAAATTACTTTATAAAATAACAAATTTTCTTTTAATACTTTAGTTAGTATAAGTCAGTTACGCGGGAATACAGTATCCCGAAGACATTACTCGAAACATGAATATTGTACAAATAAAATTGAGTATATCGACATATCTATAATGAAACTAAAACCAAGGGGATCAGAATTTTCGGGATAAGTCAGCGGTGACGGACGTGGCAGAGCTGGTCCTACCAGTCATCGAGAGATACTCGCCGAAATTATACAATAAAATTACTACTCTTGTTCGACTGAGCCTAGACAAAATTAATTCAGAATGGTGATCAGCGACATAAAAGGTTTTCGGTAACAGTTAAAACTTACACAAACATGTAAATCCATTGTTTTACATATTTATGTAAGTTTGAGTATTGCTATTGTACGCTAAGCTATCGTCAATTTGAAAGTCTGTTATCAAACGTCCTCGGATATATTCCGGTAACTGCACTTAGGTGTCTTCTACTGGGTTTAGTGTGTCACTGTCTTAGATCACATTGTCATTTAACATTAGGTGAGAATGTGGTGAAACGCAAAAAAAACATATAAAGTACAAAAGAAGAAAAATGTAACCCTGACAGCCATTGGAGAACTTCCGTATTTCTCAGAACTTCGGAAGATACAAGCGCTTTGACCAGACAGCGCTGAGAAACTGCCGAAATCTGTTCTCATGATTCTCTGAAAGGCAACCCCTGGAATACTACTTATTTGACACTCGCATATTGTCTACAAACTACTGATAGAAATTGTCGGTGCGTAGTCGCCTGCTGCAAACATTTAGAGATTGGTAGAGTTTCAAATTACTTTATTTTCATAGAGTTGATTATATAAAAAAAGTAATCGTAAATGTCATCTTGCGACTTACAATAATTAGCTTCTTTATGCAGTACTAGCTTCTGCCCGCGACTTCGTCCGCGTGGAATAGTTACTTTGCGCTAACGCTAACACGCAGCGGAAGCTCTTAAAAGGAAAAAATAACCCGTTTTTAAACATTCCTGAGATTAGCGCGTTCAACCAAACAAACCCTCCAGCTTTATAATATTAGTATAGATTACTACTCTCGCCTCGAACTTAACACCAGTTGTCAATCGAATTACAATAACTTTTGATAGAGTGGACCGATCATAATAAAACAAAGACATATACACTACACTCAAGGATATGGTTTATGATTTTCTTTGTGAGGTTTTATTGTGAACCCTGTACTTTAGCAGTGATGCGTGTTCATACAAACAGACAGATAGACATTTCTAAAAATGATTGAAACTTATTTTATTACTTTTGCTTAGACACATGCAACAATTTTTTTCACGAAAATCTAAAAGTAAAGACACGTCCAGTTTACATTCTTACTATATGTATAGATATACGATTCTTTATTACAGTGAGATATTACTCTTTTATTACGGTTTGTATCAGATCATATCTTACCTCAATAATACTGATCTCATACAACTAATAAGATGTTCGATTGAGCCTTACTATATAATATCTATTATCAACTGTGAATCCTCTTTATTACTTTACTTTGCGTTCAACATCGTGTTTAGTATTAAGATAAAGAATAATCCATTATTCACAAGTTTTTTGTAAGGTAAACGTCCCTAAACCTAGGGTCAGGCAGGTCAGGTAGGTCAGGTTCGTCTGGTAATCTCCCTTTATTTCACATTGATAAGTTTGCGAGCGGCGCGCACTCAACTTTAAGCAATAAAGCAAATCATGTCTGTTTTTATATCGTAAAACTCAATTTGTTTCTTTACAAGTTCATAAAAATACGCCGCGAGCATTTTGCATCGCATTTTTTTCTATTCAGTGTACTTATTTTTTAAATATATTTCTTTTTGTAATGAACGTTTTGAAGTATTTGTCCTAAATCGAATTATAACGGACATCCGTAGAACTAAAAGCTTTCATCCGCTATAACGAACACAATAAGTTCAATGTACAGTGTACATCGCAACAAACATACCCTCATTCCTGACTACGTATGCATAATGTAGAGATGTAGCGAGTTAAACAGTCTGAGCGAGGTCCCCGTTGGCACTGACTGAATGCACGCCGGCGCAGAATGCCCTTGCATTTTCTATCAACAGAATCGCAGGGGACATGTCGCTCAATGTCATAGCTTGTCAGAACGGAGTCTCATTGCGACGGGTGTCTGTTGTTTACTGCAAATTGTTTATTAATAAATTTAATTTTATCATAATATTTTACAACTGTTTATGAATTTTTATTGTAGGTGTAAAGTTTCAGTAAGTAACTTAGTATTTTAGTGTAGCGTAAGGTGCACCGACAAAACCCGTAGAGGTTGCGTGCCCTGTTTCAAAGTTTACATCACAAAACAATTCTTGTGACAGGATGTGATAATATAAGCATAACGTAGTTCACGTAGCATATTTCTTCGCTATAACGAAATTTGTAAACAAAGTCCAGCGAAGTGTTTAGACACGCCAGAACAATTCCGGTGATTGTCTCCGCGAGGTTTCATTACATTCATTACAGTAGAGCATGCAATATTCACCTGATTTTATTATTTAAAGATTCTACGAGTTTTACGAGTTTTTGTAATACCTTCTTTTTTATTGCATATTAGCTGTACCCGCGGCTCCGCACGCGTTTTTTTTATTCGTATTAAAGAATTATAAAATTGTGAGACTATCTACAATTATAGAAATGCTCTTTACAAGTAATTGTAAGTACGACACGCACGCCATTTACAGTAACATGTAACGTGTACATTAGATATATAAATACTAACAGCGTGCCAAATGAGGTTTGTCATCAGCAACATATCTGGAACCATAACTCACCATATAACTACCTCAGTGCTCACTTACACTGTATAAGGAACTAATTAAACAATAACTTAAAATATTATTATAAAGATTTACATTTACATTACATTTAATATAGATTGCCATTATAATTAAGATTTTGTGACTATACAAAAAATTTACGCTTGTCTGTTCCGCAAGAAATTGTATTATGGAACTCTTTACGTAATACGTTTATAATCTAAGATTTTATTAGGAAGCCGTCTATATCATTAAAGTTATTAATAATTATAATGACGAATTGTAAACAATAAGCTGGTAATTATTTCCCTAATTAAAAATAAAGAATGAGTTGAAATCTTGCTAAATTTCATGCAGACAAAGTTGCGGGTAACAGCTAATGTAAAGTAAAGTTTCCTAAATTACTTTTTGTAAAGTCAGTTATCTACCAGTCAAAGTCTCGTGAAGACCGGTCTAACCGTTTTGGAGATACCACTGCGGGCGCAGCCACGGTTATCAGCTAGTATAAACTAAAACTGCTTGAATTACTTTTTATAAGGTCAGCTATCTGCCAGTGAAAGTCTCGTGAAGATCGGTCGAACCGTTTTGGAGATAACACTGCGGGTAAAGCCACGGTCAACAGCCAGTATTTACTAAAATTGCTTGAATTACGTTTTATAAAGTTCGCTATCTACCAGTGAAAGTCCCGTGAAAATCGGTCAGACCGTTTTGGTGATAGCACAGCGGGCAAAGCCACGGTTAACAGCTAGTCTAAATTAAAATAAACTAAATTGCTTTTTATAAGGTCCGCTATCTACCAGTGAAAGTCCTGTGAAAATCGGTCTAACCGTTTTGGAGAAAGCATTGTAGGCGAAGCCATGGTAGACAGCTAGTATAAACTAAAATTGCTTGAATTACTTTTTATAAGGTCAAGTATCTGCTGATGAAAGTTCCGTGAAAATCGATCCAACCATTTTGGAGATAGCATTGCGGACGAAGCCGCGGTTAATAGTTAGTCTAATTTAGATTAGCCTAAGTAACCCGCTGTAATTACAGTTATCTGCCAGTGAAATTTCCGTTATAATCGGTCCAGCCGTTTCGGAAATTACCCGGAACAATCAGACAGACAGCCAGACCGACAAAAATTTTTAAAATTGCATTTTTGTTATCAGTATCGTGTATACTTTCGTACTCAATCAGTAAAAAAAATATTTTGATATTACATACAAACACTTCATTTTTATTATATGTATAGATAGATGACATTGTAAGAAAGAGTTTAATATGCTTACTTGTTAGAAGTTAAATGAGAAGGTACTACGGTAAGGTTATTGCAAAGGAATACGACGAAAGACAGATAAAAAAAAGTGTGTGTGTACTTATGTACACGCGTTAGAAGTTATACTTCTTTGGCGTAACAAGATAAAATTATTTTCAAAATTTTTATCTTTCGCCTTATTCTACGTTTGTAGAAAAAACGACACTAACAATAGAAAAAAGGTATTTAATGCCTTGAAAGTTTTAATACAAAGAAATACAAACAACAAATACCAAGAAACAAAATGTTGACTATAGCTAACTTCGGGTGTCGATTTATCCTGACGGTGTGCACGCGCATCGTAATAACTTCAGGGTGTCGGTTTTTCGTGACGGTGTGCGCGTGCATTGTATAAAATTTACTCTCATCATTTTTCCCTAACGCGTCAAAAGAAGTATAACTTCAAAAATAAAAAGAATACTCGAATAGTTTGTCTTACTTGGACATCACTTAACTCGAGCTATAGCATAATTAAAAATGATACATAAATACATTTTTAAATACAACAAGCCTGAACAAAGAAACTTGATTGAAGTTATCATCTATAGAGTTAAATGAGTGGCATGAAGAGCACATGTTGGTGACACCACTTTTAGTATACTCGAGTATGTTTTCACACAGTGTATTTTGTATGTTTCGTGTGTGACAGTACCCTCAGCGCGTATCCTCGGTGGACCGGATCTGCACGTCGACATCGGTTCCACTATTAACCTGACATGCCTGATCCAGTTCAGCCCGGAACCGCCCGCGTACATATTCTGGTACCATGAAGACGAGGTGAGCGGACAAAAAGTAATTATTCAAAACATTACTATTCTTAGTATTAAGCTTATAATCTAGTATACACGTGTCTCATCAGAATGTAACTCAAACATTCCACATCTCTGATAAAATTAAGAACTTCGGTAGAAATATAATCTACAATTATTATTATTAACTAGCTAACACGGCAAAGTGTTGCTGTCTTAGGTATTCAAAAAAAATCCAAATTAAAACGTGACGTTATCTATGAACTACAGTCGGTCTTACAGTTTTCTGTCAAACTACTAATTTAAAGCGCCACCTGTTCGAGACTGATAAAACATACAATTAGTAACAATAATCAACACTGACAATCATTTAATATGTAATATGAATCGAAATATAAATTATCCTATCTCACAAGTTGGCCCAAATTATACATAAATGCCAACTTTCATGAAGATCGGTTATGTAGTTTCGGAATTCATCGTGGACAAACATCATGACACCAGATTTTTATATATTTAGATTAGTATTAGAGCCTTGTCTTCCATGCTGAGAATCGAAAAGTCGAAATATACGAGTAATAAGACCCTAAAGTAAATACACAACAGCGACATTCTTTATAGCTAAAGAACTAAAACCCAAAAGTTCTGAATCGATGGACAAGTTAGTTCCACTAATATAGTTCACTTAGCACGTATAGCATAGTGTTTTCAAAGTTTTCGTTACTAGCCCGAACGATGTGTACGCCGGAGAGGTACTGCCAGCTCTGCACAACTCGACGATACCAGTCTGTTTTAATTAAATAGCCTAATAAAATCTTGATAATTAACTGAATGTAATTAAGATGTAACGTTTTCAGTACCTCTATCAAATTAATTACATTTAATAAAGTGATTTCGAGTATAAAATGAGGCTCTAAGCTACTCTAGCTTACCATACTGGTTTTCTAGTACTGATAAATATTTTGAAGTTGTACATAACATTTAAATTAGATTTTGCTCTAATAATAATTATATTTAAAATTAGCTTTCAGCCCGAGCTCTGTTCATGCCAGTTTCTAGTGTTTACAGACTTGTGGAATATTGCTCATGGATTCGAAAATTTACAATGTTAAAATACGCCAAAAGCTAGTTTATTATTTACGTTTATAATGTTATCAAGGGTTAACAAGATGTATGACAGGTAATTACGCAAATAGTTAAAGCATGTGACCGGTGACAGGCAAACTATATCAGACGAGTCTAACAGATTCAGTTTAGAGCGATGTTTTACCTGCATAAAAACAAATGTGGACCAAAGTTTAAACATTAGTCAGACGAATCAATATACAAAATATATTCTGGTACAAATATAGTTTGTTATATTGATATAGGTATAGATAATGAATACTGTTCTTTATTTAATTCAAATCCTGAAGTTACTTATAAATCTGTAACGATTTACAAAATAAACTAAGATATAAGTGGAAGCGTGCATGAGAGTAGAATTGTGTTATGTTGTTGTATGTGAGAACGTTGCGCGTGTGTGCGCTCGTGTGTTGAAGCAGGTCATATCGTACGACTCGTCGCGCGGCGGCGTCTCCGTCGTCACCGAAAAGGGCTCTGCAACCACCTCGTACCTTCTGGTGCAGGACGCCGCGCCCTCCGACTCCGGTCGCTACTCGTGCTCGCCCTCCAACGCGGAGGTTGCCTCCGTCAGGGTGCACGTGCTCAATGGTAACTACCTCCATCATGTATCCAACAATATTAATCATGCAGTCAGTCAGAACCCTTGCTTAAAAATTTAAAGCAATCGGGGTAATATAAATTGGTCTGTGGGTTTGGTGCTCGACGACTTCCGCATGCGTATTGTGTTTACACATTAGATATTTATCTTTCAAGTTTCCAATTTTAGTTCTAGTACAGTAGATAATCAGGGTTGGAAAAATAGGTTTTGGATATTTCTGTAACTGAAGGAAGTCCCCCACTAAGATGCTCTTCGAATGGACCCTTAGTCCATTGGTATAATTTTCTAATGAGATTGTCGTCTTCCTAGTTCGAAGTCCATCCTTCCCTAATCCCTTCTTTGGTAATTGTTAACGAGGTTATCTTCTTTGCCAATTTCTTGATATTCCTCGCTAATTTTTAATGAAACTTTTTTCCTCTTGGATTTTAACAAAGATTTATTCCAAGCTGTAAAGCAAGTCCCTCCGGGGTAATTTTTGGAGATATTTTCTACTGCACAGACTAAATACTGAAACCCAGGACCTCTATTTTAATCAAATTGAATGCCTACTTTGAGTGTGTGTAATTTTCTTGCACTGGGATTCCCAACTTCGAAAGTAGAATAAGTTACTCTCCACTTACCCGATGGATAATAGGTGCATGTCGAGCTCGTCCTTACTCACATCTCTCGTTCTTTCTTCCGAACAAAGGAATACTTACTGGGAAGGATGGGATAACAGTTATTAGTAGCTGTCGTTCAAAATTAGCCAATGTTGCCTAAGGATTAAGGATTTTTCGACTCAATTTAAAGATGGCTTTGATTTTTTCATGGGTTTGTTATCCAACTAGAAGACTACAAGTAGACGTAGAATGATGTATGTTTGTACAGGCGAGCGGCCGGCCGCGATGCAGACGGGCTCCGCGGGCCTCTCGAACAGTTCCCGGTGCATCGTCGCGCTGCTGGCGGCGTGCGTTCTGCACGCGCGGCTCCTGCGCGCCCACCTCGCCAGCTGATCGCGAGCGCGCTCCCCCGCACCCGCCGCCCGCGCCGCACCCGCACCCCCTCTCACGCCCTCACACGCACACACGGCGACATACTGACGTTCAACAAGTGAAGTGACATTACGTTCAGTGAAAGCGGTGAGAGCGCGACTGTGAGTGCTCTCACTCACTCTGTCTCTTTCATATTAAATAAATGAAAACTTAGTTTTCGATAAAGATAAATAAGTATATTTAATACGGTTAAGGTTTTCATAAAAGGACAATGAAGACTGTCCAAGTTTGTAGGATTGAATCATTCTGATGTATTTGTTCATAAAAGGAATATATAATTGCGTCGTGTTTTGACAGACTCCGTTGTGTTTACAATGAGTTTTATCACCATATATTCATTGTAATAATTATATATATTTAATAACGTAATTATGAATTATAATAGTGTAATAATTTGATACAATTTCTATGTATGTGTCACACGACCAACAGAAATAGACCAGTACCAACAAGTGCACAAGTTACGCACTTGTGTTTATCGCACAACTGACATGAACTATATAAAGTCGTACACTTGCGTTACTAAAATGTATTATACATTTTTCACTGTTTACTTAACTGTTGTTTGTATAAAAATCTGTTACTCAAGTTCTAAAACTTGCTTTATTTTGGAAATACCGTTGAAAAACACCAATTCTTGTATTTTTTTTTGTTTGTAAAATATCGCAGTAAACGAAAGAATATTTAATGACTTTTAGGATTTGAATGGAATCTTCAATCGATTATTATTTACCTTCAAAGGCAGAGGCTTAACAGAGCGACGTGTTTTCGTGCCGACTTTCACAAATGTCCTCTTTAGATAAAATCATATTTAAATATTGTTATTAATGTTATAGATATGTATTCAATCCAAAGCGTGTATATAAAACATTGTTTTAACTAAATAAAAAGTTTATACATATATTTGTAAGTAATAAGATTATAAACGTTAAATGTTAATTTGAATAATTATATAGTGAATTTATTTATTGAAGTGCAGTGAAACATGTAACTTCGTATATACCGGCAGGTATGAGAATTAATTGAGGAGCTTGCAACACACGATCGCCGCTCGCACGTAATAGTTAAAATTGTTCTATCAGGACATACCCCAAGCTGTGAGCTGTCTAACGCAACGAATCCCGGAGCGATCCTCTCAAGCCCTGGAACTAATACACAGGTTAAACGAACTGCTGACGGTTCACGAAACACTAATTCCTTAAGCGCGGTACATTTTTGCATTTCATAATAAATTTGTTTTATTTTCTAACCAGATTAACATAAAAAATGTTGATAAATGAAATTATTTAATGCTAAGCTAGTGATTATAGATAAAAATCTTATGGTAAGTGAAATGTTTCATGCTTAGCACACTTGATGTTACTTCAAGTATCACGGTATCATGTCGTGATGCTAACACCTCCATTGCGTTTTGAGCACTTGATTATTAGATGTTCTTTATTGAAAATCGCATTCTTGAATGCTTTTTTCGACACACTATTTTTGATTTCATTAGATAAAGTGGAAGAAAGTGCGTAAATAAAAATATTTAATTATATTTGATATGTTTTAAAAGACAAATTAGACGGAAATCAACTGATCTAACTCGAAGGACGACCTATCAATAAACTTGGTTGCACCTTTTGTTGGTGACATAAATAACCATTAGTTTTTTTGTTAATGGAGTACTTGCACCAGAATTATATCTAATGCTGTTAATAGTTCAATAATAATAGTTATGGAAAGGGTATTACTGAAATTTTTTTAAAGAAAAATGTTATTACGTGTTAGGTAAATTGGAACGTAATTTTAAATTCAAGGTGACGTCACTCCATAAGCCAGTAGTTGACCATGGTCTTGAGTACATAAATATTGACTGGAATTTATAAAATGCAAAAAGCGAAGTAGCTTAATTCTCATCGTTGTGCGGTTTTGATACGCCCATGGCGTCCTCTGTCGGAGCTATTTTGGAGTATGTGCAGCTAGTAGCGCCTGTGCCGTATCCCGTTGTGTTAGTGTACGACTCGATTGATTACTGTCTCTGGCTCCTACTAGTATGCATTTTCTATATAAATTCGCCGTCTCTCGATGTGCACATTGAAACGGTGAATGGCTTGCCCCTCTTCTTTCTTACGACAATTTTTACACGATTTTCTTCTTTATTCAAGCTTCGAAATCCGGCTAACAAAGGACCATGAATATGGTATTTTCTTCTTTCATCGTAAGTAGAACTTCTTAATATCCGGCTTGCGAAAGACCATGAATGTGAGCCACCTCCGAATGACTCACAATTATTTCCAATGACTTGCTGATTCCGAAGTTGAACTTGAAGAACGATGAGGTTTTCTCGCAATAAAAGATTTATTACTATGAAGCAGCGAAGGATGCGCTCGTATGCAGACTTGTTCAAAACATCTGACTATCTATTCGATTACCTACTAACTATGACTATTCGATAACTTATTACGTAGTTAATATCTATTACTAAAGACAACTGCTCTCTACGCCGCCCATGCGTGAATTGCCATTGCTCCGGGCCTTGCCTATACGGCACCGGGGTTGCTCACCCGACGCTGGCGGTGCTCCGCCAATCAGAGCACTTAGTAGTCACGCGCACAGCGCCAAGGCTTGGCTAACCTACTACACAGGGCGGGGGCGCGATGATTTCCCTTCGCTTCCTCTTTATTTCATAAAATATTTACAGTTATACTTACAGCTTAAACATTATTTTGAAAAATAAACTGTAATTTATGAAATAAGATTGAGCGTGTATTGTTTCTATAGCAACTAAATTATATTCACATGTCATAAGGAGTTGACATCTTACGGAGTGATGTCACGTCAAATCATTTAGCAATTTCTCGCGAACTTTGCAAGACATCTTTTGATTTGCAGTAATTCAGTTTTTAATGCATAATATATTCATTTTTACTGTTTGCCATTTGTATCTAAGCTTTAAAAGTTTAAACTATATTAAAAAGTAACTGGTATGAACCCCATTAATGATTTACAATTATTACTTTAGAGTATAACTAAATATGAAATAATAATTAAAATACAAAATATTAACTGTATTAAGTTTAGGATTTTAAGGACGCGCTCTCAATTTTTGGCGGTTCAATTTTGGCATCGAGTCATATTACTAGACGTGCACACATAGAATAATGAAACCACTTACACGTCAACAGCTTTGTTACTGTATGCGTGCACAGCTCACGCAACAGCGACAACTGATAACCAGGAGGTGTAGCTCACGTGAAACGATTTTGATATTTTCATAAAAAAAGTGTGTGTGTACTTATGCACACGCGTTAAAAGTTATACTTCTTGGGCGTAACAAGATAAAAATCTTTTCAAAAACTTTATCTTTCGCCTTATTTTACGTTTGTAGAAAAAACAACACTAACAATAGAAAAAAGGTATTTAATACCTTGAAAGTTTTAATACAAAGAAATACAAACAACAAATACAAAGAAACAAAATGTAGACTATAGCTAACTTCAGGGTGTCGGTTTTTCGTGACGGTGTGCGCGCGCATCGTAAAAATTTACTCTCATCATTTTTCCCTAACGCGCCAAAACAAATATAACTTCAAAATATTACTATATTTTCTTATAATTGATGTTCTCCTTTTTGTTATCTTGGATCCTATAGTACCAAAATAAATTATAGTTTCTCAAGGTCATACCAGGTCAAGGACAGTGTAACTAAACCTAAGTGTGTACGTAATAGACAGAAACATCGAATTTGTGCTCAATGGTTTAGCCCTTAGTGCCCGATCATGGTATCATTTCTCAACATTCTCATGAGGAGTAGTATTGTGGTAACTGGATCATAGTCTAGATAATAGCTAGAAACATCAAGTTTGTGCTTAGAAGTTAAGTCTCTCAGTGTAGGAACAAGGTTTCAATTTTTTAAAGTTTGGTGAAGACAGTAGTAGTAAGTATAATAACTGAATCTTAGTATAGATAATAGTTCGAAACATCTAGTTTGCACTCAAAAGCTTAGTATCATGGTGTCAGGTCAAGATTTCATTTCTTAAAAAGCCAAGTGAGCAGCTATATCGTGATAAAAGAATTTTAATATTGGTCATAGCTAGACACGTAAAGTTTGCGCTCAGAGGTTGAGTCTTATCGTATCAGATGAAAGTTAAATTTCTCGTTGGCCAAGTGAGTAGTAGAATTTTAGTATTGATAATAACTAGAAACATCAACTTTGCGATCAGACATCTAGTCTCATAAGGTCAGATCAACGTTTAATTTTATGGGTCAAATGAGTAGCTGTATCGTGATAACTGAACTTTAGTATTCAAAGTAGCTAGAAACATCAGGTTTTTGGTTCAAATGTGGGCTCATGGGCTAGATGCGTATCTTTGTCGTGATAACGAATTTTTTTTATAGTATAGAGTAGCTAGAAATATAGAGTTTACGCTGAAAAGTGTCATAGTGTCTGATAACTGTTTAATTCCTCATGGGCTAGGTGAGTAACTAAATTTTAGTACATATAGATTTTAGCTACAAACATTGAGTATGCACTCAGAGATTTAGATAGGAGATTTTTTAAGTTAGCATTTGCTTCTGACTTCAAAATAATTCTGTGATCAACATACTAGAAAACACCTGAATTGTAAGTTATAGTAACTGCAGCACAACGGGCAGCATATGGTGGTCTTTGTGTATAATGGACCCTAATTTACCGACAAACTTCGCGTCTCTAGCTTTGATACCTTCCACCAAATAATTCAGTTCATTATAAACAAGACTTGAGAGATCATGTTCTAATAAGTGATAAGTCTTATATTCGATTCATTTGAAAGATTACATCTGTTTGTAAATGTTGCAGCGTGCTTTCACTGCATGCTTCAGTGTAGAAATAATATGCACGCTTAGAGTGCTATCCTATAATTACTTAAATGTGACTAGGAACCACTTACGACATTATTGTATATATTCTGAATAACGAGATAATAAAATATAATAAAAGAAATGCAAATACGACATATCTATTTCTACCCATGAAGGAGCTCTCTAGCCGTCTGTGAGGGTCCATTATGAGGTCATTTTGTGCAGTCCTTTTTTTTTTTTTTTACGTGGGGAAATCCCTTATGGATACCCACCCTCTCGGGGGAGAGGATGGGTTATGTCCGACTCGCACGGACTAAAACCCCACGGTGTACGTCTGCCGCTATAGGTGGGGCGGCACGAGATCTCTACAGATTTCATCGTGCCGCCCCAGCGGTTGGCCCAGCAGCGGAAGCGCCGCGGCCGGACCCCGTCTTGTTAGGAGACAACCGTGTACACACCGGTCGTCTCCTCCGTCCGCCGGACCTGTGCAATGGGAGGATGGGCCCCCCGACCCATCCTTCCTAGGTCCGGTTACGGTGGGAGGAGGCGGCGGTCAAACTGCCACTCAGCAAGTGTGTGCTGCGCGGTGTCCGGTTCAACGCCGCACTCGTGACATACGGCGGTCGGCTCCCTGCGAGCTATCCGGTGCAGGTACCAACCGAAGCACCCGTGCCCAGTCAGCACCTGCAGCAGACGAAACGTCAGGGAGCCCCACTTCCTTTGATTCCATTCCGGCAGGACCGGGCGGACGGCGTCGATCGTGTATCGACCGTAACGCGCGTCCGCCAGGTCCTGCCTCCACCTCTGTATCCTTTCCTCTCTCTCGTCCCTTCTCCTCTGTTCTATTTCCCCAGGAGCCAGAGGCTCCCCCAACAGTTTCTTAGCCGCCGTATAGTTATATACGGCGGCAAGCACCTCCGCCTCTAGCTCCCAGGGAAGGGAACCGGCCAGTACCATGGCCGCCGCCGAGGACACCGTCCGGTAGCCTCGTATCACCCTCAACGCCACAGTGCGCTGCGCAGCACGCAGCGCACGAATATTGGTGGCGTTGAGGGCGTCCACCCATAACGGTGCCCCGTAGGCGGCCATGGACCGTACCACCCCCATGTAAAGGCGGCGGCAGGCGGCGCCCGGCCCCCCCGTATTGGGGAGAAGTCGTCCGAGCGCCGCCGCGGCCCCAACTATGCGCAGTCCGAGCCCCCTAAAATGGGGCTCGAACCGCCAGCGTCCGTCCAGGGTGAGGCCCAGATACTTCATCTGGGTCCCCACCCTGACCCGGACGCCCTCCACATACAAGTGGGCCCCTGGAGGTGGCCCTCGCCGAGGCCCATGGAACATGAGGGCCTCGGTCTTTTCGAGAGCCACCTCAAGACCCAACCTCCTTATGCGCCCGACCACGAGAGTTACGGCCTCCGTGGCCAGGCGCACCAGTTCACCAAATTCCCCCCCCCGGGCTACGACTAGGGTGTCGTCCGCGTAGCAGATGAGGCGCGCTTCAAAAGGGAGCGCGCCGCGGAGCACCCAGTCGATTTTGTGCAGTCCTGCGGTAAGCTTTTGTTACTACTTAACGAAAGGAGTACAAATAAGACATATTTATCTCTACCTGTGAAGGAGATCCATAACAGTTTTTGAAGTGGGTCGTCATCAGATCATTTTGTTCAGTCCTGTGGTAAGCTGCCTTTACTGGTAACACAAAACGATTAGAAACACGACATATCTATATTTACCCATCAAGAAGTTCTATAACAATTTCTGAAGTCTATCATCAGGTCATTTTATTCAATCCTATAAGAAGCTCTCGTCACTACTAACAAAAGAACTACAAAGACGACATATCTATTTCTACCCTTCAAGGAGTTCCATAACAGTTTCTGGGAACCACCACAAGCTCACTTTGTTAAATCTTGTGATAAGCCCTCGTTACTGGTAATAAACACGGTCTATTTATTTCTATCTGTACTAACAAAAAACAAAAAGACTAGAAAGACGACATATCTATTCTACCCGACAAGAAGTTTCATAAGAGTTCCTGGAGTCCATCTACTGTCAAAAGGTAAAAAAAAACTAATCTAATAACTTTGAGGAAATAACATAATAAGCATTCAAACTTAGAATTTCTGTTTCAACCTAATTACAGTGTCTCTTACTACTAGAAATATAAAACACTATAAAAAGTGATTAGTTTTTCGAAATGATCAAAACATTTTGTGAAGTGTATACGTATTTCTACAGCGCTGTTTTTTTTTCTCTAATCGAGTACAATGCGACGTAGACATCCACTCACTTCGGCGCCTGAGCGCGGTCTGACACGACCTGAATTCTCTTTCCACAACGCTGTGTAAATCAAATCTAAATATGGAAATAAATTGGACCTTATTCTATACTAGTTAAGATCTACGTAGTTTATCGTAAAATCATGAAATGTTATTTACAACTAAATATTTTTATTCTCAGATATAGTATAGATAAGTTGGACGTTGTGGTCTGTATTGTAAACTTGATTATATCTGGCATAAACAGGTATATTTTGTTTATTTAAAAAAAATTAAATTTACTGGTATTTTCGTACCGAATATCAGGTAATACTTTACGCGAGGGGACTACGGAGAATTGATGTTTTTAAATAGAAACCCATTAATTTTAAAACACAATCATCTGTACCTCATTGTTAAAGGTTCAGTGTATCTGTAGTTAGTCATTATGTATACCAAAACTCAATAGTTTTGATGTAATTCGTACTGAAAAACCGTGATAATGAACCATTTTTGAGAGCGCGCCCTTAAGAAGGCGTTTATCAAAGTGAAAATTACAACCAGTTCGGAAAACAACCCTGTCATTGCGACTAACCGGAGAGAAACTCGACTGGATTTATCGTAGATATTTTATGTCATGCGTTATTTATAATCGATTTTAGCGGATGCAAGAGAGGAGCATTATTTCCAGACAACATTATCGTTCACATATTGATCCATCACATAATAGCCTTTTGTCATTAAAATCCGTTTGACATGGTGCGTGAAATTTATACAGCGTATTCAGTCTTGTCTTATCCTTGACTCACCTTAAACTTGTCTAAGTAGTTATTCAGTACACTCTTAGCTTCCGATTTTGTAGTCCAATTGTGCTTAGACTTAGTTTCAATACCGCACCGAGTCTGTTAACTCTATAATTGTAAGAAATATATTGATTCATGCACGCTGAAAGAATATTGTATTGTAAAAACGAAAGAAACAAATCTACCAAGAATGAGACAAACAATGGAAGCCTTCTCGACATTTCTACAATAAAGCACCAGACAAATGATAATCAAGTAATACTGATAATTTAAAAGTATATAAATGCCATTTTTACATTATTATTTAGTTATTCTTTATTCGCATAATATTCCACTTTTTTATAAGTCGTCGAATTTGATGACTTGAACCTTGCTCAGCACAAGCTAAGTAAATGGAAAGCTTACGATTATAAATTTCAATTCTGGACTTAAGGCTGAGGATAAGTGCGCTTTATAGATTTCACCCTTACAGTCTGATAATTCGGTAATGTGCTTTGAAATTTAATAATCGGAGTTTGTTGTAAAACCTAACACTATTACCTAGAAAACTATCTCTTGTTACTGAGCTGATTACAGCTGAGTAAATTTATACTACCCTAGCGTAAAGGAAATGGTGTGAATTAGAAATAATATATTCGGACCTTTTTATAGACACATCAGGTATAGATACTAGATATCAAGATACTGACAGGTATTTGAACATATTCGACATAATGACTTCTATCTACATTTATAAATATCACAAAAAGAAGTAGCTTTTCGTGTATGTCTGTGTGTTCACTTAATTCTTCTAAACTACGCGACTGATTTTGATACAGTTTCCACTACAGTTTAAAGAATTTCTTACGGAAGGCTGGTATGTAAGAACACATGTATGTTATATTCATATAAAGTAGATAAAAGTCAGCTTATTCCAATGAATGTAAAGGAGGTTTCGGGCCTTACATTGAAAACACTGGCTAAACGTTATCAGATATATCAGAATAATGTATCGCAGAATTGTAAATCTGAAAAATGCCTACAGAATAGTTCGCGATGGTATATGTCTCTGTTCTAAATATATCCAACAGCCGTTATTCTTACCGTTGCAATATTGTTAAAAATATATTGGTTATTTGCAACGCCATTTTTACTAATATAGTAGTAATCCTTATCCAGTTTAACAACTCTAATATGTCAATGAATATCTCGGAAGATATTTCAGATTTAAAATTACGAGCAACAAAAATAAATTGTGTAAATATTCTTAAGTAGCTTCTATGATTACGATGAACTGTAAATTTCAAAGCGACAAAAATTGGAGGTCATTTATTGTAGCCGTTCGAAGCCGGGTCGGGTCGCTAGTCTAGTATAATTTATTAAGGTGCTCTGAGCGCGACTGCGAAACACCACTAGCCGACTAATTAATAAGGGCAACGTATTGTCACAATGATTTGATTATTTTTAGTACATAGATTATTTATTATATATGTATTAATAAATCTGATTTAGCTTTCATTTTGGCAATTAGTTTGATGTCGACGACGAATGTAGATATAATTTCGAAATTTAGCAGCGATTATGACAACAAAGATTATATTAGAGAGCGCGCGACATTTTAATATTGAACGCGAGCTCAAAACAATATTAAACGGTATAAAAACATTAAAGTATATGGAAATAATTTATAGAGTTGTGTGTATATTTACGTACTTCCCACTAATGGGTATGGATACTATGACGTGTCAAATGCCCAGCAGTGGAAAGTTCAACAGTGCGCGGCTCTCGCCGGACCTCATAGTATAACTAATTGTAAGTAACATAGTTATATACAAAATATTATTTTGAGATTTTGTAAGAGGTTTAGCTGTATACTATTACATATTGTTTGTACGTGGGGTGCGCGGTGCTGCTGCTGCTGCTGGCGCTCCATAACTCCGGGACTCGGTATCTCACAAACAGTTTACTTATATGTTACCGCTACGCAGTTAAGCAGGAAACAGTTATTCTACAAAGCATCTGGGTAATGTGCAAATGAACTGGAGTGACCAGCTAAAGTGCCGAAAATCGAAGTAAGAATACAATTCAAATAGTTAAATCCTATCATTATTATCGTGGTTCAGTCGCGACCTGCTAAGTTAAGTTAGGTTGGACTTATGATAAAAATAAACACGAGGTG
Organism: Antheraea yamamai; assembly: GCA_036509395.1. Taxonomy (NCBI): domain Eukaryota; kingdom Metazoa; phylum Arthropoda; class Insecta; order Lepidoptera; family Saturniidae; genus Antheraea; species Antheraea yamamai. The sequence continues at coordinate 598,469 of AP028428.1, forward strand.
GTCGCTACTGGGCAAATGACGAAAACTGTTAATTTCCCGAGTTAACGGAGCTAATCAATTAATCTACAAATTAACTGGATAATGTAATATAAAAGATTTCTGTTTTAACGGTAATATACACTTTATAATTAATTTTGTTTCTTTTGAAGGATCTTACAATTTATAAATACCTACTTGAGAACCTATTGGTTTTATTTATTTATAATACATAGAACATAGTAAAGTAGATAGATTACATGTGCAATTGTAAATAATTTGCTATAACTTGCGCGACAACAACAAAAACAAATAAATATAACAATAGTAGTGCATATCTTTTTCAACCAATGTAATTGCTTGAATTAATGTCGCATTCTCATTATTTTTATATTTTCCTACTGAATAGAAAATTTGTTAACAACAATACAGTTATACAAATACTTCATTATTTACATCGATATTTACGTTATTCTTATCTAAATATCTAAAGCCATTCGATAAACTTAGTTTACATATCCACTGAGCGAATAGATGAATGTGAGACGAGTTGAGTTCGAGCGACGCGCTCCGGCCGCACCGTGCCTGTGCAACTCCCGTACACTAGTTAATTGTAAAATAAGACTTTAAAACACGTTTTGTATAGAGTTATAATGTAAATATAATTATATGAAGAAATTTTACAATAAAAACCATTTTGTAGAGGCGCGATGCGCGGCACGCGATACGCGATACGCAACGGCATCGACTCTACAAAATATAGACTATACGAATGTAAAACATTAAATTATATGTATACATGAACGGAATCAGTTTGTTTTCAAATAAACTATCTAATATTTAAGTACCAATTCGTTTTATTTCACTAAACATTTCCACTGGGGTATCCTACCGTACTACGGCACTACTCCTTAAGTTCAAAGTTCAATGGATAACTAGAAATTCAACAATTAAACATTTCTATTATTTTTTCTTATTTTTGGGAACCAATCTTCTAGTAGATTATTACAGCCGTTGTCGAGTATGTAATGTATAACAAGTTTCTTGTATTAATTTCAATGAACTAGCAAGATGGTGGCCGTTTTGTTAGAACTTTCCAGGTGCTTTTTGTGGCTCCGCGGTATAATTTCCCATTCGCTTCACTTGTCCACAGTAATCAAACTATATCACGTAAACATCACCAGCATTACAAAGTATAGTGCAGAGCAACTATGAAAAGCTAGTCTGGAATATAGAGCTGAATTCTCAGCCATAATCTAGTAGAAACCATATGGTGTAATCGTACAGGAGTTTATGGTGGATTCGTGACGGGTTATGGCACCCGCGTTTCTGTTTGATGTTTTTTAGCGAGAAATCGTTGTGAATGATATTTTAGCTGGAAACGGAACACACCATGAAGTGAGTTCACACTAAAATATATTATGGTTATTATACATTATTGTATGTTATTTATTTAAACTTTTACTTATAGTATATAATTTCTTCGTTGGACCTTTTGACTCGATTTGAAACTTTTAAAATATATAAAAAAGGTACTTTTTTATATTCACATTAAATAAACATAACTTCTCACATTATTACATAAGTATAAACATGTGTTTTATCCATAAACTTACATTGTTTCACTATATATTGTGGTGTATTGATGACATTCTATGTAATATCGCTTGGCTTTTGTACACAATTGAAATAGATTGGAAATAATAACATAGACCATAAGACCTTACAAAAATCACTGAAAAGTTACAACAATTATTTTTTTATTAGAACACTGAAGTCGGCACAACAACCGAAAACATACCCTGTGATAATCGCAGTTATATAATCTTTAATAATGAAGATTCGTTCCGAAAATAAAGAAGAATAAGATTGAATCGTACATCCAATGGCTAGGTGAAATAACTTATAAGTTATAACCCGCATCCCTCCTCCTTCGTCCCCCATTCACGCAATAATTCGGCTTGTTATTATTCCACCTAATAGGGCGAGAAAGTTTCAAAGTAATTTCCTTAGATGTACAACCAGAGAGTAAACTGGGGAACATGGGCCCGGGAGGCCGGGGGAGAGAGCAGGGAGCCGTTACACAACTTTTGAATATAAACAAATACCGAGAGAAACTGCTTTATGGGGATCAGATTAAATGTTAACTTTTAGGATCAAAAACGTTTCACAATATCGCGATCACGAAGAATAATCTTTACAAGCAGCAGAGTTAATTCTCTATTCGTATCTAACTTACTACTCGTACTTTTATGGTATTTGTATATCAGAATGCATTTTTAATATTATTGGATTATGGGAGAAATATTACCCGAAACAAACGCTAACACGCTCTCCGTCCCCGATATCGCAATGCAGACTCGTGGAGCTGGTGAACGGTATCCTTGATGTTATCGTACTCTTAGACTACCATTATAACTAAAAATTAAATTAATATAGTATTGCTTAGACCTTCTAAATGAATATAATCGAAGTAAGGAGATGGTGGATGGATGGAATTATTGGTCTGCCTCTCATGCATTACATACCGGGATATAGTAGCATCATGGAATAATCAGCTGCAATATATGTTACTGACGAAAGGTACATTTTGGATCGTCGTCTTTGAAGAAACAATTCTCCTTTTCTTTTTCTAATTTGACCTCAAACGTTTTCTATATACACGAGAGAATAAATAAAAAGTCCTCAGGACGCATTCCAATACATCGTAATATATATAAAACCGCATTATTTCAGAAACACGCTTGGACACTGACATATTTATAGATCACGTGTTAAAAACAAAAGTGTTTACTTTGGTAAACAAGGACTCTACATTGGGAAACATATGTAGTTCCAGAGTTGCTGCAACTCAAGATACAACGTTGACTTGCAGGTTGATTCCACTCCTTTCCTTTTTATAATATTGCAAGCATTATAATTTTCCATTTTACGCCGTTCAGTGTGGTATCTATTTACACGATCTTATCATCCAATTATCGAGACATCATGTACATCATTAGAAAAGGAAGAACATTCGAGAGAACACGTGCGGATGCACGTCCTTCCAGCTTAGGATACAAGAGACGTGTACGGTTTCGCGTGCGACACCATTTTCTTGTGGCCGCCGATTCCATCACCATCATCAAAAACTTCAACACATTATGATAATATTTACAAAGTTCATCGGTCAGTCTGACACGGTGGAAGATATAAAGTAGTCATTTAGCCATTCTACATTTAATGTTAGGTAACGTTAGGTAGATCTTATCAAATGTAAGGACTCTTATTGGGTTTCCTCAGAGTACCAGAACCACCATCGCTATTTAGTTGTAATGTGTAAAGTGAATGTGAAATAATGTGATTGATTGAAGACAGTTCCATCTGATAGAGAGCGTGAGAGAGCCCGGGGTGTCACCGTATTAGTACAACTTCTAGACACTCACCTCTGATAAAGAGATCGATACATGAATACAATACTTTATATTATATAGTCCAAAAAATATAACTTATTTCACAACCCCGCTTAATATGATAAGTATAAAAGAAGTATGCACTATATAATAAAGTGGCGGCGCGGCGGTGAAATGGTTCTAACGGGTCTAATATCAGTGTAGTGTACGCTGATTCGGATTCCTATCAATACTACTAGCCTCACCCGAAAAATCTCGTGAGGAAATGCTTGATAATTTTTTATTGAAAATATAAATTGTAGATTTTCATTATTATTATGCAGAGTTTAAAAATAAATGTCTTACGTACAACATACCAAAAGTATATTTTTATCAGAATTGCTTTTAGACTATTCTCTTGATGATATTCATGATTTCAAATAATTTATTTTATATATATTTTTCTAATTTCTAGTTATGAAAATGTAACCTTATTCAGTTTTTTAGTATTAACAACAATTAAATGACAATATCAATTTATACTTCGTGTAAAATCAATGTGTTATAATAGGTCTTTACCTATGAAATTGCCGTTCTGCAGTAGTGGTCATTTCAAATCAAAATAATTTTTGTTTGGCTAAAAATTCTAATTTCAAATTAATTTTATTTTAAAAATATGGAATTCTTTTTACAAAAGTAGTCATTTGTTTATTGATTAGTGTTAGCTTTTCATCGCATTTCAATCATTTTTGTCATCATGGATACGTTAAAAATTCGAGTAATTATGGAATATGAGTACTGTCGTGGCAGCAATGCGGCACAAGCGGCACGCAACATCAACGACGTTTACGGAGCTAACACTACAAACCAACGCACCACCTGTTATTGGTTTGCTCGCTTCCGTTCTGGGAATTTCGACCTGAAAAATGAACACGCGGTCTTCCGAAGACTTTGGTCGACAATGACGAATTAAAGGTAATTGTGGAAGCTGATGATACACAATCTACGGCTGAATTAGCAGTAGCTTTCAACGTTAGCGTCAAAACAATATTGGTCCATTTGCGTCAAATTGGCAAGGTAAAAAAGCTTGACAAATGGGTGCCCCACGAACTCAATGATCACCAGCGCGAAGTACGCGTCGAGACGTGCCTTGCACTGCTCAATAGACACACAAATGAAGGAATTTTGAACCGCATTGTTACCTGCGATGAAAAATGGATTCTGTTTAATAACCGCAAGCGCTCAGCAAGTTGGTTGGATCCTGGTTCAGCACCTAAACAATGCCCTAAACGAAAACTTACCCCTAGAAAAGTTATGGTCACTGTTTGGTGGTCTAGCGCCGGTGTGATTCATCACAGCTTCTTACCAAACGAGGTGAACATTACTGCAGATGTGTACTGTGAAGAACTGAACACAATGATGGAGAAGCTGGCACATCTCCACCCGGCATTGGTCAATCGCTCGTCTCCGCTGCTCGTACACGACAAGGCGCGACCTCATACTGCACAGCAGACGGTCTCCAAGTTGCAAGAACTGGGGTTGGAAGTTCTCCGTCATCCACCCTACTCACCAGACCTTGCGCCTACAGACTACTACTTTTTCCAGAATTTGGATAACTCCTTGGCGGAAAAAAAATTCAATACCCGAGAGGCAGTACAAAATGCCTTTGAAGAATTTGTTGCCTCCCGTCCAGCTGATTTCCTTAAGAAGGGCATCAATAAACTGCCACTGCGTTGGCAAAGATGCATTGATTGCATGGGTGATTACTTCGATTAATACAAATAAAAAATACATGAAAAAAATTCGTTTAAATTTTTTCATACAAAACGGCAATTTCATAGGTAAAGACAATATTTAACAAGAAATAACTTGATGTCATATGACTTGATATTTATTATAAAACTTTATGTTACAGTATAGTTAGAATATGAGACACGTTACTGATGAAAATGAGTATAAACATGTGGGAATGTACTCGCAGAACTACCATTTAACAAAGTTATACGAGGGAATAGCGCTGGATATCAAAATTACAGGAAAAACTTCATTTATAACACGAAACCAAATGACTTCCTCGCCCGTAGTAATAGAGCATTCTGTGCGAATGCTTCGGCGACTATCAATTTCCGAGGTGATACTAACAAATTGCTTTTTAACTGTTGCCTTCGCACGCAACCAACCACTAACTCCTGCAGTCGGGTGAGGTATATTACACTCCACATCTCCATTTCTATTTCATTAATAACTTTAATATTAATTAAGTACCGCTAAACCCTTAAAGTAATCATTACATAATATAAAACAAAGTCCCCTACCGCGTCTGTCTGTCTGTCTGTTCGCGATAAACTCAAAAACTACTGAACGGATCTTTATGCGGTTTTCACCATTGGATAAAGTGATTCTCGAGGAACGTTTTGGTATATAATTTGTCCAGGATCTTTTTATAATCAGGGCGGGACAACGTCTGCCGGGCCCGCTAGTAATCAATAAAACGAAACTATATATACAGAGTGGAATTTTTAATACCATCTGGAGGGAAACTACTCTAAATAATAGAGATAGTAAATATTACCCCAAAGAAACATTCCTTTATTTTTAAAAAGAAATAAAACTGCATTCAAAGATTTTCGAAAATTCTCTTGCTGCACCCGGGAATATTCGATTCCCGATCAAGAGCGAAACCAAATAATTATACAAAAAGATGGTTCTCCAGCCTGTAACAGCAGAATCAGTACTTCCTACATTAATAATCTAATGGTTTGATTTTTATAATTTTATGAGGTATTATAATTAATACCTCACCCGTATAATCACCAGATCTCACCCCTTTAGATTTTTTTTGTGGGGATATGTAAAAAACCTTATGCGAGTGTAAACGAGTTGAGAGACGAAGTTCAGAATACGATTTATAATATTCACCACAACACGTTATTAAAGGTTACTAGAAATTAATTTGTTAAAAGAATAAATTTGTGTATCCAAGAAAATGGAACCCATTTCGAGCAAATAATTTATTATATAATAAGCAACTAATAATTTTTAGTTAGTTTAACATTTTTTGTAAATAATTAAAATAATTGAAGATTTCATTGTTTTCCTTTCATTAAATTTACCAAGTATGTTAGAGAGAATTCATCCTTGTGATTGCCCCTAACGATCGATGCAATAAAATTACAGAGTGTAATTTATACAGATTTTAGTCGGTTCGATTCCCGGGTGAACTAAGAGAATTTTCGAATAAAATTTAATGCAGTTTTATTTATTTTCAAAACTAAAGGAATGTTTCTTTGGGGTAAAATTTGCTATGTCTATTATTTAAAATACTTTTCCTCCAGATGGCGTTAAAAAATTCCACCCTGTATATATATATATATATTATTTATACGCTCATAGGACAACGTAATAAAAAAGCATAATGAAACTAACTACAAAATCGCAAGGGTTACAATTGACAACTTGCTTTTCAGCAACAAAATATGTAAGTATATTATATTTATGTAATATGTATTATAACTAAGACGTAACCAGAATGAACTATTTTAAAGCCGATATTTGGTAATTCTTACCATCACTTTGCTTCTGGGATATGTATTGCAGAGACGCGTGTCGCGTGGGATCCAGTCCCTCGTTAAGTGCGACTGAGTGCCCCGACGCCTAGTGCGGTATCCATGCCCGCAGTGATTAGCGTCGCGTCGCCCCGCTCCCGGTGCCGATGATGACTGAACTGTTCGTAGAGATCACGAACATCACGCAACCGGTACGACCACATCGCGCCATCTACCTATTTAGAAACTGAGCCATCAGTTCCAAGACTATTCAGAAACTGAGCCACCTGTTCCAAGGTCAATGCGTCCAAATTTATCTAGATTCCATTGCAGTTTTATTCATATCTGAACATATATATATATTATATATATATATATATACTATTAACACACATAATTTAAAATTGGTAAAAAGTTTGAGTATTACGTAGTAATGACAAAATTACAGTTAAAAAAATATGGGTAAAACCTCAAATAAATCAGATGAAATACCTAATTCTCAGTAATATAAGCTGGTTCATTAATAATTCACTTAAATCACTCTTGTAAATATGTCGTAAATTTATTCTATTCATATAATAAAAATGAATTGTCTGTATGTAATATCAAAATATATTTTTTTTACTGATTGGGCACGAAAGTATACAGGCTATTAATAACAAAAATGCAATTTTTAAAATTTTTGTCGGTCTGTCTGTCTGTTTGTTCCGTATAATCTTCGAAACTGCTGGACCGATTTTGACAGTAATTTCACAGGCAGATAGCTGAAATGACAGTGGGTTACTTAGGCTACTCTAAATTAGCATAACAATTAAGCGCCGCTTATTCTGCGATGCTATCTCCAAAACGGTTATACCGATTTTCACGGAACTTTCACTGGCAGATAGCTGACCTTTAAAAAGTAATTTAATTTATTTTATTTTAGACTAGCTGTTACCCGCGACTTTGTCTGCGTAAAATTTAGCAAGATTTCAACTCATTCTTTATTTTTAATTAGAGAAATAATTATCAGAGAAATAATTCTGGCCTACGTACTGCACCGCTGGGGAGAGGCAATTGACAAACACGGCGAGGCCTTGGCAATCAGTCTCGACGTTGCCAAAGCCTTCGATAGGGTCTGGCACCGTGGTCTTCTGTCCAAGCTTCCGGCATACGGTCTCTCCGACAACTTATGCAAATAGATCTCTGGCTTTCTACATGAGCGCAGAATTCGTGTCCTTGTCGATGGATATGATTCGCAGCTCATGTCAGTAAATGCGGGAGTTCCTCAAGGCTCTGTACTTTCACCTACTCTGTTTCTTCTGCATATTAATGATATGTTGCCTTTAGGCCATATTCATTGCTATGCAGATAATAGCATCATCCATGGGTGCTATTACAGCAAGCCTTCTTGCAGTCGAGGAGACGCAGAAAAGAGACGACAGGAACTTGTGATTGAACTCGACCGGTCCTTGCATTTCATATCAACATGGGGAGCAAGCAATTTGGTCGAGTTTAATGCAAACAAAACACAAGTATGCGCGTTTACCTGCAAAACATCTCCATTTACTCCTCTTCCTACTCTCCAGTAGGTCTCGCTTGCAATGCGAGACAGCCTCAATATCTTAGGTATAGATATTTGCAGCGACCTCAATCTCAGGAATTACATCGGGAGCGTTATCTCCACTGCATCTCGGAGACTCGGAATCCTGAACAGGGTGCGACGGTTTTTCACGCCTGATCAACTATACCTCCTTTATAAGGCACAAGTTCGGCCTTGTGTGGAATATTGTTCGCACCTCTGGGACGGTTCCGCCAAATACCTACTAGATGCCCTGGACAGGTTGCAGAGACGGGCTGTCCACATTGTTAATGATTCAGACATTACACAATTTATAGAGCCGCTTCAGTTGCGCAGAGACATTGCCTCATTGAGCGTGTTCTACCGTCTGTATCATGGCGAGTGTTCTGAAGAGCTATTTAATTTAATCCCTTCCTCTCCTTTTCATACCCGAACCACGCGCGCTGGGCTTCGGAGCCATAGTTTTACGGTAAATCCTATATGAAACTGCATGCAAGCATGAACTAAAAAGTAAAAAAAAAACTCTACTAGGTCACTGACCAGTAGCCATTTAGATAATAACATCGGAGCTATGTCGTCGAAGCAGGATGTGCGCCGTTTAGAACCCTTCCAGTGGGTTTCTCATTTCTGTGCTCTTGCGAGTCGACGCCGAATATACTAACTCTTATAAACAACTATTCCTATAAAATTTTACATATTGTATACATATGTACACATTACATAATGTAATCATCAATGTCTTCGGTGGTAGAGCCACGCTGAAGCTATTACTGGTTTCGGCATGAATGGGTAGGCTCGCCCGGGGTAGTACCACCCGACCCACAGAAAACCGACGTAACAGTGCTTGCATTGTTGCGTTTTGTACGGTCAGTGAGAGTACCAGAGACCCACCTCCCCTCCCCTTTCCCCCTCCCTCCAAACACAGGCTGGAAACGCACTTGCAACTCTCCTGGTATTGCTAGTGTTTATGGACGTTGCTGATCACTTAACATCAAGTGACCCACCGGTTCCTTTTCCTCCTATAATATTAAAAAAAAAACACGCCAAGAAATAACGATGTAGCTGTCACCAGTAAGAGATGGCTGCTTAAAACACAGTAAATAATCTACATACACTTGCCAGCAGGCCTTGAGGCTACTGACCGATATCCATGCATTAATAGGATCAACAGATGCGATGCTTTGAAATCCTGCATTCTCCTGCCGAGAGACGGACAACTTATTTGACTTAATCTGCGAGATTGAGGAGTTTGACTTTGAAGACTCGGGGACCAGAATGATTTTGAGATTCCGCCAGCTTTACATAATGCCCTTAGGAGCTTCTTCGTCAGGAATAAGTTTGTAACAATTGGTGATAATTTGCTTATTGGTTATTTGACCATCAGTGTATCTCTGTTAAGTGACCACGAGTTGTATTACCATAAGCTGTGACAAGCGTAACGTTGTCGTAAACGTTGACATGAAAAACGTCTTTGCTTTATAATATCTATCTATATATATATATATATATATATATATATATATATATTTTAATGTAAAAATATGGTAATGTGTTGTTGTTAACAAAGTCAGAAGAGCGTATAATATGCCGTCTTGTAAGAACACGTAACAGCGGTGGAGTAAAGATACGTGTAATACCCGAGCCCGCTGCGCTGCGCTACGATAACACATAAACGCTCTCAGACGCTACACATGACTCGACACAAACGCTACAACACCACCGCGCCATGTCGTACGATCTTCAACCGATAGCAACATACATTATTATTAACTTATATTATACATACATACCGGGAGACTCAAAGCCTCTCATAAATACCACTCAATACGCCCAGGGACGTCGATCCTTCTGTGCTGATCCCTGGAATGTGGTGGTGGCTCACATAGTAGGGATGGCGATTCTTACCGAAAATAAAACAATCTTTAAACCGATCCGAATTGTAGTTTGTAGAATCAATTCACCAGTAAATCAATTTCAAGGAAATAAATTTTGAGCTATTATTTGTATAAATAAATGCAACAAAATAATCAATGTTTTATTGGGTATCCTGCAGTAAATAAATCCTTTTTTATTTTATTTGATAAGGATAGATGAAGGGAATTGAGGTTATGGTATGGTATAATATAGGTATATGCACCTATCATGTTTATGTTTAATTAAGTTAAAAATTGTCCCATCTTTGCATAAGTTGTACCAAGTGTAAATTGTTTTATGGTTTTATTTTTACCTATATATAAACAATCGAACTACGTTTTATAGTGTCAGAAATCGCTCCACTGAAGCGACTCGTTGTTTAATACAGACTATAATAGTCGGACTTTTATGCACTAAAAATCGATATTTCGATTCATCGATCTCAAATCGCCATCCCTTCGTACGTATTATTGCTGGCATAATTATTAATATTAATTAGTAGATATTGATAGGCGTGTGGGTAATTAAAAAGCTCTTTGCATCTGGAAAAAAATATTTATTTTGTAGACACAGAAATTACATTTTTAACTTATAATGCTGCAGTCGAAATCCTTTTGGTTTTGATTTGGTTCTTTTCCTTTTGGTTTATTTTCGTATTCGTTTCGAAATTCTACTCCAACTCTTTTTTTAAGTGAAAACATTTTTAGGCGCGTTCAGCGGTATTTTTGGCAGGACATAAAGTTATGATGTCGCGTCATCGTATGTTAGTAAGCGTAACCGACCGTATCGCGCTTGCGCGGCCTGTGTCAAACTAGTGACGTATAATCCAGCGGCCTGTTTACATTCTATATTGATATTTTGCAGCTCATCATATGTTATGTTATAAAAATGTATATAATTATTGTTCCAAGTGCCAATACATGTGAAAACCAAACTAATGTTAATAATTACATTATATAAACTTTGACATTTAAGAAATTAACACTATAATAAATTTAAAAATTCAAGAGAGAAAACAGTTATTTCATTGTTTTTAGTTTTCACTTCTATCAACAGTCCTTATGACTGCCCTTTTTTTGGAACCGACTGTACGCTAATGGTTTGACGGGTCTTCACAGCTTCACGGGGCTTTTTGGGCGAACAAATAAAACGCCTTATATATGGCAACAAGCTAAAGGGTCCCAAAGTTGCGGAATCCTGTCTCGGGCTATTGCCTTACAGGTAAAATTTAAGTTAACCAAGCTAGCTAAACTAGTAAGACATATATGTGTACCTCCATATGTGCGTGACTAACACGTTAATATATTTTTGCCTGAATCTGGCAATTCGGCTAAAATTAAACAAAAATTTTAAAGTAATAGAAAAAATTAAAGCCCCTTTATTATATGTATCCGTATGTGTGTAAAGTGCAGTGTGGTTTGTGTGAAAACTAGCGAGTGCAATGTCGTCACTGTATCGCGCTAGTGGCGTGCTCGAGAACTCCGCTCAGGGAGATCGGACCTATACTCAATATCAGCAAGTGTAGAAAGTTCTGGAAACTGATATAATTATTAAAATGATTCGACAACGTTCAAGGCTGGTTATTTTTAGAGTCCCACTGTATTTCGTTCACATGGTCGTGAGTCATTCATTGTTTATCTGTATGGAGTTCGCATACATGATGTAATAGTGTCAATCCCTGAATCAGCTGCTCAGTGGATTTTTAATATCATACATTTTATTTTAGCATTTGTGATAAAAAAAAATACGTAGTAGTTTTGTATAAATATTGCAAATATTATTGATATATAGAAAATGAACAGATAATACTTGAAAAAAAATGCTTTCTTGAAATTGAAAAATTATATTGTAAAATTGTTCGCACAAGTATATTGTAATTAGTGTAAATAGTACTTAAGTGAGAGAGTTTCTTTGCTCTTAATGGTCTTACATGAAACGCGTTAAGTGATTCTGTCAGGAGCGTGCCATAAAGTTATTGTCGCATAACTAACAACCACTTTCATCTTACATCTCACTTGCCGGCATAATGTTATGCTGTAAATCAGCATTTAAGAAAATTATAGTAATGAATAGGAATTTAAAAATCACATTTCCATAAATATTACTAGTAACAAATTTCTCATTACTAAAAGTGCTACGTACAAAGTGAAACTAAATTTCTTGTTTGCAAATAAAGTTACATTAATTAATTACTTTTAAAACCGCACGAGGTGTAGACATCTTAATTTCAAATTATCTTTAAAATCAACAAAAACAAGTTACTGTGAAGAATATTTTAAATTTTCTAATAACAAAAAATATCATGCATAACTAATAAATAATGATTGGATATTCGAACACTTATTTTATCTGCTCAGTATTCGTGAAGCTGTTGAAGCCATGACACATTACATATGAGTAGAGGTAGCGGAAGGTAGATGAAATCATAATCTTCGCAATTTATGATTTTATTGAAGGATCTGTACAAGGTTACCTTTGAAAAAGCTCTTATCGCTGGACGAGGTTTTTAGTTGCTCCTGTGTCACGCCGCTTCGCTCTGCATTCTACACAAGTTGTAGGCGATTTAACACGCACTGCACAATCTCACCCCAGTTCTACATTGCTTTTATTTCGTTTCCACATTATTAGTTATATTGTGCCGTGTAAGACCACATGGGAATGGTTACTGATGTTTTGGCTATCATAATAAACCACAGACGTTCCCTCGGACTGAAGGACGAGGAATCTATCCATTCTATTGTGAAAGTCTTAACCTTAACACTGTTCTCTTGACAATATCTCCCGTATAAAATAAAACACTACTTCAGAGCAAGATTTTTTTCGAACTGACTACGTAATTGCCCTGATATGCCTCGACAGCTTCACCGGACTACAAAATCATTGTCTATTTCGTCGAGAGGCAATAATCAAAAAACAATCTTAACATCGCGATTTTAGAAAACTTTTTATAGCGCCATCCATGGAGTAACAGCGGCACTACGTAGAATGGTTTAGACACACCGTATACCTGGAGCTGTGTGGTCAAAAAAATATTTTTAGCGCGTACTACACCTCAGCTTCTCTCTTTTGGGATCCTATGTCCTCAAACTGACGGGGCAGAGGGCAGACACAATGCTTCTCCATCTCGATCTGTCGATGGCTTGACGCTTCACCTCACTCCAAGTAAGCCCAATTTTCATACACTCTGCAAGCACAGATCTTCGCTAGGTTTGTGTAGGTCGACCACGTTTCCGCCTGCCTTGGGGATTTCAGTCCAATGCCTGATTAGGGATATGACTGTTGTCCCTTTGCAAAGCCTGGCCGATCCAGATCCATTTTCGATGTTGCACTTGATGGTCTATGGGATCTTAATGGCACATTTTCCACAAATCTACATTGCTGATTGTCTCTGGCCAGAAGATTCTCAAGGTATGACGTAGACTGCGGTTAAGGAAGACTTGCAAGATTGACTTGACGTTAGACTTAAAAATTTGCAGTTTCACTCTTCTAGAGAGGTACTTGGCTTGCCATATGGGTCTAAGTGCCCTTTGCTTTAGCAATCTGGGATGCAATGTCAAGCTCTGATTCTCCAGTTGGCGACACGACACTGCCAAGGTATGTGAAATTGGAGACTGGTTCCACCACCTCTCCCCTAATTATAAGTGGGATGTCATTATTCGAACCTAGTCGCATATAATTGGTCTATTTTACGTAGATCTTGAGGCCCACACATGCTGCTTCGCGCTGCAAGTTGACGAGTTTATTCTGCACCTGTGACTTGGCAAGCATAGGTCGTCAACCTAATCTAGATCTTGTAGATGGTCCGAAAGACCCCACTCTATGCCATGCTGGGCGATGACGTTGATTCGCGACATGGCGCCATCCAGAACCACAAGAAACATCATGGGTGACAGCAGGCACCCTTATCTCACACCAGAGTGCACGCGAATTCTCTCCGAAATCAACCCATCATAGCGTACCTTGCATGAGTAATTGTCATACACAGACTTAATAAGGTTAAAGATTTCGGAGGGAACACTAACTTCTATTAATCGCACCCATATCGCAGACCAACGCAGCGTATCGAAGGTTTTTTTCAAAGTCGACAAAAAGAGAATAAATCACCCTTTGAAATTGTGGTGCCTGTTCCATAATAGTCCGCACTGTATTAATTTGGTCTATGCATGACCTTCCAGGATGGAAACCTGTCTGCTAATTTTCTCTTTTCTCTTCCGTTAACCGAATTGGTACGGCAACTTTGAGTCTCATTTGGGCTACTAGCAATTCGCGATCGCTATCAATATCAGTTCCTCTACGGTTGCGTACGTCTAGAAAAGAGCCACGCCATTTACTACTTATAGCAATGTGATCTATTTGATTACGTGTGTGGTTAACTTCAGCTTATCTTGACCTTATTTCAGCATCTAGAATCAAACTACGCCAAAATAACTCAAACCATTATTAGTCCATCCCTATTCTTCTCCTCATCTCGTGTTGCTCTAAACGCTCAGTAAAGCCAGATGTACCTGTCCGATATTTAATAAATAGAAATACTTCCGTTACAATATTTTTCATGTTACGAATAATGTCCCACCCTTGAAAAACAAAATCACAAAGTTTGGAAAAACCGATCATTAGTCGACACCACAAGTCATTATAACAATGGCGAGGCATGATACAACCGTTTTCATGTGATTCCATCCACGCTGTTATTAGAGAATACATAAAAAGTTACCCCCATTTACTACGTGATATGCTCGTGCGAACACGCGAAGTTGCTCCTTAACTAGATGTCTAAGTACGCAGAAAATAATAACTTTTTCAATAATATTGACTGACAACTATTGATTTATAATTTAAATCAAAAATAGTCACAACTTTTAAATATATTACCAAACTTATGTTATTTCGCTAAGACATTCGGTAGGTAAATATTTTATTTCCAACCTTATTTTTGCTGTTTCTAGTATATTTTGTGGGGTCCATAGTTTGATGCTGTTTACATCGAAATTAGTTTATTAGTATTTGTAGTGACATAAATTAGACAGACTCACTATCACACAGTTGCACTATGATCGCCAATGATATAATAACTAAAAAGCTGATGATTGCTCATTGCACTTACACTTTATAATGCTGCTGCTGTGGTCGTAATACACTTATAGATTTTATCTTTTTGCTTCTCTTACCTGTGGTGGAAATCTCTGGCAGGCTGATGTCATAAGTCGAGAAATTCCACAAATGACGTGCTATTTTTAAAAGTTTGTTTATTTGAAATAGGTATAAATACTGTCAAAGTATATGTCTTTTTTCTTGCGCCTTTATAGCCGTATATTGTTTATTTCTAATGAGTTTCTATAACATCTTAGGAACGCTTGCATGAAACTATTTATAAATTAGTGCATTAGAAACATTTTAAATCAGTTCTTGTGTTTGTTAATAGCGAATCTGAAAATTGTTTTTATAAATATCAAAAGTATTGAAATCATAAACGAGTAACAGTAATAAATTATATGTAATTACTAACCATCCTTAAGATTCGACTAGATCCAGTTTTAGCATAGATTAAGTATGCAATTATTCAGTCGGGAAGCTTAATTACGGCTGTATGTGCTCAGTAAGTACGACCCCCAACTTCACTCGATGTCACTACTACATACTGGCGCGGCCGCAGGACAACTACAATGTACACACCGTTTTTATTATTGCTAATAAAGCCTTGCCGCATGCTTAGTGACTTAGAAAACAGCATCACCGCCTTAAACGTGTTATAAGAAACTATATACAATTATTATAAAGAAGTTAGAATTTTACAGAATAGAAAAGGCAACGATACGAT
This sequence comes from Antheraea yamamai, assembly GCA_036509395.1. NCBI lineage: Eukaryota > Metazoa > Arthropoda > Insecta > Lepidoptera > Saturniidae > Antheraea > Antheraea yamamai. The sequence continues at coordinate 614,654 of AP028428.1, forward strand.
ATGATAGTCGTATGGTACTTCGTAATAGCATTTGATATATGATTATCGTAACTATTATAATGATCACTCATTCAATAATTGTCAATCGTTTCTTATGATTTTATTAATTTTACATATTATATATAAGCTATATATTAATTAAATTTCTTATTAATATACGACAATTACACATAAAAGGACCACTTCGATGCTTTGATTTGAAGCATGAGGCAAGCGGTATAAGGCGATTTGTCTCGCCCCATTTGATAAGGCGCATTGTTCTGATCCAGTACAAAAAAGAGGCCACTCTTACATACGCATTTCAAAATTATATTCTACTTGACATTAGCACGGTGACCACGGACTCGGGACGTCACATCGCTCACTTACCTTTAATATAATTTGAGGTAGGCGCACAGGTCCGTCGGGGCAGCAACTCGCTCGCGAACAAATCGCAAACACGTGCGATATTTAAATCCCTAAAGTTTTACACCTACCAAGCTCTGATCGATCGAGCTTCTCGCGCCCTTTACTAGCCTTTCTTCACAATACATGAATTAATCAGGAACAATACACTTATGTTCTACTCTCTGGCTCTAAAAGATCTTCTGATACAATCTGATAAATAAATCAGATATTTAAAAGTTAAGGGACAACTGTAATACTAATATCAAATGAAATGTCGCTCTACGTGAAGTTACAGTATATGTCATAATGTGCACAATACTGAGATCTAAAACATTTCCCGTAGCACCGTTTCCGTCCCTTAGAGACATATTGCTGTGGGTACTCAGTCCGCTTATATGAGTTGGGTTCCGCATGACCTCGCATTTGGCTAATATATTAATTGTGTGCCACTTGCATTATCTCCTATATATTTAATGGTTCTTCTTACCTGATGAATCACAGACACCAAAATTATCACAAAGTTTATATTTTTCAATTATAATGATTTGTCTCACCAGTTGTAGGATCACTCACCCCCTCCCCCTCTTGGCTCCCATGTTATAGTTGAAGCAGTTTATTTAAGTTAACAAAGTTTCGAAATTAATTAAATTCAGGTCGGTTAATTTTATATTTTTTTAAATCCCGGTACACGTTAGCAGATACAGATAGCAAATTTAGTCACACAGTCTAATATGGACACAGTTCAGACAGACACACTGTCGTAGACTTTTTTGTAAAAGCAATGAATGTTTTTGCTATTTATTTCATTCTTTATTTTAAACCGTTCAAGCAGCGCACGCCATATTATAGAATTTTTGCCGATTTCAATTACACTTGTTATGATTAATTATTGAAAATATATATGTATTTCCCAAAAAAAAAATCTATATCAGTAAAGGATGATATACCTTCTAACAGTGAAAGAATTTCGCGGTGTAAAAGTCACACAGATGTATCTACATTTTCTTAATTCTACAGGAGAGCAAAAAAACTTTGAAAATTCACCTCTTCAAACTTTACCAGCTTTTTAGTAGACTTAATATACAATTGACGAAAGAAAAATATATATTGATATATTAACATACTTTTAGAGCTTTGAAAAAGTTAAGAATTATTTAATTATATATGCTTACATAGACACAATACATATAATAGGTCTTTTACCTATGAAGTTGCCGTTCTGCAGTACTGGCCATTTCAAATCAAAATAATTTTTGTTTGGCTAAGAATTATAATTTCAAATTAATTTTATTTTAAAAACATGGAATTCTTTTTCCAAAAGTAGTCATTTGTTTATTGATTAGTGTTACATTTTCATCGCATTTCAGTCTTTTTTGTCATCATGGATAAGTTAAAAATTCGAGTAATTATGGAATATGAGTACCGTCGTGGCAGCAACGCGGCACAAGCGGCACGCAACATCAACGACGTTTACGGAGCTAACACTACAAACCAACGCACCACCTGTTATTGGTTTGCTTGTTTCCGTTCTGGGAATTTCGACCTGAAAAATGAACCTCGCGGTCGTCCGAAGACTTTGGTCAACAATGACGAATTAAAGGCGATTGTGGAAGCGGATGATACACAATCTACGGCTGAATTAGCAGCAGCTTTCGACGTTAGCATCAAAAACAATATTGGTTCATTTGGGTCAAATTGGCAAGGTAAAAAAGCTTGACAAATGGATGCCCCCAGACACACAAATGAAGGAATTTTGAACCGCATTGTTACCTGCGATGAAAAATGGATTCTGTTTGATAACCGCAAGCGCTCAGCAAGTTGGTTGGATCCTGGTTCAGCACCTAAACAATGCCCTAAACGAAAACTTACCCCTAGAAAAGTGATGGTCACTGTTTGGTGGTCTAGCGCCGGTGTGATTCATCAAAGCTTCTTTCCAAACGGGGTGAGCATTACTGCAGATGTGTACTGTGAAGAACTGAACACAATGATGGAGAAGCTGGCACATCTCCAACCAGCATTGGTCAATCGCTCATCTCCGCTGCTCCTGCACGACAACGCGCGACCTCATACTGCACAGCAGACGGTCTCCAAGTTGCAAGAACTGGGGCTGGAAGTTCTCCGTCATCCGCCCTACTCACCAGACCTTGCGCCTACAGACTACTACTTTTTCCAGAATTTTGATAACTCCTTGGCGGGAAAAAATTCAATACCCGAGAGGCAGTACAAAATGCCTTTGAAGAATTTGTTGCCTCACGTCCAGCTGATTTCTTTAAGAAGGGCATCAATAAACTGCCACTGCGTTGGGAAAGATGCATTGATAGCATGGGTGATTACTTCGATTAATACAAATAAAAAATACATGAAAAAAATTCGTTTAAATTCTTTCATACAAAACGGCAACTTCATAGGTAAAGACCTAATATATTTAAAATTTGGCTGATATACGTTAGTGTGACCCTTCATTACTTTTTTTAATTTTGTTTTTATCCTACTAAAAATAATGAATAGGTCATTTGTGACATTAAGTTTTATTTTAAGTAAGTGATGAAATGAACTAATAAAAATAAATAGATAATAAAACAGTCGTAACATAATCTTTATTTACTTTTGACAAAGTACAATTTTAATAAAAAGAAACATATAATCAACATACAGCTGTCCGAAAAAAAAATCTTTTATTCCAACTGAAAATCCTTCATAAAAACTGTGGCACTGCGATGGAATGATGCCTTGTCTGCATAAATCTTGTAAATCCTCATACTTTTCAGCGGAAATGGGTATCGGTTTGACATATGCATTTTTCAACCCGATTTTTTTCACCGGTAGTCTTTTGCCTCTTCTGATAATCTTAATCATTTTAAAATAGTTATCATCTAGATCATATTTGAAATATATATGTTTATTGTCTTCTTTACGATATTGTAGCAATCGTATTTTAAGCCCGTTGATAGCAATGCCATCACAGTCCACTTTAGAATTCTTAACTAATAGGGTTTTCAGGTATTTAATATCGATGAAATCTTCTGTTCCCATTTCATGGACGTCATATGGATTTTTTCGGGATGCTTTTCTTATAATTGTATAAAATCCGGATTAATGAAATATCGGTATATTCTTCTTAGTTAGTTCGATAGTCGCGTGGATGTTATCTGCTTCCATTTGACTGTGCCCAGGTTCAAAATACTTTGGTTAATCTCTGGTATATAGAATGCTTCAATGCAGTACAGTAATAGAGCTGAGATATATATATTACGAAATTCCGACCATTCCGCTTGACCTCTGCGTTTGCGTTTACGATTTTGATAGCCAGGAATAATAGATTCCGCTTCAGTAATATCAGTAGTATTATTTTCTATGTTTATATCAAGACTTTCTCTATTATCAAAATGATTAACGTTTTGGGTCATAACATCATTAATTTCAACAATGTTTCTTGTTTCTGAAGTTGAAAAGTCACTTGATGACAAGATACATCCATCTGGTGCACGCACGCCATCGTTGCTCGAATGTGATAAATACCTCATTTAAATCAATCAGTAACACATTTTCCAATGTCGTCAATAGTTTGGTATGTGACGGTCCAGGTTCGCCGTTGATATTGAATTCTTCAGTGTCAACATTGCACATGGTCTCGATTGAATAAGTTGGTTGCTGAGAAAAAATTAAACGAAATTATAAAACTATAAAGCAAATAAAGTCACAGCAGTAGGTAATTGATCTTAATGAGTAAAAAGGGTTTTGTTCATAAAATTAGTCATTTTAACCGTAGATGAATCAATACTTGGGAAGCGAACTCCAGGACAGCACGTTCAACGAATATTAATAATAGTAAAGACCAAAATATATAAAGGATAACTCACCTGTTCGAAAATTACATTGAATTCATTGTTGAAGTCCTGAGGTGACTCCCTTTGTTCCAAGGATGCTAAAATCTTACAATTTCGAATGTTTTTCTTCATTTTATTGAATTTAATATATTATATTATACCTTTAAACACTATAATTACGAAGTAAAAACCAAAACACTATTCTCCAAACTTCAAATTAAGGGGGCTCCCCGCACTGCGTGTTTCAACTTTTTTAAACCTTACATAAACTTCTAGGTGCCATACTAATGTATGTTTATTAGGGCGTCTCAAAAAAAAAAAATATATTTTTCCTCGGAACCACGCTCAAAAGTTTCGTTTTAATGCCAAAATAGGCCTCTGAAAATATGAGCCCTTAATATTAATATTTAGGTTGTCCGCATCGCACTTTTCGATTTCCCATAAGAATAACACAGGAAAAAAGATTTTCTTTCTTTTGATTTATATAACTAATGAACGATATATCGTATTGCAATACCCATTTATTATTTTTGTAGATAATTTAACGTTCTACAAAAAAGGTTTGAAGTTAATTTTTGATAAATCAACTCAGTCAAAAGTTATTCAAGATCAAAGTTTAACACTGATAACTTTTCAAAACATACATAAAATTTCAGCTATTTTCAAGCGCAAATTATATAAAAATATTTTTTCAATAAAATTACAGCAATATTCGAGAACGAAAGATAATAGTTGTAATTTTTTTTACTCTGAGAACTTAGAAATAAACTTTTCGTTTGTTTTGAAACCCGTAAACTTATAAATTTGAGAGTATTATAAAAAAACAGCTGAATTGAGGGTAAGTTAAACTTTGATCTTGAATAACTTTTGACTGAGTTGATTTATCAAAAATTGACTTCAAACGTTAAATTCTCTACAAAAATAATGAATGGGTATTGCAATATGATATATCGTTCATTAGTTATATAAATCAAAAGAAAGAAAAACTTTTTTCCTGTGTTATTCTTATGGGAAATCGAAAAGTGGGATGCGGACAACCTAAATATTAATATTAAGGGCTCATATTTTCAGAGGCCTATTTTGGCGTTAAAACGAAACTTTTGAGCGTGGTTCCGAGGAAAAATATATATATTTTTTGAAACGCCCTAATGTTTATATTGCTCAGTGGACAATAATAATTATTAAAGAAAATAGTACTGCCACAATAACGTATATCGTATTACATCGTTTTGCTCATTAAATTGAACTACTAATTTCATAAGAATGTTTGTGCCAATAAAACGTAAATATATAAACGTTGTTTTGCCTCTTTAAACTTAGCATCAAAACACAATTGTGTAACACCCAAAATAACGTATAAGCTTAGGCGTTCATATGGTTCGTAGGATATTGTAAAACAAACAATATTGTAGGAAAAATAATTATTGTATTTGGAAATACGTTCCTATAACTCTAACTGATAGTAAGATAATTAAAACTAATTTAGCGGTACCTACTCATAATACGTTTTTCTGGTTCTATTGAAAATGGTTCGTATGTTATTTCGTTTTCTTGGAATTCGTGAAATATTGAATATAACGTTACCTCCTTTTGGCACTTCATAAAAGACGACTTTTTGATCCGGTTTATGAAAAAAAAACGATTTTTGGATTTTTTGTAGATACGTTCATCTGGTTCTTATACCGCAATTTTCAAAATGGAACAATAGTACCAAGGATTTCCCGAACACAATACTTTACCTCTCTTTATAATATTTATATAGATATAACAATGTATGGTAACTGCAAACACCTCAACTAATTAATTTAATCGTAGATTCACAAACCTTAACCTAAGTACTTCAAGACTCAACAATATTTAGAAAACTAATTTGATCAAATATCGCAATAACACACGTACTGACAGAACTCTAATTGAGGTTCATCTTCTACAATGCAATGTAACTATTATCAGGTTTATGTTTTCTGAATAAATCTTGTTACCTTTATTTAGCAACGCAATCTCTAGTTACATTGTTGAAATGAAACATAACTTGACTTAATTTTTGGCAGCGTAGCCACCGCGGTGTGCACCGTACAGATGATGTTGTTACTATATGCCAAGAACATGAAATAGCAAGATGAAAAGTTGTATGTCAAAAATGTGCATTACAAAATTTCAAGTTTATAGATAAATAGCTTCTACATAAGGAAACATTTTATACATTAAAATAAATGTAACAACATATTAGTGACAGTTTTGTTTACACATACTTTTCAACTTTTTCGACATGGTATTATTGAAGTGAACTTACTTAACAGAATCGTTATGGTTTGAAAATTGATGGAAAGAAAATGCTTCATGACTAAGAGACAGACACATACATAAATAGGTTTTAGCCTACTTATTAGATTTTATGCTTGTAATTCAAGTGATTGATAATTACGTAAAGAAACGTCATGTTGCGGTAGCTCAATTGTAACGTGCATTATAAGGATCGATCGAAGACGTCGTTTCGGAACCTAGCGATGGTTTTTTTAAGAAGCTTAGTGAGATGAAATATAGCTTAATTTTTTAGCTAATCTATCTGCTATAGTACAAAGAAAACTTCACCAAAATTCGTGAAGACTTTCATTAACTACAAATTTTTTACTTTTATCCTTTATGCTAAAGAACCCCTTGTATTTTATTGGACAAAAAGTATCCCAGATGTTAGTTTTTAAAATATAAGTTATCACTGTGTCAACTTTGGTTCAGTACTTTCGGAGTGATACGCGTATACAGACAACAAAGATTCTAAATGAATTATTCACTATTAAACTATTCAAAAAATAGTTAATGTACAGATTTGGCCTAGTTGCAGTTTTCTTATATGTAGGTATAGATAATATCTTATAATATATATATTTCTTGTGTGCGTGTGTATGTGACTGAACTCCTCCTAAACGACTGGACCGATTTTGATGAAATTTTTTGTGTGTGTTCGTGGAGATTCGAGAATGGTTTAGATTCACAATTGGACCCGGCAGGTGGCGCTGCGATCAACTTTTAGGATTTTTTTTTGTTTTCAAGGCAGGACAACGTCCGCCCGGTCCGCTAGTTATATTATAAAGTTTGTTTGCTTGAACGCGCTAATCTCAGGAATTGCTGGTACGATAAGAAAAGGCTACAGAGGAAGGCTATATAATATATATCATCACACTAAGACTAATGGGCGTGGAGCTCCAATGAAGAATTTTTCAAAATAGAATTTGTTTTTGGGGTTTGGGAGCTTTTTTTCCGAACTCATTACGCTATTGACCTAGCAAGGTCTTAATAGCTTCACCGGACTACTAAGGTAAGCGCTTTAGGCACTCAGCCGATTTTATTTTGACAACTAGCTCAAGGGTGCACAGCGCACCTCGACTTGGGCTGTTGCCTGGTTCATGCTATTCGCGATCTATCTAAGCTAACCTGAGCTAAGCTACATATTCATACTTATATGAGTTATCGAAACATATATGTGTAACAAGCATACATACCTCAACAACTCTTATGTGTATTTTGTATCGGATAATTTTCTAAACTATTTCATTTCGATAAGGAAAAAAAACGAAACCCTTCCACTTTAATGCGTAAGCGTGTTGCGTGCTCGTGTGTGAAGGTGATATTGCATATTGTTGCAGTGATGTAAGATTTGGTGTCACTGTATCGCGTGAGCAGCGTACTCAAGGGTTCCACGCCGAGGGAACGGACCGTTTGACCGTTGACCGGTTTGAGCCGCTGCCCAGGGGTGCCTGGTTTGGTATACAGGAGCGAAATTTACCCCCACACCACGGCGGCGTGATTTGTGGTTACGCGGACGTGGGCATGACCACGCTCTGTTGGGAGAGACAAGCTGGTACTAATCGTTCGCTGTCGTTATTTCATCGTGAGGGTCGGTAAAAATATGTCGCGAACATCTTTTATAACGCGCAGCGTTCGGTAAGGATTCGTATTTTGCGACGGATACCACTAACGGACTGGGATTCGTTATAAAATGTTCTTATTCTAATTTTATAACATTGTATAAGCACTTACTAATAGTTTAAATCTTAAGTTAATATCTACTATTGGCTCAGAACAGACCCACCAGAACACTATGAAAATGACGATAGCTATTTGACTTTTTAGTGAAACCTGCAACAATCAAATGTTCTAAAATAAAGTATTTTCACATAAGTCCATACAACAGCGACTTAACAATAAAGTTATTGTTCTCATAATGTATACATTATAATTACCCGAAATAACGTGCAGTGCTTTATTACAATGTACGGGTGGCAACCAGAACTAAAGAATTTCCATAAAGGTACAGTTTCATAATTCATACTCTCGAGAGTTAAGAATTTCCAAAGAGCACTTTAAAATATTTTTCATGTAACTGCAATAGGCAATTATTCTAAGATTTATCCAAATACCTTTGAGTAAACGTAACGTATTTTATAATGAATACATTCGATTTGCGTCGTTTATAATGAAAGAGAATAGGTCTCTGTTTCAAGCAGATGTGGCTATATTATTAACTGTGTTCTCATATATTTACAGAGATCAAGTATAGCAAAACAACACCAACACAATCAGCCTGATCGTAGCTTTGTGTTCCCCTTGGCAGCGGCTCAAGCCTAGGTCCGTTCCCTCGGCGTGGAGCCCTTGAGTACGCTGCCCGCGCGATACAGTGACACAAAATCTTACATCACTGCGACAACATTACACATATCACCTCCACGCACGTGCACGCATACACGCTTACACATGCAAGTGGAAGGGTTTTATTTTTTCCCCTTATCAAACTGAAATAGTTTAGAAAATTATCCGATATGTAATATATATAAGAGTTGTTGAGGTATGTATGCTTTGTATACATATATGTTTCAACAACTCATATATGTATGAATAATAATAATATAAGCTTAGCTTAGGTTAGTTGTGGCTCGGGTGGTCCTGTTGGACGAGAGGCCCATGCGCTGCTACAAGTGCATGGGCTTGGGCCACACCCGTCCCACGTGCCCCTCCTCGTCCAACAGAGGCTCGGATTGTTACCGATGCGGTAAGTCGGGGCACAAGGCGGCCGGTTGTACATCGGCTGGCCTGAAGTGCGCCGTATGTGCTGACGCAGGAAGGCCGTCGGGCCATCAGATGGGGGGCCGCAATTGTAAGCCCCCCGCTGTGAAGGGAAGGGACGCCCCCATAATGGAAGCAAGCCCCAGGACGGAAGTCGCCAGGCTGGAGGAAGCCGCCAGGCCGGAGGAAGCTGAAATGGAACAGTAATGGACCACGCCCATTTCAGCTTCCTCCAGACGAACCTTAACCACTCCGCCGCTGCACAAGATCTGTTTGTCCAGTCAGTGGTGGAGTGGGGTATCGGGCTTGCGGTCGCCACGGAGCCATACTACGTTCCCTCCCAGCCACAATGGACTGGGGATCGGGACGGCTCTGCGGTGATCGTGGCCGGTCGGGGTTCGTCCCTGGCGGTGAGAGAGAGGGGTGCCGGGTTCGTGACAGCCGTCTGGAGAGAGTACGCCATTGTGGGGGCGTACTTCTCCCCTAACAAGCCCCTGAGGGAGTTCGAGGCGTTCCTCGACTCCTTGCAGGGAGCTGTCAGGCGGCTGTCGCCGCTCCCCGTGGTCCTCATGGGCGATCTCAATGCCAAATCGAGGACATGGGGAGCGGCAACCACGGACATGAGGGGCGTGGCCGTTGAGGAGTGAGCAGCCGAACTAGGGCTGTCCCTCCTCAACCAGGGGAACGTCCACACGTGCGTGCGACACAACGGGGGGTCTGTGATAGACGTCACCTTTGCTACCCCGTGTGTCGTACGCCGTGTCCGGAGGTGGAGGGTGCTTGAGGAGGTGGAGACCCTATCGGACCATCGATACATTTGGTTCGAGGTCTCCACCTCCCAAGTCGGAATTGGTACCCGCCCCCGGAGGGGCGCGAAGTTCCCCTGCTGGGCGGTGAGCCGCCTCGACCGTGAGTTAGCGGAAGAGGCGGCCATCGTCCAGGCGTGGGCCATGCCCCCCCCTACAGGGGACGATATCGACGCGTCCGCAGCCCGCCTCCGTGGTGCCCTCACGGAGGTTTGCGACGCGTCGATGCCGCGGAGTGTACACCGCCCAAACAAACGGGCTGTATGGCAGCTACAGGGAGTGTAGGAAGGCCCTACAGGCTGCCATCAGCCGGGCGAAAGAAGCGGCATGGGAGGAGCTGCTTCAAACGCTGGAGGGGGATCCTTGGGGCCGCCCGTACCGGATCGTACGAAAGAAGTTACGATCCTGGGCGCCCCCGGCTACGGAGACCCTTCAGCCGGCGATGGTAGCGAGGGTCGTGGGCGAGTTATTCCCCGACCCTCCGATGCTACCGGCTCCTCCCATGCCTCCGCCTCGGGCGGAAGTCGAGGAGGTATCCGACGGTCCTCCCCTAGTAACGGAGGACGAGATGGGGGGGGCTGTTGAACGCCTCCTCAAACGGCGGAGAGCACCCGGCCCTGATGGTGTCCCGGGTCGGGTGCTCGGCCTGGCGCTGGGCCATCTGGGAGGGTGGCTTCGGGAACTGTTCGACCAGTGTCTGTCGGTCGGACAGTTCCCGAAGCCCTGGAAGCTCGGGCGGCTCTGCTTGATGTCAAAGGCGGGCCGCCCTCCAGACTGCGCGTCCGCGTATAGACCCCTCGTCCTGCTGGACGACGCCGGTAAGATGTTGGAGAAGATCATCTCCTCCCGGGTCGTCCAGCACCTGGATAGTGTGGGGCCAAATTTATCGGACGCGCAGTTCGGCTTCCGTACGGGGCGTTCCACCGTGGACGCTCTCTGCCTCTTAAAGTCGCTGTCCGTGGAGGCGACCTCCCAGGGGGAGAGGGTTTTGGCGGTGTCCCTTGACATCGCCAACGCCTTCAACAGCCTGCCGCACGGAGTTATACGGGAGGCGCTCCGTTACTTCGGAGTGCCCCCGTACATGCGGAGGCTGTTGGAGGCGTACCCCGACGATAGGGAGGTCGCCTACGTGGACAGCGGCGGTCGGATGGTCCGACGTGCCACGAGGAGAGATGTTCCACAGGGGTCGGTATTGGGGCCGCTCCTGTGGAATATGGGCTACGACTGGGTGCTCCGCGGCGCGCTCCCACATGGAGCGCGCCTCATATGCTACGCGGACGACACCCTAGTCGTAGCCCGGGGGGGGAATTGGGAGGAGTTGGTGCGCCTGGCCACGACGGCCACAACCCTCGTGGTCAGGCGCATAAGGAGGCTGGGCCTCAGGGTGGCCCTCGAGAAGACCGAGGCCCTACTCTTCCATGGGCCTCGGCGAGGGCCACCACCTGGGGCCCACATAATGGTAGAGGGCGCCCGGATCAGGGTGGGGACCCAAATGAAATACTTGGGTCTCACCCTGGACGGGCGCTGGCAGTTCGAGCTCCATTTCACGGGGCTCGGGCCGCGAATTGCTGGGGCGGCGGCGGCGCTCGGCCGGTTGCTCCCCAATAAAGGGGGGCCGGGTGCCGGGTGCCGCCGACACTACATGGGAGTCGCGCGGGCGATGGCCGCCTACGGGGCACCGGTGTGGGCCGACGCCCTCGGTGCCGCCAACGTGCGTGCGCTCCGTAAGGCGCACCGTACGGTGGCACTAAGGGCAATCCGGGCATACCGCACGGTGTCCTCGGCGGCGGCCTTCACGCTCGCCGGCTCCCTGCCCTGGGAGCTGGAGGCAGGAGTTCTCGCCGCCGTGTACGAATTCACGGCGGCAAGGAAGCGTAGTGGGGAGCCTCCGGCTCTCAGGGAGATCGAAGAGAGGAGACGGCGTCTCAGAGAAGACGCCGTCGAGAGGTGGATGCAGGACCTGGCGGACGCGCGCTTCGGGACGTACACCGTTGACGCCGTCCCCCCGGTCCTGCGGGACTGGTTAGGAAGGGAGTGGGACTCCCTGACGTTCCGACTGGTGCAGGTACTAACCGGACACGGTTGTTTCGGGTGGTACCTGCACCGGATGGCTCGCAGGGAGCCGACCGCCGCCTGTCACGAGTGCGGCGCTGACGAAGACACCGCGCAGCACACTCTCTCTGAGTGTGCGGCGTGGGAGGGACAGCGCCGCATTCTGGCGGCGGCGGTAGGGGAGAATCTGTCGCTGCCGAGTGTGGTTTCGGCCATGCTCGGCAGCAAACAGGCGTGGCAAGCGATGGCCTCCTTCTGCGAGGAGGTCATCTCGCAGAAGGAGGCGGCGGAGAGGGCCCGCGAGGCAGACCCGCTAAGTGGCCGTCTCCGCCAACGGAGGATTGGCAGGAGGAGGCGGCGCTTTGCCCAACTCCTCCTGCCACCGTAGCCGGACCTGAGGGGATGGGCCGGGGGGCCCATTTTCTCATTGCACAGGTCCGGCGGACGAGGGGGGGCAGCCGGCGTGTACCCGGTCTGTCCTTATATAGGTAGGAGCCCGGCGGTCACCTTCCGCCGGGCGGACCGTTGGGGCGGCTCTACAAGGTGATTAGCCAGCACGATCCCTTGCCGCCCCAACATTACGGTCGGACGGTACACCGTGGGGTTTTAGTCCGTGCGAGTCGGACATAACCCACTCTCTCCCCCGAGAGGGTGGGTATCCATAAGGGATTTCCCCACGATCAGATAGGTCGCGAATTTTGCGAATTGACAGTGTGGTTGTATATGGGTGTTTCTACTTGGTGGTTCTTGTTTCTTTTCTTGACTTTGGCTTACTTACGGACTTCGGACTAGTTTACTCATCTGACTTGGCTTGTTTTTTTGGTTTTACGTGGATTTCTTGCATTTTCGACTTGGATTGTTTTTCTCGGACTGTGTTCTTGCTTCTTGATTTACCTGGCGTGTTTAACGGACTTGTTGCTTTGCCTCTTGGCGTGCTGGTGACCCTGTAAAGGTCTCCAGTAGGCCATGAGTGCCAAAGCTAAAAAAATTACTGCCAAACGGGCGAGCGTGTCGGTTGATTCCGACACGGAGGTAGAGGAGCGTGTCGCCCCCAAAGGAAGTAAATTCCAGCGGGGGACCGCGAGGCGAATCAGCCGTAATGTCGGCGGGGGTCGTGGCATCCTGGGCGAGGCTGACGGATCGTTTGATCGGGCCTTGGCCGAGAGTTTGAGCGGGGCGGAGTCGGAGGCCTCGGCTACGGGCTCCATTGCTGCCCCGGCATCCAAGGCCGGCTCAAAGGCCGGCTCCAAGGCGGGATCCGCCGGGAGTTCTGAGGCAGAGCCTATCGACGTGGAGGACCTTGACGCCTTCACGTTGAAGGCTCTGGCCGGGGTGAAGGTGACAGAAATCCTCGAGACTGTCAAAAAGTCCCGAAACCTGTCGGGGCCTTGTATCAAGGTCCTGAAGGGAGCGGCGAAGTCCCAGCGGGAAGTGGTGGAGGCCCTTGCAGACCGCACGGAGTCTCAGGAGACGCGGAAGCTCCAGAGGGACATCAAGAATCTCCGCCGCCAGGTCGAAGACCTTAAGGCGGACACTCTGGCGTGGAAGCAGGAGGCTAACGCCAGGAGGCAGATGCCCCCTCCTCCTGCTCCCGCAATGGCACCGACGGAGCTTCCCACACTCCAGTGGGAAGAGGCCCTCGCCGGGGCTGCAGCTCGCCTCGAGCGCTCCCTCCAGACGTCGTTCAGCAACATGCTGAACGCACGTCTGGAGAGTCTGGCGAGTCGCCTCCCCCCAGAGGCTCCAGTTCGCCCCCCTCTGGCGGCGGACAAAAAGAAGGGAGGAGCGGGGGCTCCACCCACGAGGCCGCAGGCGAAGCCACCAGGGCCGAAACTGCCATCCGTCCCCCAATCGGCTGCAGTTGTTGTGACGCTGCAGGATACCGCAGCCGACAGGGGGATAGGATACAGGGAGGTCCTGGTGAAGGCGCGGGAAGCCGTGGCCCTGCCTGACATGGGCGTCGGGGAGGTCCGGGTCCGGCAAACGGCCACGGGAGCCCGGAAAATTGAGCTCCCGGGGCAGACGAAAGAGAAAGCCGCCGAACTGGCCCGGGAGCTCAAGGTGGCGCTGGCCGACATCGCCACGGTCGTCGTACCTACAAAGAGGGCGGACATCCGGATCGTCAGGCTGGACGATTCGGTGTCCACCCTCGAGATTGGGACGGTCGTGGCGGCGAAGGCCGGCTGCAGGGTCGCCGACCTGAAGGTCGGCGAAATAAAGCGAAACTGGGGGGGCCTCGGCGCAGTCCATGTGACGCTCCCCGCGGCGGCGGCCAAGGAGCTTGTCCAGGCCGGCAAGCTCCTGGTCGGGTGGAGCGTCGTGCGCGTCCACCTGCTGGACGAGAAGCCCCTACGCTGCTTTAAGTGTATGGGTTTGGGGCACACCCGCCCCACGTGCCCCTCCTCGTCCAGCAGGGGGGATGGCTGTTACCGCTGCGGCGCGGCGGGCCATAAAACGGCCGAATGTAAAGCGGAGGTGGCCCGCTGCGCCGTATGTGCCGACGCCGGGAGGCCCTCAAGGCACGTGATGGGGAGCCGAAATTGCAGGCCCCCCACCACCAAGGGTAGGGACCTCCCGGTTGTGGGCACAGGTCCAAGGGTGGTGGCCGCCAGGCAGGAGGAAATTGCAATGGACCAATAATGGATTGGTCCATATGCAATTTCCTCCAGGCGAACCTCAACCACTCCGCCGCTGCACAGGATCTCCTCGTGCAGTCAGTGGCGGAGTGGGGTATCGGGCTCGCGGTTGCCACGGAGCCCTACTTCGTTCCCTCCCAGCCGCAGTGGGCTGGGGACCGGAACGGCTCCGTGGCGATCGTGGCGGGTCGAGGTTCGTCCCTGGCGGCAAGAGAAAGAGGGGCCGGGTTCGTGACGGCCGTCTGGGGAGAGTACGCCATTGTGGGGGCGTACTTCTCCCCTAACAAGCCCCTGCGGGAGTTCGAGGCGTACCTCGGCTCCCTGCAGGGAGCTGTCAGACGGCTGTCGCCGCTCCCCGTGGTCCTCATGGGGGATTTAAATGCCAAATCGAGGACCTGGGGAGCGGCAGTCACGGACCTGAGGGGCATGGCCGTTGAGGAGTGGGCAGCCGAGTTGGGGCTGTCCCTCCTCAACCAGGGGAGCGTCCCCACGTGCGTTCGATGGAACGGGGCGTCGGTGGTGGACGTCTCGTTCGCCACACCGTCCGTCGCACGCCGTGTCCGGGGGTGGAGAGTGCTGGAGGAGGTGGAGACCTTATCGGACCACCGATATATCAGGTTTTGCACTCAACTTCACTCACTCACTTCAAGCCGGAATTGGCACTCGCACCCGGAGGGGCGCGAAGTTCCCCTGTTGGGCGATGAGCCGCCTCAACCGTGAATTAGCGGAAAAGGCGGCCATCGTGCAGGCCTGGGCCATACCCCCCCCCCCCCCACAGAGGCTGATGTCGACGCGTCCGCAGCCCGCCTCCGTGCAGCCCTCACGGAGGTTTGCGACGCGTCGATGCCGCGGAGCGTACACCGCCCAGACTGATGGGGTCCCGGGTCGGGTGCTCGGCCTCGCCTTGGGCCAATTAGGGGGGTGGCTTCGGGAGCTGTTCGACCGGTGTCTTTCGGTCGGGCAGTTCCCGAAGCCCTGGAAGCTTGGGCGGCTCTGCCTCGTGGCAAAGGCAGGCCGCCCTCCGGACTGCGCGTCCGCGTATCGGCCCTTCGTCCTGCTGGACGACGCCGGGAAGGTGCTGGAGAGGATTATCTCCTCCCGGGTCGTCCAGCACCTAGAGGGCGTGGGGCCGAATCTGGCGGACGCGCAATATGGCTTCCGGACAGGGCGTTCCACAGTGGACGCCCTGTGCCTCCTGAAGTCGCTGTCGACAGAGGCGACCTCCCAGGGGGACAGGGTTTTGGCGGTGTCACTCGACATCGCCAACGCCTTCAACACCCTGCCGCATGGTGTCATACGGGAGGCGCTCCGATATTTCGGAGTGCCCCCGTACCTGCGGCGGGTGTTGGGGGCGTACCTCGAGGGTAGGGAGGTCGCCTATGTCGACGGCGACGGGCGGATGGTCCGACGGGCCACAAGGCGGGGGGTTCCACAGGGGACGGCCTTGGGGCCGCTCCTGTGGAACATGGGCTACGACTGGGTGCTCCGCGGCGTGCTCCCATATGGGGCACGCCTCATATGTTACGCGGATGACACCCTAGTCGTAGCCCGGAGGGGGGGGGAGTGGAGGGAGATGGAGCGCCTGGCCACGATGGCCACAACCCTCGTGGTCAGGCGCATAAGGAGGTTGGGCCTCAGGGTGGCCCTCGAAAAGACCGAGGCCCTACTCTTTCATGGGCCTCGGCGAGGGCCACCACCAGGGGCCCACATAGTGGTGGAGGGCGCCCGGATCAGGGTGGGGACCCCGATGAAATATCTGGGCCTCACCCTGGACGGGCGCTGGCGGTTCGAGCCCCACTTTGCGGGGCTCGGACCGCGAATTGCTGGGGCGGTGGCGGCACTCGGCCGGTTGCTCCCCAACATAGGGGGGCCGGGCGCCGGGTGCCGCCGACTCTACATGGGATTCGTGCGGGCGATGGCCGCCTACGGGGCACCGGTGTGGGCCGACGCCCTCGGTGCCGCCAACGTGCCCGCGCTGCGTAATGCGCAGCGCACGGTGGCACTGAGGGCGATCCGGGCGTACCGCACGGTGTCCTCGGCAGCGGCCTTTACGCTCGCCGGCTCCCTACCCTGGGAGCTGGAGGCAGGAGTTCTCGCCGCCGTGTACGAGTTCACGGCGGCGAGGAAACGAAGGGGGGAGCCTCCGGCTCCCAGGGAGGTAGAAGCGGAGAGACGGCGTCTACGGGAGGACGCCGTCGAATGGTGGCAGCAGGACCTGGCGGACGAGCGGTTCGGACGATTTACCGTGAACGCCGTCCGCCCGGTCCTGCGGGTGTGGATTGGGAGGAAGTGGGGCTCTCTGACGTTCCGACTGGTGCAGGTACTCACCGGACATGGTTGTTTCGGGTGGTACCTGCACCGGATCGCACGCAGGGAGCCGACCGCCGCCTGCCACGAGTGCGGCGCTGTCGAAGATACCGCGCAGCACACTCTGTCTGAGTGTGCTGCGTGGGGGGAGCAGCGCCGCATTCTGGCGGTGGCGGTGGGAACGGACTTATCGCTGCCGAGCGTGGTTTCGGCCATGCTCGGCAGCGAACAGGCTTGGCGAGCGATGGCCTCCTTCTGCGAGGAGGTTATCTCGCAGAAGGAGGCGGCGGAGAGGGCCCGCGAGGCAGACCCGTTAAGTGGTCGTCTCCGCCAACGGAGGATTGGCAGGAGGAGGCGGCGCTTTGCCCAACTCCTCCTGCCACCGTAGCCGGACCTGAGGGGATGGGCCGGGGGGCCCTTCTCCTCATTGCACAGGTCCGGTGGACGAGGGGGGGCAGCCGGCGTAGGTAGGAGCCCGGCGGTCACCTTCCGCCGGGCGGACCGTTGGGGCGGCTCTACAAGGTGATTAGCCAGCACGATCCCTTGCCGCCCCAACATTACGGTCGGACGGTACACCGTGGGGGGGGGGGGGGGGAGATAGGTCGCGAATTGCATGTATCAGGCAACGACCCAAGCCGAGGTGTGCCGTGCACCTTTGAGTTAGTTGTCAAATAAAATCGGTTGAGTGCCTTAAGCGCTCGCTTTAGTAGTCCGGTGAAGCTGTTAAGACCTCGCTAGGTCAATAGCGTAGCCAGTACGAGAAAAAAAAAAGTAGCTTTGTATTAGTGAAATTGTGTTGAGTAGAAATCGTTCTAAGGATTACCTTTTAAATAAGAACACACACTTTATGCCTTCGTAATAGTAGCTAAATTAACACAGAACTCTTATTCGAGATTTTGTAATAATAGGTCTTTACCTATGAAATTGCCGTTCTGCAGTACTGGCCATTTCAAATCAAAATAATTTTTCTTTGGCTAAGAATTCTAATTTCAAATTAATTTTATTTTAAAAACATGGAATTCTATTTCCAAAAGTAGTCATTTGTTTATTGATTGTTGTTACATTTTCATCGCATTTCAATCTTTTTTGTCACCATGGATACGTTAAAAATTCGAGTAATTATGGAATATGAGTACCGTCGTGGAAGCAACGCGGCACAAGCGGCACGCAATATTAACGACGTTTACGGAGCTAACACTACAAACCAACGCACCACCTGTTATTGGTTTGCTCGCTTCCGTTCTGGGAATTTCGACCTGCAAAATGAACCTCGCGGTCGTCCGAAGACTTTGGTCGACAATGACGAATTAAAGGCGATTGTGGAAGCTGATAATACACAATCTACGGCTGAATTAGCAGCAGCTTTCGACGTTAGCGTCAAAACAATATTGGTCCATTTGCGTCAAATTGGCAAGGTAAAAAAGCTCGACAAATGGGTGCCCCACGAACTCAATGATTGCCTGCGCGAAGTACGCGTCGAGACGTGCCTTGCACTGCTCAACAGACACACAAATGAAGGAATTTTGAACCGCATTGTTACTTTCGATGAAAAATGGATTCTGTTTGATAACCGCAAGCGCTCAGCAAGTTGGTTGGATCCTGGTTCAGCACCTAAACAATGCCCTAAACGAAAACTTACCCCTAGAAAAGTGATGGTCACTGTTTAGTGGTCTAGGGCTAGTGTGATTCATTACAGCTTCTTACCAAACGGGGTGAGCATTACTGCAAATGTGTACTGTGAAGAACTGAACACAATGATGGAGAAGCTGGCACATCTCCAACAAACATTGGTCAATCGCTCGTCTCCGCTGCTCCTGCACGACAACGCGCGACCTCATACTGCACAGCAGACGGTCTCCAAGTTGCAAGAACTGGGGTTGGCAGTTCTCCGTCATCCGTCCTACTCACCAGACCTTGCGCCTACAGACTACTACTTTTTCCAGAATTTGGATAACTCCTTGGCGGGAAAAAAATTCAATACCCGAGAGGCAGTACATAATGCGTTTGAAGAATTTGTTGCCTCCCGTCCAGCTGATTTCTTTAAGAAGGGCATCAATAAACTGCCACTGCGTTGGCAAAGATGCATTGATTGCATGGGTGATTACTTCGATTAATACAAATAAAAAATACATGAAAAAAATTCGTTTAAATTTTTTCATACAAAACGGCAATTTCATAGGTAAAGACACATTAACTCGTTGAGTGGCATCTGATGGTGGGCATTAAACACAACACATTACGAAAACAATTTTATTTTTAATTGTTTATAGGACAATGATAATGATCTCACATGATGTTAAGTGACCATGTAGTCTAAGATTAGAACACGTTAGACAGAGGAAGGCTGACTCTCAAGTGCAACTGCTGAAACACACATGCAACTCCTTAGTGACAGATTTCCAACTCCGTGGTTGCAGACAGATATACAGGCATTAAAATAAGCGCTACCATTCATTCTGTTGTTTCGTTGCTGCTACATTTTCTCTAATCAAAAGCTATGTAACGAAATTGCGAGTACCGAGAAAACGAGCGCTTATTTTAACTAGCGCTATGGGATTAGCACTAAAGAATGCATTGCCACATCAATATTACAACTTTTATTACTATTTCCAAGTGCTACCAACATATAACATTTTCTCGGCAGATTTTATAAAATAATCTCCACCGTTGCGTCACACTCTTGCGATTTTGTTTACGATTTCTTGTAGACTACGCGATCGTAGCTCGGTTGTGACTGAATAAATACGATAATCTTCGATCAACAATAGCAGATTGTTATTGTTAACTAAACTAATGTAAACGTAAATGTAATGTTGTAAACTAATATAACATCAAAAGTTACAAATATCTAATAGTAATAAAAAAAATGTTAATCATCTTTGATTTAATTGTCCGATAGCGAATTGAAGTTTCGCTTATAATTAGTTCCATTGTAGTGTAGCGCCCGTAATTACACTTGAATGGAACAGACGGACTGTTGCAAATGCTCCATTAAATACGTTTGAGTATTTTAGCTAATACATAAAGCTGTTGCTACAAGCAAGGTGCATACAGATTGTACAGAGTACATCTAGCTATGGAAATGTAAATAAAACTACTATACTAATTACTATTAATTATTATTAAATATGTAACTATAAAAAGTAGTCATTTGTATTGAGTAGTATAGTGAACACGAATATTTAAACTAAGTAATAGTGATTTGAAACAGTATTACGAACATACATATGAGTTATTAAACGCAGCAGCTGCAAGAGTACTCACGCCGCGGTGAACTCACAATACACTTGTTAATTAATTTGTTAATTGTAGACGGTATTCATTAATATGTAATATAGAGCGACTTATATATATAATATATAATATTTGATATAGAGCGACCACCGAATCAGTGGTGGGCGTCCGTCTGCGTTGCCATCTTCTTTCATAATCTGCTTTCATATTCTCTACTAGCGAATGCGTACTCGGCATGATAACTTTGTGCTCACTTTGTGCAACGGAATAACGGTGTGCTCATTCTCATTGTGATTTAGTCATGACTCCTAGACATAACTCCTAGACATAACTCCTATGGAAAAGCGTAACAATACGTATGCTGCCTACCAACAATCAACCGTTAGACTTCACATATGGTTGAAACAGTTAGCATCTAATCTAAATTTACGATGTACTACTAGAATATTTGTCGTATAGAAATTCTCTTATTATACAGGCTTGAAATCCCACCTTTGTTAACTCCACTCGTTCTTCAAAAAATGGCTTTCATAATACTAGCCTGTGATATCGGAACCTGCGAGTGTCTCCAACTAATAGGTTTATTTGATAAAAAGGAAAACAAACTTCTATGACAGCATTAAAAGAGAAAACGGTTATTAATGATGATATTTGTGTCGGTAGACATCAGACCATTATAATATTTCCGCTAATATATTTTTATGCTGTACGACTCGTACGCTCGGCTTGCGCTTTTTTCTCTAGAATATACATTTAGCAAATGCTCCTATCTGAACATTGCCAGTGTTCGACATGCAGTAAGAAAAAAAACTCTTTATGCAACTAACTTTTACCCACAGCTTCGCTTGTGTTAACGTAAATTTGGTATATTCCTCAGAAACAGTACTTTTTTCTTAATAAAAGGTACTCTAGGTATTTTTCTCTATCCAATAGTAACGCGTATGTAAAATTGCATGGTAATCAGTTGAGTAGTTGAGGCGTGAGAGCGTAACAAACAAATAAACACCCATTCGTATTTATAATATTAGTCAGAGAAATTACGATGATCAATTTAAATCTATAGTCCAGTGAAGCGGTTAAGGCTTTGATACGTCAATAGCGTAGTCAGTTTGAAAAAAAAAAAATCTTTTTTTACTGAAGAATATGTTTATTGGTGTAGGATTTTGGTCACTCTAATATAATGAAAAAACAGATTAATAATTAACAATACGTTATTACAAACACAGAAGAACAAGAAAACAAGAAGGACACAGACAATGTAAACCAAAGTATTAACACAGTGGTACCATCTAACATGTACTTCATTACATAGTATAAAACAAAGTTCCCTACAGCGTCTGTCTGTCTGTTCGCGATAAACTCAAAAACTACTGAACGGATTTTCATGCGGTTTTCACCAGTGTATAACGTGATTAATGAGGAAAGTTTTCGTATATAATTTGTCAAGGATTTTTTTATAAGCAGGGTGGGACAACGTCTACCGGGCCCGCTAATCATTACATAGTATAAAACAAAGTCCCCTACTGCGTCTGTGTGTCTATCTGTTTGCGATAAACTCAAAAACTACTAAACGGATTTTCATGAGGTTTTCACCAGTGGATAAAGTAATCCATGAGGAACGTTTTGGTATATCATTTGTCAAGGATTTTTTTTAATAATCAGGGCGGGACAACGTCTGCCTGGACCGCTAGCTACAAATAAAAAGAAATTATTGCGTTCATAATTCAACAAATGGCAAACGCAGTGTAACCCGAGAACAGGGGTGACCATCGAGATACCTACAATCCATCACCACATAGTGTAAAACAAAGTCCTCTGGTCTGTCTGTTTATCTATTAGCGATAAAGTCAAAAACTACAGAATGGATTTTCATGCCGTTTTCACCAGTAGATAGAATGGTTCATGGGGAAGTTTAGGTATAATTTCTCAAGGTTTTCTTTTTATTATCAGGGCGGGACAACGTCTGCCGAGCCCACTAGCTTAAAGTAGCTCATTAGTTAGTTATCTGCCAGTGAAAGTCCCGTGAAAATCAGTTCAAGCATTTCGGATATTCCACTGCGGCCGAAGGTGAATAAAAAACCTAAATTACTTTTATGAGATCTGCTATCTACCAGTGAACACCCCGTGAAAATCGGTCCAACCATTTTGAAAATAGCAATGCGGACGAAACCGCGGACAAATAAAATAGAATATATAAACCGCTATAATTTCGGCTATCTGCGAGTAAAATTTCCCTTAAAATAAGTCCAGCCGTTTTGGAGATTACCCGGAACAAACAGACAAAATATAAAAATATCGACGGAATATTAAAACATTTTTTTTTGTTATTTGTAGCCATATCCATTCGCCAACAAGTTGTTATTTATTTTTACATACCCAGTAGATGTTGTACATTATAGAGATGCTTTTTCAAAAACATTTGTAAGTACGACACGCACGCCATCTACTGTAACATGTAAATTAAGAACATTAGAACATTAGAAATGTGAATAATAACAGTGTATCGAATGAAATGGGATTTATCATCAGCAACATGCCTGGTACTTTAACCTACAATATGCCACCTTCAGTGCTCACTTAGACTATATAAGAAAGTAATTAAAGTTTAAAGCTATACATTATCGAACAATATGTGTTAAAACTTTTATTATATAGATCTGATATACCCGTATTGTCGATATAATTAAGTTAGTCTTATACGTTGCTATAAACACTGAGTTATATAGACGCAAGTGCGGTAAATAAATCAAAATGGCCGCCAATTTGACAAAAAGATAATATAATTTTAATTACATACAAACATAGGACTTTCAATATGTACTTGAAGTCCAGTAAAGGACACGTCTCACTTGCTTGTTTACAATAAACAACATATTTTTAATAAATTTCACATGGACGAATGCACGGGTAACAGTTCAACACATAAAATAGAATATGTCAACCGCTATAATTTCGCATATCTGCCAGTAAAATTCCCGTTAACCTAGGTCCAGCCGTTTCGGACAAAACCCGGAACAAACATACGAAATATAATAATATAAAATACCAACAATATTAAAAAAATATTTTTTTGTTACTTGTAGCCAAATCCATTCACCAAAAAGTTGTTATTTTAATTTCAGATACACACACTTTCATTACATTACATAGTTTAAAACAAAGTCCCCTACCGCGTCTGTCTGTCTGTCTGTTCGCGATAAACTCAGAAACTACTGAACGGATCTTTATGCGGTTTTCACCAGTGGATAAAGTGATTCACGAGGAACGTTTTGGTATATAATTTGTCCCGGATTTTTTTTATAATCAGGGCGGTACAACGTCTGCCGGGCCCGCTAGTATTTTTATAATACGTAATAGATTACAAATAAAAAATTGGAAACAAAACTAACGTAGAATAAACTTTTTGAATAGAAACACAAAATAAACTTTTAAAATGTTTGCGATAGAAAGTTACCACGTTACCATGGCAACGTACATATATAGTACTGACGCTAACACGCAGCGAAAGCAATCAAAACGAGAAAAAATGCCCGATTTTGAAACATTCTTCATTGGCGATCCACTTCTATTGGTCTTAACGTGATGATATCTAAAGCCTTCCTCGGTAAATGAGCAATCTAAAACCGAAAGATTTTTTTAAATCGAACCAGTACTTCCAGAGATTAGCGCGTTCAACCATACAAACAAACAAACTCTTCAGCTTTATTTATTAGTATAGATAGATTACTACTCTTCTCTCGTACTTACCTCGAGCCGTCATTCAAATTACAATAACTTTTGATAGAAGGAACCGATTTTAACAAAATAAAGACTAAGTTACTCCCGAAGATATGCTTCATGATCTATGATTTGAGGTTTTATTGTGAACCCTGTACTTTAGCAGTGATGCGTGTTCATACAAACAGACAGACAGACAGATATTTTCAAAAACGATTGAAATGTATACTATTACTTATTCCTAGACACCTGCAACAATTTTTTCCATGAAAATCAAAAAAGTACAGACACGTTAGATTTACATTCTTATTATATGTATAGAAAATTGAACAACATGCGTTTGCAATCCGCAATGTGAACTCCCGCGTCTGTAAACATCAGCCTGTGGGATTCTCATCACTGTACCGTGCTAAGCGCTCACTGCAATACTCGAAGCGCGCAAAGCGCTTTAAACTCATGTACCTAGTAAGCCGACGAGAAATATTGAAAAATCATGTATATGCATAAACGCATTATGACATTTTACGCAAATAATTAAGAAAAAAAAACTTCAGTTTTTGATACGTACTATTTAGCTTATAAATATGATTAGATATAATATTTATTTGCCCTCACAGAATCAATGTTAACTCAAAGGACGAGTTTCTACTCTGTGACCTACTAAGACGTTTTATCTAAATGACACTACCAATAATGCATATGACAACAAATACGTAATCCACCGTTTGATATTCATAATAATCCCATGCTTCCTGTATGTACGGTATCTAGTCGTTTCGTGATAGTTGGTGTGAACTTTTTAATGAGATCTATTTAATTTTGAAGAAATTGACTTTAGTCCCAAGTTCGAATTTAAAAATTAAATATGATTTATCTATTATCTCGATATCAATGATGGTAAGTCTAGCTGTTATATATTTTTGTTTCAACT
Organism: Antheraea yamamai; assembly: GCA_036509395.1. Classification (NCBI taxonomy): domain Eukaryota; kingdom Metazoa; phylum Arthropoda; class Insecta; order Lepidoptera; family Saturniidae; genus Antheraea; species Antheraea yamamai. The sequence goes on from AP028428.1 coordinate 639,612, forward strand.
TATTTTTATACAAGCTCGTCAATCAAGCCATTACGCTGGACAAAATAAATCCCCTAAGAGAAATAGTTTTGGAGCTAATCAGATGAAACATCTGTGTAGTACGCGACAGACGAGCCATGTCATGTACTAACTTGTACGCAACTTCGATAAAACAACTTGCCTCATGAAACTAAGGAAACCTTATTGAATTGTTAAAACGGTAAAAACAAAGCTCGTAAAGTGCACCCGTCTTCGGAGAAAATTAGATATCTGAAAAAAGCGGCGGCGCTTGGTATTCTGAGTCACAATGATCTATCTGTATGTGTCAGAGAACTCGCTCTTACCAGAGATCAATCAGTATGGAGTCATTACTGCTGAGTAAACAGCTTCAGCACTTCAGCAGCTTGATATTTCTAAGCATTATTGCTGTGCGTTAGTTCAAGTTAGTAGGGAGCTTCGAACGACGTTTCAAAAATTTACAGTTTTAGCGATAGTTCTTTCCTCACTCTTAATTTAACTATTCTATTTTTATATAAATAATGCGAAGATAACCATATTTCTGGTTTATTTTGTATTGACGAGATAATTTCTTCAAAAGACATGACGCACACGCTCGTGTCACTGCTGCAAACCACAAACTGGTTTGAACTCGCACGCGATGCCCCTTTCGACGCAAACATGCACGCTGGTGCGGCCGCGCCTCTCTCCACCACTCAGGATACCTACGTGTCAATGCATCTGTTGAGCCTGTCCAGATGAGGCATTTTGTGCGTGAGTTGACTCGCGCGTTCCCGAGATAATGGAGATACATATATCCCGTCCAGATGATGCCGCGCGTTTCCTAACTCGCGTATAAGGAGGCGTTTCACGCGCGAGCACCGCCCATCTCGAGATACTCTGGCCTCATTACTGTATGCAGTAATACTATTCCTATAAAATTTAACATATTATAACCATATGCTGGTTTCAGCATGAATGGGTCGGCTCGTCTGGAGTAGTACCACCCTCTCATAGAAAACCGACGTGAAGTAACATCGCTTGCATTGTTGCGTTTCGTTCGGTCAGTAAGAGCCCCGGAGGACCACCTCCCCTTTCTCCCTCCTCCTCCTTCTCCTCCCCTGCGCCCCTCCCCCAAACACAGGCTGGCAACGCACTTGCGACTCCTCTGGTGTTGCTAGTGTTTATGGATGGTGGTGATCACTTAACATCAGGTGACCCACCTGTTCGTTTGTCTCCTATGATATAAAAAAAGAAAAAAGGTGTGAGTCTCATTAACTCATACATGTATAATCAATTTAGTTCGATGTGTGCTTGTAGCAATCAACGCAACAGCCCAAACCGAGTCTACCCTTGTGCTAGTTGTCATCGGTTCAGTGCCATAAGTGCTCGCTAAAACAAGCCCAGTGAATCTGTTTCCTTAGTTCAACCGTGGATAGACAAGTCGTAAAAACAAAAATCTACGATTTAATTTTGTATATAATCCTTTGAAACGCTTCCTTGTAATCGTTCCCTTTTCCTAATAAGTTTTAAAAGTAATCTAATAAATTGACTCGCCTCTGCCTAATCACATCACTGTAACAAATCATCATTCGGAACAAAATCGTAGATTAATGGTCGACTCGCAAAATTTATTGCACTTTTGAAAGAAACTGGTTCCGTCTCCGTCGGCCTTTCCCCTCCCACGAGCCCGACACCTGCCCGGCTTCGGCGACGCGACGACTCTAATTAGCAGCCAACGCCGCCGGGAACTGACTAGTCGATTAATTGAAATTATTCAAAGCATCTACAAGATCGATGCCGTTAATTAATTAATGGATTATTATCGTTCCTGTACTTCTGAACAAACTTCCGTCTCTTTGTTACAAGAATTAGCTGAGGTCGTCGCGTAAACCACGCTTGTTCCTGCCACAGGGACACTGGAAAATTCTATAGAGCGGAATTTGTATCTCATTTATTTAATTTTTATTTCTATTAATTTCTGCTGCGTTCACATACTATAGTCACTGATGTTATTAGTGCGTCAGTTATAGAGTACCCGTAGGTTTATAATTTTATAAAAGAATAATTCTTAATATGAAGACCGTAGATTGCTTATTATCCTAGACTCTCCTTATTAACACTTATTAAAGATGTCAGTTACTATTTTCGTGTTAAATTTCCAGTACATCTGTGTTCGAGAATATCATCTTAGCGTCTGCAAAATCCGTTGTTCCGTGCAATTCCTAAATATTTCACTAGAAGCCAACACTGTTTTTCTTATTGTTGTCTATAGACAAAATATATATAACTAGCTGACCCGCTTAACTTCGTCTGCACCAAATCGGTTAATACCGGCTGTATTTCCAAACACAAAAAATCTTAAAAATCTAGAACCCGATTTTAGCATCACTTACCAGGTCCAATTGTGAATCCAAACTATCTTATATATATTGGCAAGAAATGTCTTCCCGGTATCCCCTGAGTTGCTCCTGTGGATCTCACCTCCGTTAGTTCTTATAGTTTTTATATTATTATCTTCTAAGCAACTTCATCAATTAACATGCTGTAAAAAGTAAACTTTATCTCATGACATTTTCAATTTTGTATTTAGCTATTAATTAAAATTAAAATTATTAATTAATAAAAATTATAAAGTATACACGATGACACCTATATCTAATAACTTTAGTAATTAGTAATTGTAACATTTATTTTCTTTTTCACATAAAAACAATCTTTTCGGTTGAAATATTAAACTTAGATATGTGGTGTCTCGTATTTTTTTGTATAGCTAACAGTAATGAATTTTGCTACGGGTTTTATTCCTTTATTTAACCTTTCCAACAGTGAAAGAATTTTCAAAATCGGATCAGTAGTACCAGAGATTACCCCGAACATTCAAACTCACTAACTTCAACTTCAACTTTTTATTATTGGAGCTTCATAGATATGAATTCTACCAGTGTCAAGTCAGTCATGGGAGAGTCACTTTATAGGTAGTATTAAATTTTTATTATATAGTTTAGTTCTTCCAGATTATACCACTGAGATACACAAAGACAAACACAACACTACAGACATCAGGCCTTAAATGAATATACTTTAGTTTTTCTTTCATTAAAATCGGTTTGGTCTATCAAAAGTTATTGTACTTTTAATGACGGCTTGAGATAAGTACGAGAAAAGAGTAGGTAAGTAAATGCATTTCAATTTCTTACAAAACCAGTATATTATATAGTGTATAAATAATATCTAAGACACGAAGGACTGTTTTTTGCATTAAATTCCAAGCCGATGAAGTCGCGGATACAGCTAGTCTATAATAAAATAGTGAAAGTAATTATGGATCGAAATATTTTATTATTTTACTTGTTATTAACCTTTCTACTCTATTTAAACTACCTTATGGTTTCGTAAACATCACTCGATCAGAATTCGTGAATATTCGTCAAGTAACTATGGCGTAAGCTTCAACGTTCGAATAATTTTAAGAACTAAGTTACTCTCAATCCCGAGTTCTTAAAGATTGATGGTGTAATATCTGGTACAAAAGCCCACATGAAGCTATATTACAATCTGCTTCACAGGTTAAGTCGGATCAATAACATATCCTAAGTAATTTTTATAGAGCTGGTTATCACGTTCTCGGTAATATCACGTAAGCTGTGCAGTGGTGATGATGTCAGGGCGGTATTTTACGTTGCTAGTAAAATAAAATGCTGAAACACTCAAACCATTAGAAGCAACGTATAAAACATTTTTGCGATACACGTTAAAGTTTTGGTGATCTTAGTCCCTCGAACCGTACACCCTGCGCCCTACGCTCCACACTACCTCCACACCGGGTCACATTGAACATATTTATTTACTTCAAATGGCATTTCCTTAATATAAACCATTGTTACATGAATTATCCTAGTTGTGCAGATTTATTAAGCCCTATAGCATTTGAATCTGTGATGCCCTACCTTACCGATAATTGAATAGAGAAACCGACTATATTATTATTAAGATCGATAAATGCATGTTAAACTAGACAAAGACCAATTTATAAAAATAATACAACACATAAGCAGATAAATAGAAATAACGCTAATGTATAACTTTGCCCTTCCAGTCTTCGCACCGCGAACTGAAAACGTTTAGAGTTCTCTTGTTCTTAGAACACAAATCACCGAAATAACGAAACTCTAATATCACATTAATAGGGAACTTCTCTGTCGATACTTTTGAAGAAACAACACAGCATGGATATGTTTCTAATTGTATTTTGAACATTAATTAAAATCACGTATAAACATCTATCTATCTATTACTATTATAAAACTGTAACAAGGTAAAATCTGTACATTAAATATATTTTCAAGATTATAATTGAGGTAGACATTGTTATGGATATAGAAGCCAAAAATAATCGTTTTACAATTTTTGTCTATCTGTCCCTGTGAACACGTATCACTCTGAAAGTACTGAACCAATTGTGATGAAACTTGACACCGTGATAACTAATATTACAAGGTTACATTTAGTATACTGTTTGCCCCATAAAACGAAAGGGGCTCTCCAGAATAACGGACGAAAGTCAAAAATTTGTAGTTAGTGAAATTCTTGACGGATTTTGGTAAATTTCCTTCGTACTATATATAGCCAGTGTTGCCAACCTCAACAAACCAAAAAACAACAGCTCGCTAATAAAAAAAAGAGCAGAAAACAGTAGGTAGGTAAAGTAAAAAAGGCACATTTCGTACTTTCCTCATACAATTAAAACAATAACAATAACCAGTTTTCTTAGTTATTAGGACTCACATACATTGTTACATTTATAATCACAACATATGTAATATAAAAAAATAAAAAATCAAAGTAAAATTATTTTCCACTTTCATTCTCAATTGCCTCATCTTCAGTTTTCCCAGTGCATTAAAATTAAAACTCTCAATCACATAGTCGGGTAATTCCCTCGAATCGCAACAAGAGTTGATACTGCCATTTAGTATCAATGTGTTTTATTACATAGTAGTTATCAAGTAATATATTTGCATAGTGTAATAGGTGGCACTGAACACTAATTGAAAAAACAGTAAAAATTAGGAATAAAACAGAAAACAGGGACATCAATGTGAAACAGCAAATTAAAAGTTAACAGCAAATCTACTGTTAAAACAGTAGGATTGATATCATTGTATGTAGCAGACGGATTAGCTAAAAATTTAAGCTATATTGGAACGAAGTTCTTTATTGCGCGTTACACGCATTGAGCGAATGGGAGCTGGGCTGAAAAAAGTGTAACAAGGCTTTTTTGCTACATCTTAGTAAAAGCAACGGTAGAAGAACAAAAGTTTTAAAAAAGCTGGTTATTTAAAATCATTCTTTATGCTCTTCCAAACAAGGTTCAGGATGCCTGGTTGCCGGTAAACGTTGTGTTTAGTAATGCGCATCACACCTTTACAAGTAAAAATATTGATTTTTAAATAATTTTAGGAAACTTTCTTTTCAGTAAAACTTTTTTTTTAAGGTTATTTAAAACATGAATTTATCACTGCCAGACAATTTTGTTGTTGACAATAATGTGCCCGATGCTATTCTTTATAATTTCAATCTAATTTATTTAATTATATTTCAATAACAAAAATGTCTGGCAATAATAATACCATGTTTTAATAGCGTTTCAAAATTAATGAAAAAGAACATCCTAAAATGATTTAGAAATCAATATTTTTGTCTGGAAAGGTGTGATATGCACAAATAAACGCAACGTTTACCGGCAAACAGGTAGCCCGCACGTTGTTCGGAAGAGCATAAAGATATATAAAAAAACTGGCCTATTAAAATTCGCTCTCGAAACCGTTGCTAGCTATTAGACGAATAATTACAGGCAAGTGACAGTTGACGCGTCGACGCGATGCTCATTTCTTTTTCATATTTATATTTTTCTGCAATACAATGGAGTGTGAAAAAGTTTTAATACAAATTAAAGATAGTTAAGTGGTAGAGATGCTTATTTAATTTTATTTTTACGTATTGGGCATGTGTAGAGTCTATGTGCAGTAGATTAGGTGTCGTGACAGAGAAAACGAGAGAAAACAAACAAAATTTTCATTTCAGTATCAAACCAACTCAAGGATTACCTATTGATGTATCAACTTTTATTAGCTTGATTATCCCAGATCATTCTGTGTTTGAAATATCATTATTTATTTTATAAATATACTAGCCGGCCCGGCAGACGTTGTCCCGCCCTGATTATAAAAGAATTCTTGACAAATTATATACCAAAACCTTCCCCGTGAATCCCTCTATCCACTGGTGAAACCCGCATGAAAATCCGTTCAGTAGTTTTCGAGTTTATCGCGAACAGACATACAGACAGACGCGGTAGGGGACTTTGTTTTATACTATGTAATGATTTTATCGTTTAATTTACAATTTAACTCTATCAACTTGATATTTTATTTTTATTAAGCTATACTGACTGTATAGTAAACTTTTACAAAAAAGGGAAAGGAACTTCCATAGGCACCTCAAGCTTTTTTTCACATTACCGCCAATATATGTAGGTTAGTTTTTATCTTAATTGAACCCGGTAGATGATGCTACGAACGGGTTCTAGGCTTATTTTAAAAGATTTCTCACATACCATCTGAATATATGTTTGAGTGAGTCCCTTGATAGTTTGGATTCACAATTGGAAACCGTATGTGTGGCTGCAATCGGGTTTTAGGATTATTAAAATTTCTCACTTTTAAAAATAATTGAAACCGGTGATAACCGATTTGGTGCAGACGAAGTTGCACGGGTCAGCTAGTTTTAAATAAATAAGAAGAATGCTTTTTTCAAAATTACAGATTTAATAAGTTTATTGTCCTCTCTAGATGTAAGTTTTCGTGTTGTTGTTGACACGCGCCGCGCCGCCGCAGCAAACCTAGGACTGGAACATGATTACATCACAGAAATATTATATAAATTCATCATGATAAAGCGAAAATTGAAACCGTACCTAGAATTCTGTAAATAATTAAATAGCAGTAGGTTATCGAGGATCCAATGATAACGTAATATGTTTAAACGATAACAATAAATTAGCGAAACAAATACTTCACAATCGGAACACATAATACTCGAGAACGCAAATCAACTGAAACGATTTTACCATTTTCCCTATATTTTTCTTTTCTTTTTTGCTTAAACTGATAAGATAAAAAATAATTCATTGAAATAGGTTACATTATACCAAAATTGATTGTGTTTCACAGTGGACTTAGCTCGCGTTTGTTTCTTGTAAGCGTTGAAGCGACGATGGCTTAGTTGATAACGTGTTCGGATACCGAGTCGATGGACGTAGGTTCGAATCCTAGCAGTCGCTAGGTCGGAGATTTCGGCTGAAGGAAAACATCCTGATGATACCACAGAATGCTGGTAGGGATTTTTTATGCCCGTCTAACTAGCAGTCTCAAGCTGAAAATCTGTCGCCCAGCATCTATTGGCGACCAGTGTGTTCCGGCAGCTGCACTCGAGAGCCAGTCCCCTCCAGGTTTAGCGTGTTTACCATCTTAGAGCACATCGGCATTTAACATCAAGTGAGATTGGGGTCAAATTCAAATGGGTCGAACCTCTTTTTGTTATAATAAAAAAAAGCTATGTGTGCGATTTACACACGATAGAAGTGAAACTTCAGTAAATCGACAAAAGAATGAGATGAATATATATAACAAGGGTAGGATAATTACAAAGTTTATTTGTTTAAAAATGAAAGTATTTCGATTAATTTTAAAATATATTTTATATTGTATTTAACATATGTTACAGTGTACAGTAGTATTAGCTCACGTACTTTTCACAAATACTAACACACGTTAGATTCTCAAATACAAGCAAGTATTAAACAGTGTGCAATATACATACACACCGACATTTGCTCTCTTGCCCTGGCTCACTAATTACAGGCGACTATGCTTAGAAGACGGGAGTGGGGATGCTACGAAGCATGGCACAAAGAGGAGAGACCGATAATATAAAATAGTATGTATATTTCTGTCTCATTCTTTGCCGGCTTCATCCTACACACTTTTGTATTTGTGTCTCTTATCTGTCGTTTTTCACTTCAATAAAATAAGAAACTTACGATGAATTTTTTTTACGTTTTAATCTAGTTACTCTACATCGTAAATAAAAAATCCGTTCGAAAATAATAACCGCCATAATTTTATAACCGACGAACGAAAATACCGCGAAAAGTTGTTACGTCACTTACCTGTCGTTTTTTCGTTGCATCCGGTTTGAAATCACAAAGATTCTAAAGAAGTTTCACTTCAAAAAACACGACACTAACTTACGACTGAACAACAAATTACGACTAGCTAGAAAATTCGCTTATAACCAACGATGGTAGTATTACGTTAAAGATTTTTTAAATTATACTTTTCCCTATCCAAGAATAGTCACAAACTCAAGAGAATTGACAACTCAACAAATAAGGCAATTAAAATATAAAACAATATGAAACAATTAAAGTGATACAACTATTAAACGAAATTAGCTCAACGGGGACATAAAATTATTCGTGAACTTTGAACAATTTTTTAAACAGGAATAAAACGTACTGCAATTTGGAGACAGTTCTAATTGAAATATCAAAATATCACGAGTGCAATTAAGCATCTTTTTTTTTTGGTAAGTGGAGAAATCCTACATCGGATACACCTCCCACTGCCGGGGGACAGTGAGAGTGTTATGCCAGACGCCTTCTGGCTAAAACTCCACTGCCGCCTAGCGCATGTGTGTGGACCAGGGAACCGGGGTAACGGAAGCAAACTCCGACGCCCTGGTCAAGCGCTCAGATCGCCCTTTGATGGTAATACGAGGATCATCTTCTCGTAGAGAGACAAGACTCTCCTTGGCCTCATTCAAAAGTTGCGGCTATCCCGTGCTTCTTCGTCACGGGTCCTCCTTTCCTTGGCAATGGACGCCCCGCGTCAATTACCAGGAAGTTGTACTTCAAGGAAGTATTTGATGGTACCTGCCACCACCACGTCTCCTTCCTCGGCTGGGTCTACTATGGCGTGCTGGAGATGCATCAGCAGCCTTCTCCCTTTCTTGCTCTGCTTCCTCTTTGCAGGACATAATGCCTTCACAACATGTCAGGACCGCTTGCCAAGCCCTCTCTTCGCCGGCCATAGCGTGAACTACGGCCAGCAGGTCATCTCCTATGACGGCTACCAGCGCACTTCTATGTTCAGCTCATGCAGGGCACTCCTTTAGGGTATGCTCAGTTGTGTCAAGATCGCTATCACAGTGGTAGCAGCGTGACGTCGACTCATTGCTCACGATCTGATGCAGATACCTACCAAAACAGCCGTGGCCGGTCAGTATCTGCACCAGTCGAAACGTGAGCGGTCCGAATTGTCTACCCACCCATTCACGAAATATAGGGCGAATAGCCTCGATGGTTTTGTGGCCCGCCCTGGGTGAGGCTAGAGCCTCGTACCATAGCTCCAACTCGATGTTCCGCAGGAATATTCTGAAGGCCTCCTTCTCCCTTGGGGCCACCTTTCTCCTCGGGTAATCCTATGTGCACGCCAAGAGTACATCTCCGCATGGAAGTGGGCGTCTAGTACCCACGGCGTGGAGCCCGCCAGCGCCCCGTAAGAAATGGTACGATTACCGTGTACTACCGTGACTGCCATTACCCACTGGATTTTCCTTACTATGGTGGCACTGGTTGCCGTCAGGGCATCGTGCCATACTGGGGCCCCGTACATCACCATGGAGCGCACCACTCCCATGTACAAAGCACGGCACCCCAAGCTTGCTCCTCCTAAATTGGGCAAGAGACCTGCAAGCGCTGAGGCACGACGCATAACTTTGGGTTCTATCTATTGGAAATGAGCTTGAAATTTCCACCTACTATCTAAAACAAGCCCCAAGTATTTCATTGTGGAACCGACCTTAATTCGGGTTCCACCAACCACAATGTGCGTGTCAGGAGGAGGCGATCTTCGAGGGCCATGAAAGCAAATTGCCTCTGTTTTGATCAGGGCCACCTCGAGTGCGAGCATGCGGAACCTCCCGACGACCTGTGCTACGCTTTCCGTGGCCAACCTCAGAGCACCATGGAGTGTTTTCCCGTGCGCTGTCACCAACGTATCATCGGCATAACAGATCACCGCGGCGCCGGGCAGGAGAGCACCGCGCAGTACCCAATCATAGCCGATGTTCTACAGGAGCGGGCCAAGGACAGACCCCTGTGGAACACCGCACGATATCTCCCTTTGGTGGGTGCGCGCGTCCCTCCCGGCGCATGCGACCTGCTTACCCACGAGGTAGGATCCCACCAAACGGCGGAGGTACAGGGGCACCCCGTGATACTTGTGTCCTTCCCTTATGCATTCCCAGGGGAGACTGTTGAAAGCATTGGATATATCCAGTGAAGACTCCTAGCGACACCCCCCCCCCCCCCCTGGGGAACGACTTACTTCTTCCGAGAGGGCCTTAATGCGTAGAATCGCGGTCAACCGTCGAACGACCCTCTCCGAACTGAACTGAACCGTCGAGAGGTTGGTGGTTGGTATCCACCCTTGTAAGGTGTTGAGTCAGACGCTGTACAATAATCTGCTCGAAAAGTTTACCAACCTAGTCCAGCAAAACGATAGGTCGGTATCCAGATGGGGACTCTACTGGTCGGCCCTGTTTGCGTAGCAGGACGAGGCGGCCCACCTTCCATTGCGGAGGGAATTGTCCCGACTCCAAGCACGCGTCAAATAGTCGTGTGAGTCTGGATCCTAACGCCTCCATCGCGAGCACTCAGACGTGCCCAAAAACTCAGTTGAGCCCCGGAGCAGTGTTCCTGGCCTGGAGCCGTCTCACGGCTACGTCTATATCTTCTTCCGTGATTGGAATGATGACTTCGGGTACGTCACGTCCACGAGATCCAGACAGCGCCATAAAAGGTAGTAAAAACGGCGCTCTCGGCGGAAAAAGTACTGACAATATGTCCGTCAACAATTGCGGCTCTAAACTTTGAGTAATTAGAGGGGGCCCAGGGACGCAAAAAACCTAAGACCATTTTATAAGGGTGACCTCTCAGCTCACCATCCACGGTCGCCAAAAGCTCTTCCCATGCTTGGGACTTAGCTTTGCGTATGGCATTCTGCAGGGTCTTCTTAGCCTCTCTAAATTCATTATAAAGTTGCGCCTCAACAGTCGCATCCCGTCTTCTAAGGAGCCAGCGATGCCCAATTAAGCTCATCTAGTACAACGTAAAGTAATCAAATTATTTTACCACTTGTCAATATATTTCTCATTTCAGCTCACATTTCGTATCGCTTGCTCGAATTTAAATTAGTTCGTTCAATTTTTCCACCCCAAAATTAATTTAATCTGAATTTTATTTTGTTCAATGGGCAAAAATAAAAGTTTTGACGCGTCAACTAGGCAACCAATTGTTAATTTACATATAGATCATAAGTGGGCGTACAGAAGAATAGCTGAGCATTTAAATTGTTCGGTTAAGAAAGTTTTTAATGCAATTGATCATTATAAAACACATGGAACTGTTGAAACTGTTCTTAGAAAAGCTCTGCCAAGAAAAACCTCTCCCAGAGAAGATACGCTAATCGTTCGTGTTACTAAAAATACCCAATCAAAGGCTCCAACCAGATTAAAAATGAAGTTTTTCGCCTGATGACCCGAGAAACATCTCGTCAAGACTGATACGCCGAAGATTAGTGGAAGCTAAATTGTTTGGAAGAATCTCTCGAAAGGTACTGCTTCTTACCAAGCAACACCGAGAGAAGCGATTATTATTCGCTAAAAAAATATGTAAATTGGACGGTACGACAATGGAAAAAAGTGTTATTTTCAGATGAAACAAAAATAAATATGGTAAATTCCGTTGGAAAGCCCTATGTTAGACGTCCTGTAAACATGTACGGTGGCGGTAACATTAAAGTTTGGGGGTGTTTTTTCCGGATGTGGAGTTGGACCCGTTCGGAAGATTGAGGTACAATGGATCAATTGCAATACAAGAATATCTTAGAGCCCACAATGATTCCCTACTCGGACGATCATTTGCCTGTAACCTGGATCTTTCAGCATGACAATGACCCTAAACACACAGCCAATAGCATCAAATGTTTCCTTAGCGAACAGTGTATATCCATCCGTTTTAGACTGGCGAGCAAATAGTCTGGATTTAAACCCGATAGAAAATCTCTGGTATATTGTTAAAAAGAAAGTCTCAAACAAACGTAATGTAGTATCTGCATTTAGGTAACACTGGGTAACTTGTCATTCTTTTGTGCATTCTCATCGTATGATTGTAACCACATTTAATTTAGTTAAAATAAAGTACCAGTTTTTATCAAGTGTATATTTATTAAAATATAATATCCAAACCGCAATATATAACATGTAACACAAGTCCAGACGAACTATATGAAGCATGGAATTCAATCCCCCTAAAAAAATGTATGAAATTATTGAGTCAAGGCAACGTCGTTGCAGTGCTGTTATTGAAAATAAGGGATACGCCACTAAATATTAATTATAACTATTGGTAGGTTGTGGATAGTAGCTATTTCGTAAATAACAATACTAATTACTAATACTTAAAAAAAGATTGTTTTTTATACTTTTTTGTTGTTGTTTCTAAATAGTTGACCATTATTGTTGATACCTTAAAACTGGTTTAAATGTTTGTCCGTAATTTAATATTGAAACTGCACTTGTGTAGTGAGATTTATATTGTTTTTCTAATAAATTGATATTTATATTATATATATATTGATAACTCTATTATATATTTTATTATTTTATTATAATTTATAGTTACACATATATATGTATTATTTAGAAATCAGTGTACTAAATACATTTTGTCTCCTAAAATTTAATATTTTTAGGACAACTGCACTGCACTATTGACGATAAAGGAAAGCAATTTGCTCCTTCAAACGTAGTTATTAATTTATACGAAACTTCATGAGCGGACAAACGTCAACACAGCCATCATAGTGTGCCGCTACTATAAGAAACACTTTCTGCTTCAGTAAAAGTAACCTCTGTAAGACGGAAGAAGCAGAGTAAGATTCAAAACAATTTATTATAAGTATTGAAATGATCAAAGTAACACATTGTTGTTTACACACAGATATTGAAAGTATTATTGGTCAGCGGCTGCATATCTGGACACCGCGCCAAGTAACGGAAGTTCAAATCATACCATAAGCCAGAGTTTTCGAAGGAAAACATCGTTATTATAAAGCTACTATATGTTGCTACAGTATTTTTAATACTCGCTTGGCCGGTTACTATACTCAAGTTGAAGGTCCATCAATAAGAACCTATGTGCGTGTTCCGACAACTGCAGTTAGGGTTCCCCTTTCTATGCTTGGCGTGTTATTCTTCGGTAACAGCTTCACGTAACATCGACCATGTTATATAAATTTGACGCGTATTGGCAAATAACAGAAGGAAATCACAGGCGTCTGCCGAGCTGAGTGCATCGAACAAGGTGACACGACGCACCGGCACAGCACAACGCTAGGTAATGAAATCCGGTACCGCATTCAGCACAATAATAATGAATTGACAGTTTCGTAATGGATTCGTCTAGTCACGCTTACGTAACATTATATTGATAGTCGGCCTCGTGAGCGCACCGCTGTGTGAGTCCGTTGCGTCGAACTTTTAGACTCCTTTGAATAACTATATGTTTACGTTTTTATATTTACTTTAGAATAGGCAGACAAGGTCGTGCGTCGTAATCACAACTAGCAAGTTCTACTAGGAAGCAACAGCGACGCAATATAACAGTGTTGTATATTGCTTGACCGTTCTCGATAAAAAAACTTAGCTGCTCATGTAATTCGTCTGATTTTTGTTATTACCTACCTCTTTATTTGAAAACGAATTTATTCGAATTGTGTCTTACATCAGACAATATAGTTATAAAACCTAAATATTGTGACTAGTTGTGTGCGTGGCTCCGCATAATTGCTCTACAAGATAGTCGTTCAATTACAAAGATAAAAATGAGATTATCTTACCTATATTATTTACCATATTTTGGTTCTTTGTTTAAATTACTCCTTAAAAAATTAAAAAAAAATTAAAAATAAAATTTCAAGTCATTTACTGATACATAAAAGATATAACGAATACTGTAGAGGTAATAAAAGTCCAGGTAAGCAGAACCTATGTGTAATACGGAATTCATTAGATTACAGAATACAGAATTATATTATATATATATATATATATATATATATTATATCACAGGAGACAAACGAGCAGGTGGGTCACCTGATGTTAAGTGATCACCACCGTCCATAGACACTTGCAACACCAGAAGAGTCACAAGTGCGTTGCCACCCTGTGTTTGAGGGAGGAGGAGTGAAGAAGGGGCGAGCGAGAGGGGAGGTGGGTTATCTGGTGACCGTACGAAACGCAACAATGCAAGCACTGTTACGTTCACGTCGGTTTTCTGTATGTCGGGTGGTAGTACCCCGGGCGAGCCTACCCATTCATGGCTGAAACCAGTAATAGCTTGAGCGTGGCTCTACCACCTCCAAAACGTAACTTAAAAAATATATGTAATAAATTTAGGTATGCATTGGAGTCGCAATGTAATTTTTAGTAGCATTTATTGTCTACACAATAATTTATTAACTTGTGGAGCTATTACCGTAATAGCGTGGTAGTGAGTCTACGAGATTCGACTGCGGAAACCCCTTTGTTACTTGATTTTGAACCGAAAGGCAGCGATGCTAGAGCCCTCTTATGTTACGCTCCGAGAGTTGAAGACACGTTTCAACTCACACATCAGGAATACGACAATGCGACTTACCTCTAGATTGCGATTTTTTAAAGTCTCTTATACAAATATTACTACATGACTACAGTTATCTATATACTATAATAAAACTGTAACAAGGCTAAATCTGTATATTAAATATTTTTTGAAAATTATAATCGGGGTAGACTTTATTATCGATATAGAAGCCAAAAATACTCTTTTTCTTTGTGCTATATATAGCAGACAGATTAGTTATAAATTTAAGCTATATTGCAACGAAGTTCCTTATTGCGCGTTACACGCTTTGAGCTGATGGGAGTTTGACCGAAAAAAGTGTAACAAGACTTTTTTGCGACACCTTAGTACAAGAGCCAGCAACGTTGGACGAAAAAATATTTTAGTAAAAGCTGGTTCTTTAATATATCCTTCTTTATGCTCTTCCAAACAAGGTTCAAGGTTACCTGGTTGCCGGTAAACGTTGTGTTTAGTAATGCGGATCTCACCTTTACAGGTAAAAATATTGTTTTTTAAATAATTTTAGGAAATGTTATTTTCAGTAAAATTGTCATTATAAACGTTATTAAAAACATGAATTTATCACTGGCAGACAATTTTGTTTTTGACAATAATGTGCCCGATGATACTCTTTATAAATAAAAATAATTCAATTCAAACCATTTTATTTTTGCCACTGCAAATAAAATATTTCATTTTATTAACCATTATGACATTAAGATTTCACCGTAAACAATGAAAGAAACGATAAACGTAAACATATAACTTGGGACTGATGCCATCTGGAATACATGCGTCTATAACAGGCGCTGCCACAATTATGGCTATCGTTAGGTGTCGCGATAGAGAAAGAGAGAGTGTATATAATATACATAAAAAATGTATTTCAAAATAACGCAACGCAAGGATTACCTATTGATGTATTAACTTGATTATCCCAGATCATTCAGTGTTTAATTTATTATTATTTATTTTACAAATATATTTTATCGTTTAATTTACAGTTTAACTCTATCAACTTGATATTTTATAATGTATACTGACTCTATAGTAAACGTCTACAAAAAAGGAAAAGGAACTTCTTACCAACCGAAGGTCCATAGACCCCTCAAGCATTTTTTTTCATCACCGGCAATATATGTAGGTTAATTTTATTTTAATTGAACGCGGTAGATGATGAACGGACGGGTTGTAGGCTTATTTTAAAAGATTTCTCACATACCATCTGGGTATATGTTTGAGTGAGTCCCTTGATAGTTTGGATTCACAATTGGTAACGGTAAGTGTGGCTGCAATCGGGTTTTAAGTTTATTACAATTTTTAGCGTTTAAAAATACAATTGAAACCGGTGATAACCGATTTGGTGCAGACGAAGTTGCACGGGTCAGCTAGTACACAATAAAAATATAAGTACATTATAATTACCAGAAACTAAGGCGTTGCCAGCCACACGCATATCAATAGTTAATCGCCATGTTTAACCTAATATAATTGTATACCAAAAATTAACCAATAAACATGATTGTGTAATAAAAACTAACGTAAATCGAAGAACTGGTCCTCGTGTAATAATTCAGTGTTAACGTCAAGGACCACATGTAATTGAAACTTTCAAGTTTCAAAGTATATTTTATAATAAAATACTTTTACGCAAACAATGAAAATATATAAAACTTTACAGTACATAAAGAGAGACACCGAAGATGGGGTAGGATTCCAAACTACTCTAGCTAGCGTCTAATACCCTGATAATGCTGTTCCTTTCGGTACCCTTCTGAGCATCAGAGAGATGGAGGAAAAAACTAGCTCAATGTGAACTTACCTTATCGCTTAAGAGGCAGAGAAGTGAATCCTTCTCTGCGATCGTCGATTAATTCGTGATCCCAGAAAGAATCACTGAGGAACAAAACTGACAGCAAAAAACCTCTTAAAGAAAATAACAAGTGCACTTCCGAGATGGGTGAATTCACAACTGGTATGAAAAATCCTCTTCACAATTATTAAGTTAACCTCTTTGAAAGATCATTACGAAGACTGAGCTTGCAGTCGATTATGAGCTACTACTTTGGCGCCTCTCTCATAGGTACCCTACTTGTCAAAGAAAATAGTATCATAAGCGAGGGATTCCCAAATGCCTCGCGTCCCAAGCACAGCGGAGATCATCGTGAACTGCAAAAATACAATTACAGCATTTATCTCGAAAAAAGAGATCATGGAGCAACTAAAAGTTATTGTAGCAGTACCTATTTCTTCCATTATCAGACAAAGGTTATTAGTCTCCCTCTCTTAATTCATTTAGCATGTAAGAACAAACTTATACTACTTTTTATTTGATTTTCTAAGACCAAATCGCGTGAAATCTTCACATATACATATGCACGTGCGACTCTTCCATCGACTCGGCTACATTACGCTATCACTCACAGTATTATTATATAGAGTAATGACAGTGAAAATAAAAATTTCCTTAATTATCGGTATAACATACATATTCCTCGCACGATATTGGTAAAGTCTAGAACAATCCAAATTCTTTATCACCCGGTAACAGATTACAAAACTTACGATAGTATATGCGGTATTATCTAATCTTATCGAGTCAAAAAACAACTCTGACTCGTTGTTTTTTGGACCGAAACCAGCACATTGTCTCGTATCGCCTTTATTCAGTTCAACCATGAAGCCTACTTGCCGAGCAGTTGTTTGGCTTAGATCTCTCTGTTAAGGGAAAAAGCAGATAAAGGAACAATACCTCCCAAAATCAATACATATAATGTTTTATAGCGGCATCCTCATCCACAACAGTGATGTACTTGATATATAACATACTTACTCTATCCCGGTTACAAGCTCGATTATAAATTTCTGAGACATGCTGGTGTATGCTGTACACTCGGGAGGATATTTGCTATCGCCGTCTTTATTGCCTAGAAGACAGGGGCCTGTCCGTATTGTGGGTGTGAGTGGATTATGGTGGTCATAACCGTATCTATAGACATGTCACAACTCTTCGAACATCTGCAACTGATGCCTGATAGAGTACTCGAACAATATCCATCTGCAGAGTTGATGATAATAGGAGACTACAACGCTCATCATATAGATTGGCTTAATTCTCGATCCACCAATCTCGCAGGAAGGTCTGCTTATGAATTTACCCTAACTTATGGATTCACACAACTGGTACAAACTCCAACAAGAATACCAGATATCCAGGACCATACCAGCTCTTTACTAGACCTACTGAAAAGACATCCCGACGGGTATTCTTTTACAATGGATGCGCCCCTTGGCTCATCTGACTACTGTCTTGTCCGGACTCGTGCGCCAAGCGCGCGGTCTGATCCCTCCAGACCAACTAGCTTGCGTCATATATGGCAGTATAATTCAGCAGATTCCGACGGCTTGTGGGAATTCTACGCATCGTACCCGTGGAAGCAGCTTTGCTTCTTATTGAAAGATCCTGACTCTTCTTTCATACGCAGCTGCTGTCACTGAGATAATCAAAGTCGGTATGGAGAACTACATTCCCAACTTACTAGTAGCTGCTGTGTAGTTAGTAGTTAGTAGTTACGTGTGAAACGTAAGCTAAAGGCTGCTTTAAGGTTTAGTAAACGACAATTATCCAGAGCTAAATTCAATTTCATCAGCGGAATTGGCGCACGGCTGGCAAGCCACCCTTCTGGAAGTCATGCCTTTTGGTCGCTTGCCAAAGATGTTGACGGAAACTTTTGTCAGTTGTCTTTGCAACCATTACGAAATGCCGATAGCAACTTGGCCCTAAAGAGAAAGCCGATTTATTTCCGACTATGGATGTCGATGGCAGTATCGTACCACCTACCATCCTACGGGGTGAATGTTCCATGCCGTAAATGAATATCACACAAAGAGATGTCCAGCGGGAGTTGCTCTATCTTGATATTCGTAAATTGAGTGAGCCAGACGGCATTCCAACAGTGGTGCTCAAACAATGTGCATCAGAGTTGTGTCTGGTATTAGCGCGCTTATTTGAACCGCAGTGTATATGTTTCATCATCGTGGAAGACAGCCCATGTGCACTCTGTGCCTAAAAAAGGCGATAGATCAGATCCATCGAATTACAGGTATTATAAGATTATTATCTTTAGCTCTATTGAGCGTGTCATCAATACGAAGCTCCTGGGATGCCTAGAAGAATGCGATTTAATCAGCAATCGACGACACGGCTTTCGCCACGGACGATTGACTAGCGATCTTCTGGTGTATCTCTTCAGCCATTGAGAGTCAGGGCGAGGCTTTGGCAGTTAGCTTAGACATAGCGAAGGCGTTCGACTGGGTCTGGCATCGGGGTCTTCTATCTAAGCTACCTTCTTACGGATTGCTGGAGGGTTTGTGCGGATGAATTGCCAGTTTTCTGTCCGGCAGACGTATAAAAGCCATAGTGGATGGTAGCTGCTCCGAAAGCATGGACATAAAATGCTGGCGTCCCGCAAGGCTCCGTGTTTTCTACAACATTATTTTTGCTGCATATCAATCATATGCTATGGATTGATGGCATTCATTGCTATGCAAACGATAGTACTGGAGACACATATTACACGGGCTGTGCAAGCATCCCTCGTTCTATTGTGGTGGAAAGTCGCGAACAACTTGTGTCTCAAAGCGAGAACATACTGTCTAAAATATCAGACCGGGGTAGGAACAATCTAGTCCGTTTCTGCCCTAATAAGACACAAGTTTGCGCATTCACCACTAAAATAACTCCATTCACTGTTGCCTCACAATTCCAGGACACACCAGTTACCATCATGGAAAGTGGATGGGTTACCATCACGGAAACTGGATGGGTCCTTGGTGTCAAAATCTCTAGCAACGTTCAGTTTCGTAGTCATGTGGAAGGCAAAGTTAGGCTGGCATCCAAAAAGCTCTGTATTCTAAACAAGGCGAAACGGTACTTAACCCGTGGGCAAAGACTACTGTTGTACAAAACGCAAGTTCGACCCCATATGGAGTACTGTTGCTATCTTTGGGCAGGAGCACCTGGATACCAACATGGACCATTTAATTTGGCTCAAAGACGAGCTATGAGAATTGTTGACGATCCCAAGCTCACCTACGGTATCGAACCATTATGTCTAAGGAGAGACGTCGCCTCTTTATGTGTGTTCCACTGTTTCTATAATGGCTTGTGTGCCGAGGAATAGTTCAACATTATGCCTGTAGCCGCTTTCCATCGTTACACCGCTCGTTATTGGCAGGGAATTCATCCTCATACATTATAATTTGTTTCTCTTAAAAATTCACTATTCATAACATCAATTGACTTCGTTTAGGAGATTGGACACCTAGTTGTATCAACGTTTGTTTAGAAATCGCTAAACAGTTATCTTCTATTAATATCATAGCTTTATTAAAAACTAGCTGACCCGTGCAACTTCGTCTGCATCAAATCGGTTATTACCGGTTTCAATTGTATTTTTAAACGCAAATAATCTTAAAAAACCTAAAACCCTATTGCAGCGTTATCCAGCACTTCCAATCGTGAATCCAAACTATCCAGGGACTCACTCAAACATATACCCAGTTGGTATGTGAGAAATCTTTTAAAATAAGCCTAGAATCTGTTCGCAGCATTACCTAAAGTAGTGTCATCAAAGTGAAGATCAAAACTAACTTACATATATTGCCGATAAATGTCTTCCCAGTACCCCTTGTAACTTCATCACGTAACATACTGTAAAAGTTGAACTTTATCTACATTAAATTTCCATTTTGTTTTAGTTGTTTGTTTTATAAGAATTTGTAAAGTATACGTGAAATCTGCATTCAATTTTAATTTGGTCACATTTATTTTACTTTTGACATACAAACCACCTTTTTTACTGAGATACTGAACTTGGGATAATATACCTTTCTAACAGTGAAATAATTTTTGAAATCGGACCAGTAGTAGGTACCAAGCATTCCTCGAAAACAAAACTTTACCACTCATTATAATATTAGTATAAATACAACATAGTAACTGCAAACAGTAGTCCGGTGAAGCTGTTAAGACCTTGCTAGGTCAATAGCGTGGTCAGTTCGAGAAAAAAAAAAAAGAACCGCATACACCTCAACTGATTTATTTTAATCTTAGATTCACAAACCTGAACCCAACTACTTCAAGACTCAACAACATTTAGAAAACTAATTTTATCAAATATCGAAACAACACACGTACTGATAGAACTCTAGTTGAGATTCGTCTTCTACAATGCAATGTAACTATTATCTAGGTTTATGTTTTAGGAAAAAATCTTGTCACCTTTGTTTAGCAAACATTTTTATACAATAAAATAAATGTAACAACATATAAGTGACAGTTTCGTTTACAACTATTTTTTTCATATGAGGTTGATAATTACGCGTAGAAATGTCATATAGCCGTAGCTCAGTTATAACGTACGGGACATTATATGGTCTGCCGGAGCCGACGGTTCGAATCCCGGCGATCTTTTTTTTTTGGTATTTTTTTTAAAGTAGCTTAGGGAAATATAGCTTATCTTTTTAGCTAATCTGTCTGCTATATATAGCATAATGAAAATTTACCAAAATCCGTCAAAAATTTCATTAACTACAAATTTTTGACTTTCGCCCGTTATCCTGGAGAATCCCTTGCGTTTTATGAGATAAAAAGTATTCTAGATGTAACCTTGTAATATTAGTTATCACTGTGCCAAATTTCGTCAAAATTGGTTCACTACTTTCAGAGTGGTACGTGTTCAAAGGGACAGACAAACAGGCAGATCCTGGAGAATCCCTTGCGTTTTATGAGATAAAAAGTATCCTAAATGTAATCTCGTAATATTAGTTATCACTGTGCCAAGTTTCGTCAAAATCGGTTCAGTACTTTCAGAGTGATGCGTGTTCACAGGGACAGACAGACAGACAGACAGACAAAAATTCTAAAAAGATTATTTTTGGCTTCTATATCGATAACAAAGTCTACCCCGATAAAAATTTTCAAAAAATATTTAATGTACAGATTTGACCTTGCTACAGTTTTATTATAGTATAGATAGATTTCTTCGTTAAAATTAATTTCTAAGTCCGAGTTTTGTTGTCGTAATTCAGCCAAGATGTCATCGCTCATATATTCTCGATATTTTAGCCATAGTCGATTTGGATTAGAAGGATTACATGTAGTTAATATAATTGCGAATAGCTCACGAATTTCATATGCTGTTGCAGTTTGGGTTGCTTCATTCAAGGGTAAGTCCCAATGATTATCGTTTTCAAGTAAACCCAATCTTTGACATGCTTCGCGATATGTATCACAAATGTAACCATTGACAGTTCTTAAGTCTTCAAAACACGTTGGGCCACGAATAGTGTGAAGTAATAGACGTAGATAGAAACATTCATCGTTTTTTGGAAGCACTGTGTAGACTCGTCCTATTGTGTTACTCTTGAACACTCCATCGTGTCCTTCTACAGGCATTCCACGTTTTCGGGGATTAAATTGTTTACTTGTTGTATTCCATGTATACTTCCGAGGTATATCCTGGTACTTCTGAGTAAAATAAAGTCTCTTAGCTAATGGGCCGTTCTGGCATAGTTCAAAAAATGCTGTGAAAGTTGTTCGTGGAGGTTCCATCGCAACCTTTTCTGTCGTTTTTGTGGTGAAAAACACACGTTGCCCATTTTCTAGATGGACGAATAAATGGACAACCGGCGGATCTCGATCGTGTATTAGAAAACACAAAATTCGCCAAATCGCTTCGTTGGTATTAATGTAACGACCCATTTGATACTGTACTATTTCATCATGCTGACTTTCTTTGGTTACCGTAATATCACTGCCTTTATTAATATATTTGCATACATATTTTATCGATTTGACAGAATTGTAGTATTCAACATTGATATGGGCATTAAACATTTTAGATAGAAGTGGATTATATGGTACTATCCATTGATTGTTAACTTGAATTTCTTCATAACCTCTGTTCGCGCATTTTCACATTCTTTATATGTGGGTGGATCGCGATTCCGGGCTCGCGCGATCGCGACGCCTACAACGGACAGTTGGGCTCCTTAACCTGTAATGTGAACTTTGCGCTGCCGGATTTTATTGGTTTATGTCTTGTGTTTTGGCCTTTAATTGCAATTATGAACATTGTGTGTGCGTGTATGTGACCGTGCATATAAGAACAACAACGAGAACGATCTACAACAGCCAGGTTAGTGGTCTACCATGTATGGGGGGTATGGAAATGCCGAACTGAGGGACAAATCAGGCCATCCCGGGTCCTTTAGCCTTTTGCACAAACAACCTCTTATCTTAATTTTAGCCGAAAATCCACCTTGTTCTGGTGATCGACGTCTATATTTAGGATATCCGTCTTCGCTTGTAACTGTTTCGTTCAAAAATGGCTTCTATCCGAAGCCACGTTTCGTACATTTTTTATATTTCATGCATGGAGAATTCCTATTTAGATCACCACACGGGCAATGAACCATGTTTTTTTACGATTATACTGTAAAGATCAGGATCTTCTTCCGCGTTTGCAAATTCAGTTTTGATGATATCATCTATTTGATTTGGTTGACTTTTATTTTGAAGCCAAATTAAGTTGTGAGAGTTCATGGCAGTTCTTGTTTTTGCCATTCAATTCAAAACATTCAGCAGATAACAGGACCAAATATTTGATTTTTCATGATAGCGTCGATAAATTTAATTTGTTTTTGACGAAAAACTCGTGCAACAATATCATATCTATATTGTAACTCTTCTTTGATTTCCACCCATGAAGAATTACATGTAAATGTTATGAATAGATTTGGTCTGCCGTGTTTTCTGACATAAGTTATCGCATCCTGAGCATATTCCCGCATGTGACGTGGACTTCCAGTGAATGTGCAAGATGACCAATTTTCCCATTTTATCGACGTTTCCATCATTTATCATTGCATCTCTCAAATGGATGTATTCATCCGAACGCAACTTTCGTTGATTATGGGGAATAAATTCTAATCTTTCCGTCCCAATTTTAGCATACATGTCTACAATAAACTGCTGAAATAACTGCCGACAATTTAAAATTTATACGTTTACGTTTGTGTTTTACTTTAACTTTGAATAACTTTCAAAGGAGTGAATTTAACTAAAAATGTTAAGAGACATTTTTTGTACGAAATAAAATTCCCTTCAAGAATCTCTATTGATTTTTTTCCGGATACTAATTTTGAAGTGAATGACAAAATCCTAAAGTTAAAAATCAAATTCTGAAATCATACCAATTTTCAATACGTGGTTATGAGGAAACGGTTCATCTGACAAAAAATTTCAATGAGTCTTTTTTGTAGACAATTAAATTCTCTTAAAAAAATGTCTCTTAGTCAATTTCATTTACCTCGACGGTTTAGGAATTATGAGACAAAAACCCGCTCCGAAAAAAAATCAAAAGTTGCGATGATAGACCTCTTAATATAAATATTAAGGCTCAAATTCTCACAACATTGTTTTTTTGTCATCCCAAATAATATTTTCGATATACTTAAAAAAAAAAGTTGATTTTTTTGGCCCAGTCTAATATATTATTCGACATTTTCGCCACCCACCCCGACCAAACTCCCTTATGCACACCAAGAGACCAAAGGGTATTTGCCATCACAACGGCAAGTTGATCGAAGTTGCGGATGATAGAAAAAACCGTGGACACACGTACGAACATTAGCATTTTATTATATTTAGATATATATATATATATATATATATATATATATGTTTAGATTAGATTAGATTTAGTTTTGAAAAAAGGAATAATATCGGTTCTGTTTTGTAGGTGGAAACAGAGGAATACGAAACTATGACTTCGTATATTTTGTGTTACGGACAGATGAGCTAGAAATAAAATGTAAATAAATGTTTAATAAATGTTTCTCTAGTTTCGCTATTTATTACGAACAGCTGAGTTCTTATGTATTTCTCTATACTAATGCTCATTATGCGTAATGGGATGTCATATTATAATAAGAAACACGATATATGTGCAGGTTTAATGTGTCTGGTATAGACAGACAAACTATGTCTATGTGTATAAATTTGTTTACATAATACGTACAGATAAACTGTCGTATTTCTTATTTACTGTGTTCTATATGTCTTATGTAATGTTTAGAAATATCGTTCATGTAACGATTCAAATGTAACCGCCAATACGATTATTATTATTATTTGCCTAATGTTATACGGA
Source organism: Antheraea yamamai (assembly GCA_036509395.1). Taxonomy (NCBI): domain Eukaryota; kingdom Metazoa; phylum Arthropoda; class Insecta; order Lepidoptera; family Saturniidae; genus Antheraea; species Antheraea yamamai. Next base: position 664,596 of record AP028428.1, read on the forward strand.
ACCCTCAATAAAAATATAATGTAAATTTATGTGAATTATGTAAATGTATGGATGAACGTGCGGCAGTAAGGCACGTATAATGTACTAATTGTAAGACTATAATTGTAGTGTTAAACCGCGAAAAATATGTATTGTCACCGGCTCGTTACATACGATTATATACATTGTGAAAAGTTAAAATATACAGTCCACTGAAGTTACTGAAATCAACCAATGTTTCATTGTTCCTGAATCCTCATCAGCTGACCCCAACAAGTTTGGTCCATCGCAGCCGGATAGAAGCCAGCGCATTTGAAGAGGATTCAAGCCAGCCTTATTGAAGAGGATTCAAGCCAGCCTTATTGAAGAGGACTCCAGCAGCATTCTGAACGAGAGAAGCTGTGGAAAAAAGAAGCAAATCGTTGTACGAGACTGGGCACTTCCGTACGACCAGCGGTGCAGAACGAGACATCGGCTGGAAGATCGTACCTGCAGGATCGTCGTGGGAAAAACACCGAACGGTGCGACGAGCCTGCGCTGCATATCGCCGAGCGAAGAACACCGAACGGTGCGACGAGCCTGAGCATCTCGTCGAGATCGAGTCACCGTGCGGTGCGGCGAGTCTGCAGTTTCAACCCACACTTGGGCCACCTGACGGTGACAAACGGCCTGAGTATTGGGCAACGAACGAATGTCAATCGTATCACTACGCCAATAAGAGTGTTATCGGTACGGGGGCCGGACTGTAGGCACTGCCGACGGAGTCGTACATTCCAACCGACTCCTGAGCGCCCCGTAGTGGTCTCACTCCTCTGTTGGGTAGTCCCCACCCTTACCTATCCTGCTGTCCATCCCTGAGGGAGCATATCTCACGTGTGGGCCCTGCCGAAGGACTGTTAGGGACTGTTAGGGCTGTTAGGGATTGATAGGGCTGTTAGGGCTTGTAGGAGCTAGCAAGTGCTGAAGATGCCGACTACAAGAAGCCAAGCAGTCGAAGAGAAGACACGGGTGTTCGAGGAATCGCCCGCGTCGCCGTCCGCACACACACACGCGCACACGAAGACACGTACCGTCGCGAACGATACCGTCACGACCGAAACGTTGACGTCGCGCGCCGCCATAATCCACGCCGCGGCCACCGAGGCCAAGGGATCGCGAGCACCGTCGGTACGCTCGCATCGGTCCACCGCCAGCGCCGTAGCTAGGATTAGGCAGGCCGAGTTGAAGGCCGAAGAGCAACTCGTCGAAATAAAACGACAGGAGCTACAACTACAGTCGCTGCTCATCAAGAAGAGGCTAGCGGCAGACGTCGCTACAATCCGCGAGGAAACCGATCGGGAGAGCTTGTGTGCAGAAGAACCTACCGACGCGAACCGTCGGGTGAACGATTGGTTACAGAAGACACAGGTCCCGATACGGGGGGAGTGTGACCGTGAACCAAGGCGCATTTCACCACCACCAGCGGAAGCCGAGATCAGGATGACGCGACCATATGTGACACCAAACGTCACAAACGAAGAGACGGTGCAGCGTCGGCCGAGGTCGCTTACACCGGACCGATCCCGAGATAGAGGAATCGACAGGTTGGCAGATGCTCTGGAGCGGATGGCTGGATCAAGGTCATCGCCTAGACATATACAGGACTTGCCGACGTTCATGGGATCAATCACGGACTGGTTACCTTTTAAAGCCGCGTACAGGGAATCTACGAATATATACAGATATTCGGTGACAGAAAACATGATTCGCCTGCGGACGTGTCTGAAAGGTGAAGCCAGACAGTCTGTATCAGCGCTGCTGTATACAGCAAACAACCCGGATGTCATTATAAACACTTTGGAGCAGTGTTACGGACGACCGGAAGTTATTATCGACCACGCGATGGAAGATATCAAGAAATTACCACGTATGGGTACTACAGCGAGTGAATTGAACGGTTTCGCTGTAAAAGTGCAAAACATCGTCGCGGTTATAACAGCTGTTGACGAAAAAGGGTACCTACAGAACCCTATGTTGGTGCGGCAGATAACCGAGAGATTAACTCCGCATTTAAAATCGAAGTGGTGTGATTATGCGGAAGAGTTCGGGAATCGGGACGAACCAGAGATTATAACGTTATCTCGGTTCTTAATGAGAGAAGCCGATCGAGCCGTTCGACACGCATATTCAACTTCGGATTCGACGATAGTACGGAACCCTATCGTCAAACATACGGTGCCACCGAATAGAACGAGTGAGCGATACCGTCAAGCGAATAAGGTATATAAAGTAGATGACGTCACAAAAAAGAGTTCAACGCGTTCAATGTGCTGCTTCCTTTGTGGAAATGAACATCGAACTTCACAATGCTTCAAGTTGAACGATATGTCTGTCGCAGAGAGGTGGAATTGGCCGAAAGAGACGCGTATCTGCTTTCTCTGTCTAGACAGTAAACATAGGCGGACTGAATGTAAAGCAAGGAAATGCGGTAAGAACGAGTGTAGACAGCCGCACCACGCCTTATTACATCTGCCGCCTAAAGAGGACAACGTAATCGCAGCATCGGCGCACCGACCGGGTAATGACGAACAAGTTTTACTGAAGGTGTGTCCCGTATACATTACCAAGAATGACGGAGGAACGTTGAAGACGTATGCGTTATTGGATGAAGGATCCACAATCACTCTGATCGACGAAGAGATCGCCCGAATGGTCGGCGCAGAGGGCCCGGCACGAACGTTAAACATTCAGGGGGTCACATCGGTTCAGAAGGAAATCGACAGTCAAGAGGTTGATCTCAGGATACAAGGCGAAGGTCAATCGGATTGTCACAGGATCAAAGCGCGTACGGTCCGAAATCTCGTTCTCGGTAAACAAACCGTAAAACCGGAATTATGTAAACGATCGTACCTCAAAGGAATGTGTGAAAAGAGTATGTGTTACTCGGATGTTAGACCACGCATTCTCATTGGAGCAGACAATTGGCATCTCATTGTAACACGACGTTTGTTATCGCGTAAGAATAATGAACCGGCCGCGTCACTCACACGACTCGGATGGGTGTTACATGGAAAAACGCCGAGAAGCTCTATAATACAGCAGAACGAGTCTGTATTACATGTACGAACGTGTCAAGAGAATGTGTGCGAAAGAGACGACGAATTGAGTGCTCTCGTCAAATCGCACTTCGATATAGACTCTTTAGGTATATCGAAAATACAAAAGCCTAACGCTCGAGAAGAACGAGCGAAGGATGTCTTCGAACGCACCGTATGCAGGATCGACGGTCGCTTCGAAGTAGGCTTACCATGGACGACAGATGAGGTTGTCATGCCACCGAGTTATGATATGGCATTACGTAGGTTACGTACGATAGAAAAGAAAATGGATTCGTCACCGGAGTTCAAGGTCGCGTACACAGCGCAAGTCGAACAGCTGTTCAAAAAAGGTTACGCAACAAAGTGTGACTCAAGCCATACAGAAGGCCCACGCACGTGGTACCTACCGCATTTCGCGGTAGTGAATCCGAATGGTGTTTGACGCAGCTGCGAAAGCTAACGGAACGTCGCTCAATGATTGGTTGTTGGACGGACCGGACATGTTGCGATCACTTCAAGGTGTTTTGTTTCGATTCCGAGAAAACCCTATCGCCGTGACCGCGGATATAAGAGAGATGTTTCTTCAAGTGAAGATACGTGAGGAAGATCGCGCTGCACAGCACTTCTTATGGCGAGGAGATAACAGGACTACACCGCCCGAAAAATATGTGATGACGTCGATGATATTCGGAGCACGAAGTTCACCGTTTCTCGCACACAGCGTAAGAAATCGGAACGCGGAAGAACATAGGGAGACTCACCCGCTCGCTTATCACGCCATAACACGAAATCACTATATGGACGATTGGGTGGAAAGCTTCGATACTATGGAGGAAGCCTCTCGCGCTATAAACGAAGTCCGTAGTGTGCACAGTAAAGCAGGATTCGAACTCGCAGGATGGAGCTCGAATCGATCGAGTCTGCTGCGCGATATACCTATCGAATGTAGGACACAAACGCCGAAGGAGCTGGGAGCTACTAGCAATCAGTTCGGGAAGACATTGGGGGTGTTGTGGCTACCACAAACGGACGAATTACCATTCAACACCGCCAGGCATCGTGTCCCAGACGATGTGAAAAATAATGAGAGATCGCCTACTAAACGAGAAGCTCTGAGTGCGGTAATGTCAATCTTCGATCCTCTAGGATTGATCAGCCCGTACACGATCACTGCTAAGATAATGCTGCAGGGTCTCTGGAGGGAGAACATAGGCTGGGATGAACCGCTGCCTCCGGCAGAAGCAACCGTGTTTAGTGAATGGCAGTCTGACATAAGTTATGTGAGCGAGTTACGTCTACCTCGCGTATATAACAACATGTGTAGCCAGGATACAAAGAAGCAGCTACACGTGTTTTGTGACGCCAGTGAAGAAGCGTACGCGGCGGCCGCGTATTGGCGTTTTCAAAACACAACTCACGTGACCGTGACATTAGTCGCGGCAAAAGCAAGGGTAGCACCGATGAAGGCGCAGAGCATTCCCAGGATGGAGCTGCAGGCTGCTCTCATAGGCGCGCGGTTAGCTACAGAAATATTAAAGGAACATGAAGGAAATCACGAAGTTATCTTTTGGAGTGACTCGAAAACTGTATTGCATTGGATACGAAACGACTCAGTGCGATATACTCCTTACGTTGCGCATCGATTACGTGAGATCGCTGAACTCACTGAGATCGAACAGTGGCGATGGGTGCCGACAGCGCAGAACGTGGCGGACGACTCCACTCGGTCAGGGTACACTCGCCTGAAGAGTGGCGACCGATGGTTCGTTGGGCCCGCGTTCCTGTACGAGACAGAGGATCGATGGCCCATCGAGACCACCAATCCACGATATGAAGACGAAGACGACGTGGTTGTGGCGCACACGGTGACGTGTGACACTCCAGTGGTGAAAATAGAACGATTTTCATCATACGAGCGTGCTAAGCGGGCAGTCGCGTACGTGTTCGCGTTCATTGACAAGTGTCGTAAGCGAGCCGACACAATGAACATCACGCATATTGAAAAAGCAGAACAATTTTTGATAAAGCTGTCACAAAAGGATAGCTTTCCCGAAGAGATCGCTAGGTTAGCGGCGGGAAAAAATGTCGACAGAACGAGTCGACTATACAAGTTAGATCCGATGTACGGAACCGACGAAATCATTAGGTTGAACGGTAGAATAAGCGCGAGTTCCGTACATATAAAAATGAAAGAGCCACCGATATTGGACGGTGCGCATCATTTATCGTTATTGATTATTCGTAATAGTCATAAAAATAATCATCATTCCGGACGTGAACACATCGTGAACGAGATACGGCAACAATACTGGGTTTTACGTCTGAGGCCGTCGGTAAAGAAAGCGCTACGCGAGTGTGGGCTGTGTAGATTACGAAAATCAGCCCCCGTAGTACCGGTAAAAGGTAACTTACCGAACGCGCGGTTAGACGCATATACGAGGCCGTTTTCTCGATGTGGTGTTGACTGTTTCGGACCTATGACAGTGACCATCGGTAGGCGACGCGAAAAACGATGGGGCATGCTGTTTACATGTTTGGTAACTCGCGCGATTCACATCGAAACGGTAGCTAGTTTGAGTACGGATTCCGCGATTATGTCATTACGACGTATGGCAGCCCGACGGGGGTGGCCAGAAATCATATGGTCAGATAACGGGACGAACTTTCGCGGAGCGTCGGTCGAGTTAAACATCGCGTATCGAGAGTGGATACCGCAGTTACAAAATTACGTGTTATCAAAACACACCGAGTGGAAGTTTACTGACCCGGGCGCGCCAAACCAGGGGGGAGCGTGGGAACGTTTAATTCGTAGTGTGAAAACTGCCCTCGCTGTTACGCTCAACGAGAGAGCCCCTCGCGAAGAAGTGTTAGCGACCGTGCTTACCGAGATAGAGCACACGGTAAACTCACGACCACTCACGTATGTAGCGTCAGAGTATGACGACGCGGAGGCTTTAACGCCTAATCATTTTTTGATCGGTTCAGCCACCGGGGTACCTCACGTCGGGGAGTGTCAACCGGCCGATAGGAAATCATGGAGGGCGGCGCAAGCGCTCGCGAACACGTTTTGGTCACGATGGTTGCGTGAATATTTGCCGACGTTAACACCCCGTGGTGACGTCAGAACACAAAACAACAATCAAATAAAAGTAGGAAATTTAGTAGTTATCGCGGACGGGTTATTACCGCGAAATGTCTGGCCCAAAGGGCAAGTAGAGAAAATATATGTAGGTCCGGACGGAGTCGTACGAAGTGCGGACGTGCGGACGCGTGGTGGTACCTTCCGAAGACCTGTGAGAAGGCTCATTGTCCTACCTGGTGAAGATGGGCTCGAAGATCTACGCCGGGGGGAGGCTGTTACGGACAGATGAGCTAGAAATAAAATGTAAATAAATGTTTAATAAATGTTTCTCTAGTTTCGCTATTTATTACGAACAGCTGAGTTCTTATGTATTTCTCTATACTAATGCTCATTATGCGTAATGGGATGTCATATTATAATAAGAAACACGATATATGTGCAGGTTTAATGTGTCTGGTATAGACAGACAAACTATGTCTATGTGTATAAATTTGTTTACATAATACGTACAGATAAACTGTCGTATTTCTTATTTACTGTGTTCTATATGTCTTATGTAATGTTTAGAAATATCGTTCATGTAACGATTCAAATGTAACCGCCAATACGATTATTATTATTATTTGCCTAATGTTATACGGAACCCTCAATAAAAATATAATGTAAATTTATGTGAATTATGTAAATGTATGGATGAACGTGCGGCAGTAAGGCACGTATAATGTACTAATTGTAAGACTATAATTGTAGTGTTAAACCGCGAAAAATATGTATTGTCACCGGCTCGTTACATACGATTATATACATTGTGAAAAGTTAAAATATACAGTCCACTGAAGTTACTGAAGTCAACCAATGTTTCATTGTTCCTGAATCCTCATCAGCTGACCCCAACATTTTGTATTGGTATAATCCGAAATATAATGACATATGCTAATTTAGATTTTACTTATTTTTATCTTTTAACCTAGTAAGGACGTTATACCTTCTCTATGCGACTCTCTCTGTCTGTTATCTGTGTGTTATATTTTCTTCTTCTATATGTAATTTATTCTCTAATATATTGGCAATGCAAATAACGTAAAGTAAGGCATCCAATGAAAAAGTTTCATACCATATTTTTCGAAAAATATTCATTAATTAAAAATTAGATCTGCAATAGTGAATTACTACTTCGGGCTCTTACAAAGGGTCACAAGTCGCACAATTGTAAACAGCCACCATAGTGTAATAGTACAATGTACTTACTAGCAGATATGAACAAGAATCATAATCCACGCACGAAGCCCGAACGCAAAGCGAGGATTGTTTTATCATCCATAGATTAACCAGTTAGATATACTAGTGGGCGCCCAGTCGACATTCGACCATAATTCATTGATATTTTAAAGTTTCAACTTTATTCGGGTTCTTTGGCAAAGGGTATACTTCTATTATCAAAGGTTTTTATCATGGCTACTCAGTTATTTGCCACTTTTTTTAAATTGTATAAACATAAAAAAAATCTATGTCTTAATGAAAATCGAAATTAATTATAAATTTGAAACAAAAACAGGCGGTTAAATAAGGTGGTAAATTCTACGAAAATAAAGAAATTTATCACAACTCATGACACAATTATCAATTAATTTTACACGATATCATGGGTAGGTGGTATTTCTGGGTGATATTGAATTAAATGTAGTCTGTACATTATAAGGAATAGTGATACACCCAGTATCGTTTGGAAAAGTAATTGATCCACAATAGAATCAAATAATGAATCCAAAACAAAGAAGTTTTTAATACTGCCATTAACTTTGAAAATGAATTCCTTCTTGTTCAAAATGTATCATCAACTGTAATAAATATAATTGCTACATCAGGTTGAACTGCATAATGGTAACCGCGGAGATCTAAATCATGGATTACTCTCATGAGCAAACAAATTTTCTTATTTTGATTTTACAAAGTAATTTTGGCTCATTTTTTTATTGAATCATCACTTCAAGTGAGTTCACCACAAAAATTACTAAACATAAACATACTAAATATTGACTTTGACTTTGGTAATATTGCTTTACTCTTATGACAACATGAAGCAAAGTGACATGAAGTGAAAGCATTCCTGACACCTAAAATTTTTGATATTCAATGAGACCAAATAGAATAATCATTATTTCAGTGGTTCCATAAATTTACTAAAGATAATTATTTAAATTATGAATTTACATATTATATTATTATAAAATTAACCTACAATTTGACCAGTTGATTTCAAAGGGCACGTAAGGCATGCAACGTCAGTCATGTCAAAATATTGAAAAGGTAAAATGTTGTAACGTAAGAGTGACGGACATTTTGACGGATGTCAAAATGACTTTTCCATTTATATGCCTGTATATGTTGTGTAAAATTTGAGCAGTAGTGTGAGTAATGTATATGTTAATTATTTTAATATACTTATAATGCATTTTACATAAAAAAAATAGCTTTCTGCACTTCTTCTCCATATAAACTTTAACTATGCCAAATTTCACGTTCATCCGTTCGTCCAATTCGCTTAAAAAGGGGTACAAAGTTTTAGCTTCAGGTATTAATATATACTAGTGGGTGCCCAGTGGTCGACATTCAACCATAGTTCATTGATTTTTTAAAGTTTGAACTTTATTAGGGTTCTTTTGTCAACTTACTTCTATAATCAAAGGTTTTCATCATGGTTACTCAGTTATTTGCCACTATTTTTTAAATTATATAAACATGAAACGGTTCTATGACTAAATGAAATAATAATTATAAATTTGAAACAAAAAACAGGCGGTTACATAAGGTGGTAAAAGTCTCAAATTTTAAGTAAATCTAACTTTACGAAAATAACTCACTCAACTCATGATACAAGTCTCAATTAATTTTACACGACACCATGAGTAGTGGCATTTCTGAATGACATTGAATTAAATGAAGTCTGTAGATTATGAGGAATAGTTATATGCCCAGTAACATCGCTTGGAAAAGTAATGGATACACAATAGAATCAAATGATGAATCTAAAACAAAGATATTTTTAATACTACCAATAACTTTTGAAAAGAATTCATTTTTGTTCCAAATTCATCATCAACTGTACCAAATAATAGGTATTTACCTATGAAATTGCCGTTCTGCAGTACTGGACATTTCAAATCAAAATAATTTTTGTTTGGCTAAGAATTCTAATTTCAAATTAATTTTATTTTAAAAACATGGAATTCTTTTCCAAAAGTAGTCATTTGTTTATTGATTAGTGTTACATTTTCATGGCATTTCAATCTTTTTTGTCATCATAGATACGTTAAAAATTCGAGTAATTATGGAATGCGAGTACCGTCGTGGCAGCTACGCGGCACAAGCGGAATGCAACATCAACGACGTTTACGGAGCTAACACTAGAAACCAACGCACCACCTGTTATTGGTTTGCTCGCTTCTGTTCTGGGAATTTCGACCTGAAAAATGAACCTCGCGGTCGTCCGAAGACTTTGGGCAACAATGACGAATTAAAGGCGATTGTGGAAGCTGGTGATACACAATCTACGGCTGAATTAGCAGCAGCTTTCGACGATAGCGTCAAAACAATATTGGTCCATTTGCGTCAAATTGGTAAGGTAAAAAGCTTGACAAATGGGTGCCCCACGAACTCAATGATCGCCAGCGCGAAGTACGCGTCAAGACATGCCTTGGACTGCTCAACAGACACACAAATGAAGGAATTTTGAACACCATTGTTACCTGCGATGAAAAATGGATTCTGTTTGATAACCGCAAGCGCTCAGCAAGTTGGTTGGATCCTGGTTCAGCACCTAAACAATGCCCTAAACGAAAACTTACCCCTAGAAAAGTGATGGTCACTGTTTGGTGGTCTAGCGCCGGTGTGATTCATCACAGCTTCTTACCAAACGGGGTGAGCATTACTGCAGATGTGTACTGTGAAGAACTGAACACAATGATAGAGAAGCTGGCACATCTCCAACCAGCATTGGTCAATCGCTCGTCTCCACTACTCCTGCGCGACAACGCGCGACCTCATACTGCACAGCAGACGGTCTCCGAGTTGCAAGAACTGGGGTTGGAAGTTCTCCGTCATCCGCCCTACTCACCAGACCTTGCGCCTACAGACTACTACTTTTCCAGAATTTGGATAACTCCTTGGCGGGAAAAAAAATTCAATACCCGAGAGGCAGTACAAAATGCCTTTGAAGAATTTGTTGCCTCCCGTCCAGCTGATTTCTTTAAGAAGGACATCAATAAACTGCCACTGCGTTGGCAAAGATGCATTGATTGCATGGGTGATTACTTCGATTAATACAAATAAAAAATGCATGAAAAAAATTCGTTTAAATTTTTTCATACAAAACGGCAATTTCATAGGTAAAGGCCTAATATAATAGCTACATCAGGTTGAACTGCATAATTGTAACCGCGGATATCTAGGCCATGGATTACTTTCGTGAGGAAACAAATTTTGTTATTTTGAATTTATAAATATTTTTTGGCTCATTTTATTGAATCATCATTTAAAGTGAGTTCACCATAAAAATACTAAATATTAAAATATTGACATGGACTTTGGTAATATTGCTTTACTCTTATGACAACATGAAGCAAAATGGAAGCAGTCCTGTCACCTAAAAAAATTGACATTCAAAAACACCAAAGAGAATAATAATTATTTCAATGGTTCCATAAATTATGTATCAATTAATTTTTAATTTATGTTATGATATATTATTATGCAATTAACCTACAATTTGACCAGTTGATTTCAAAGGGCAGTCATATTAAAAATATTGAAAAAGGTAATTGGAAAGTAAGAGTAAAATGACGGATGACTTTGTCAAAATTTACATGTGTGTATATGTTGTGTAAAAAACAAGCAGTAGCGTGAGTAATGTATATTTTAATTAATTTAATATAGTTGTAATGCATTTTATATAAAAAAAATAGCTTTCTGCGCTTCTCCTCCATATAAACTTTAACTATGCCAAATTTCACTTCATCCGTTCGCGCATTTCTTTCAAAAAGGGATACAAAGATTTGGCTTCACGTATTAATATATATGATGATGTAAAAATGTGTAACATGTAAACAAAAGCATTAACTCGGATAGTGTTTTATTTGCTATTCGTATTCTCCACACAGAAACTCAATACTTGCGATGTGACGTCTAAAAGTGCGCATGGACATTTATTGCGTAGCGATCTTGTCAAATATAAATGAGAGTCCTTGACCTTTATGATTACATTTACAAGCGCCGTAACAAGCACAGGCTCCGTACGTATGTGGGGACTAACTGATTTTTGTCTTGTAAAGTATGATGACAAAATGACGAAAGAACAGTTCACTCACCCGTTAAATAAAGGTTCAAAGTCAACCTAGAATCAAGGGCAGAATAACACTCATCTGGCACTTGACACTACCCTATCTTCCAAACATACCGTGCCGTATGCAAACAGGTGGGCATGCTGGTAAGTCACGCTTTACTGTTTAAAAACATCAATACTAGAGGAGCTGCGACACCGAACTCAAAAACAAATAACACAAATTGATAAAAATATATGTTATTTATTATTTACATTTCATTCCAAAGGACATTTAAAATAAATATAAACTATAAATTAATTTCTTTAACAAACTAACTCGGAACCAAATTATGTCATCAAATTGGCTTATATAATAATATCTAGTAACGGAATGTAATAATGTTATTTTATGATAGTATTTGATAAATAAAAAACATACTTAGTATATGCTCATGTATGTACAAGCTTCATAGATATAAACGTAACGATAAAACTATTATAACGCACGAGTAGTACAAAACAAATATTTCGTAAGTTGTGTGCGGCAACATCTCATCGTGTTTTGTTGACTAACGATAGCTCGGCAAACAGCATGTCAACCGTCTGTCCGTCGTGCTGTCGTCGCAATACAACACGCCGTACCTAGGTAACTCTAAAGTTGCCAGCATTCTAGAAAGAAAATAACAGAAGAGAAACAAATTTGCAAGTCTATCACAATCATATCACAATCATACTTTTTAGTAGATACACAATTACTGATAAATAAACCAAACAATTTTATACGTTTTAACCGGCTCAAATCTTAAGAAAAAGAGCTCTAAATTCCAGGATAATTTGAGGAATGTGATATTATTGGCAACCCTAGGAATATATTAACCACTAATACACACACCAACACTTAATAATTAATTAAATAACAATTAGAATCACTACAATATAAAACAGAAAACAAGACAGTTCATTCCGCGGTCGTCGACCATCGGCCGCCGCCGCGTCTCGGACCGCACACGCGGGTTACCCGAGCAGGTAATTGTACAGCACTGTCATAAGCAAGCCCATTAGCACCGGGAACTTCCACGAGCTGAAGAAGTTGGTTTCGTTTTCGAGCTTGTTGTCTTCCCAGTTGATCTCTTTCTTCTTAGTTTCGACCTTGTCCTCATCGACGAGCTCGCCTACTACATATTTCTTCATGAGCTCCTTGGCATCGTAGCTGTGGCCGACATCGTCGAAGTCCTCAGATGCGTCCTTCCCGGACACGTTGATGAGCACCTCGTGTCCGCCGGGGTGTTCGTCCATGAATTTCGTCACGTCGTACACGATATTATCTATTACAAATAAAGCCTCAGATTTGCAATTGCGCTCTGCGACCTCCTTCCTAGTGAACAGTTTGTTCGTCATGATGTACGTGTGGGTGCGCCCGCGTCTCGTTGCGTACTGTCCGCTCGACTGACACTCGTTCGACGTTCTCTCGGCCCCCGACTCCGGGAATTATATCTGCGGTTATATCGCAAGGCGAGATGGCCGCACCGCCCCGCACTCCGCACACCTACCTTATCATTTACTTTATCTTGCAATTATGGTTTATTGTCGTTTCGTCTTTAAGCTGATATAATTGTTCGCTATGATACGGGAATACAGGACAAGAGATTTAATAAATATAACTAATTCCATAGGCCGCGCTCAAGGTTCATATTGTGGTGGTTCTTATGGAATCCAGTTCCATGCTGTACGGCTGTAGAGGCTCCGGTGGGCGACTTATGATCGAGACTGCGGCTTTACGAATAAGTTCTAGATGTCAACTAGAACAGAAAATATTAACCTGTGAAAATCATTGTTATAATTTATTGAAATGTCGCGGCGAATGACATCGGGGAGCGGTAGTTACTAAGGTATGACGGCTATCAGTTACTCAATACTAAACAAGCACTAACCATAAAAGCGTTTACCTTAAACAGCAGATACAACAATACACTACTGAATATAGTTACATATTTCACTCGGAGATGTGAACGAGACGACGCAACGGTCCACGCGAGTATGAACCCCGCTCTTTTTTGACTACGCTATTTGCCTGACAGGCATTTACAGCGTCACCGGACTACTAACCCGCTCCTTTTTTTTGGAACACAGCACACTTCGACTTGGGCGGTTGCCTAGGTTACAAAACATCGCGAATCTAATGTGTCTCATAATATTTAGGCAACTTTTCCAGTGTTTCCAATGACGGAAAAGTCCTTCTTACGACTTCATAAGAAAACATCGATTTTTCTCTGCTTTATATAACTTTAATATTCATGTATTATACATATAAACTTTCCGCAAAAAATCCTTTAAATAATAGTGAAAACTATATCAAAAGCCGTTGCGTAGTTTAAAAAACTAAACTAAACTAATTAAAGCTTCGTAAACGAAATAATAATAAAAATAAAGAGAAAATGTTCGCCTCACATTTGAAGCTGATAAAAATAACCTATTGTAACTTTGAACTAATCGGCGCCCATAAGTATTAGCTTGAACATAGCTTTATATTCGTCAAAAAATCTTTAAATCAAATCAGTATTACTACTATTACAAACATACAAAAGCATAAAGATAATAGGCGGATAGCATAGAGGTGTGGGAACATACCTACATAGAGAGGTTGAGTACCTAGTGTAAAGGTGATATTTTTTTTATAAACATCAATTTATTCTGCTGTAACGGCATTACCGAAATATCGACCGATGACATACACTTATATCAATAATTGTAGGTAATTGGATATCGGAACGACATTAAATTAAGAAATAAATTATGTAATTCATGTAATTCCTTTGGAATGATTTTGTATTTTGTTATTAGTTCTGTTTCTTATCCTTCTCTATCTAGTATGATCTAGTAAAAGACCAAAATAATTTAAATACAAGAACTAGAATAAATCGGTCATTCCATGCTTCAGGCTCACTAAGTCCAAAAACAGTATTTTAGGTAATACTGTTAGGTTTTATAATAAAGTCCCAAAAAATATTACCAATTTGCCGGATTGTTAATTCAAGAATGTCAAGCGGATTTTAATATCTAAAGGCTATTATAGGGTGGATCAATATGTGAACGATTGTGACGTCTGGAAATGACGCCCCTCTCTGTGCATTCACTAAAAACAAATGTATCTATTTGTTTTGTAAAAATATATCTATAACATGAAGAGATAGAGATCAAGTTTCTTGCCGGTTCTTCTCGATGACTGGGTTGCTTTCCGAACCGGTGGTAGCTAAATTGAATAAAGGATATTTTGATTTGATTTGATATCACTCCTTACAAAGCAGGATCGGCAAAGTATTTCCTCCTGCATCTCTCTTTCTTCCAGCTCTCATCTCCGTATTCGAGTCTAATACTCAATTGTTTTGTACCTAGTAACTTAAACAATTATTTTATTTTATTTTTTTCTATAATTTGTAAAATATTGTGACCAACATTAATAGGAAGACTAATTTAGTTCTGTTAGCTATTATTATTAAATGCATCTTGTATAATTTGTTTTCTGTTGTTGAGCCAGAATAAGTAAACAAATTATTTACATATAATCGTTCACGCAATTCGTCCATACCTTCTTTGATCTTCCTCTACTCATATAGTTTCTTGTAATTATCTATTCTACAATAGAGGTACCATCCATCTTCAAATTAGCTCATGCTATTTTTATTCTCTCTACAGTGAGAAGATTCATATCAGAGGTTTTATTTCATGCTCTTTCTCCTGAATTTGTTAAGCACATTCTAAGAACAACATGTTACATGTTGTCTCGTACATCAGGTAATATGAAGAAAAACTTAAATGTAGTATCGATTGGCTGGAATTCGAAGTTAGGTATTCAAGCTCACAAATATTTTGCTCCTGGTTACTTTACGCTCTTCAATAATGGGTCAATAAAGTTTTAGGAGGTACCTAATTGATAAAACAATTCTCATCTATACAATATACATATAGAACATACCCTCAGTTCTTTTACTACCTAATCTATAGTTTATATAGTAAATGCACCGCCAATGTTAGATATCCTATAACATAACCTAACCTAAAATAAAATATTTTTTCTAATCTTACTGGTAGTTTGAGAGTTTACCGCGTTCTAATAAACAATCTCTTGAGGTTTATTACTATAAAATCTCTGATTCATCTCTGACTCTACTGATTTTGATGAAATTTGGTTACATGTGAATATGTCATTCCGAAATAAATGGAATAGACTTTTTAGTCGATTTTAAAAGTCGTGATACTAGTAATACTGGCGATTACAAAAGGCTATTCGATTTATTTCGGAATGACGTACGTTGTATTTATGAGTGACATACCTACAGACGTAATACATACTAATTGATTATTATATACAATTTATAAACCCAACATGCCCCTTTTCAAATAATAGAAGCTTAATATAACCAATTCACAAATACAACACCATATTCCCATGTAACTAAATTTCACCAAAACCAGTTGAGATTAAATAAAGTTTTACCTTTTTAGTTGTAGTAATTGTATACATTACATTTTTACGATTTCTAATGACACTAATTTTCCATGAAAAAAATTCCATACAAATCGGTCAAGACATTTCTAAGTCCAATCGTTATGATTTAGTCGTGATAAAAGTTAAAAATTGTTATATGATACATTTGTATATATAGGAGAAATTGAAATACTCGAAGAGGCTATACGCAATAACTTCATTGTTTGTTCTCCATACATCTATACAGTGAGTAGGCCACAATAATATAATCGCGGCCAGTACAGCAGCCAACGCCAAGTCCGAACCCTGATGCCCTATGCTCTGTATATTCTGGTATTATTTGAAGACACATTATAAGTACTTCCGATTTACCGCTGCACCGCGCTCGATTACAATTAAATCTGTTAATAATATGAGCAGTTTATAAGCCAGCGAGTGCCTAATACTAACACATCTTGTGATCTTGTAATGAGCCATGCACAGAATTGCCCAGACGCCGGGAGGAGCTGAGTGATCGTCGAAGAACATCTTTAACAAGAACCTCATTACCTGCATTTAATTATCTTCTATCTGCTATACATGTAATAAGAATGTAAATGTAACTTGTCCGAACTTTTTCGATTTTCGTTGAAACATTTTTTGCAGATATCTAGGATAAGTAATAAAATATAATACATTGCAATTTTTAGAAATGTCTGTCTGTCTATTTGTTTGAAAACGCATCACTGCTTAATCACTGAATTCACAATAAAATCTCACCAAGAAAGCATATCCTCGAGTGTAACTTAGTCTTTGTTTCATTAAAATCGGTCCACTCTATCAGACGTTATTGTAATTTGAATGACGGCTCGAGTTAGTATATGAGTTGAGTAGTATATGAGTAAAGTTTTTTTTTAATACCTTTGGTGGTAAATACTAATATTATAAAGCTGGAGGCTTTGGTTATTTGAACGGACTAATCTCAGAAACTACAGGTGCGGTTTGAAAAATTATTTTAGTGTTAGCTCATTTATCGAGGAAGGCTAGGCTATCTATCATCATTATAAGACCAATAGGAGCACCAATGAAGAATGTTTCTAAATCATCATTTTTTTCCCTTTTGAGAGCTTGCGCTACGTGTTAGCGTTAGCCCAAAGTAACTATTCCACGTTGACAAAGTCACGGGATCAGCTAGTTGAAAATAAAAATTCAATTTTAGTAAATTTTAAAATTATATTTCAAACGAATTACTGTTTTTTATAGTCTATCGTATTATTTTTCGAACATATGTTATAAACATCAATTGATTCGGCTTTTGAAACATAAAATAGAGGTTTATCTTAAAATGTAATAAAAGTTACAGCCATAACCTAGAGATTTAAGAATTATATTGTTGACCCCGCAGCCAGTAGATTCTCGCACAGTGCTTTCTGTACAGTAAGAATTCTCCCAAACTCTCTTTTTTTAATAATTTTCTTTTTATAAAAATCAATACGTAATTAATTTATTCAACTTAGCTCTTTTTAATGTATTCATCGTTGTCAAAACTTCCAGTTCGAAAACCACCACCTAACTACGAGAGCCGGCAACAAATATACTCTCACATTTTTCAAATTTCATGTAAATAATTGATATGTAGGAGAATAAAGTAAATTCAAAAAATCTAATAACCCAAACCATGAATCCTTCTGCCCCAAATCTATTATTTAAATTCTAAGTAAATACATAAGTTACAAGAATAAATAATAATCCTAATTATATTGACTTAGTTGGTCGCCGCCGTTTTTCTTTTGCACAAGGCACCAGGTGGCCGCGGCGTCGGCTACCTTGACTCTCGAACCTTCTGAGAAAACACGATTCATGAGTGACGTCACAGATTCGACGCGACGCGCAATACACACAACGTGTGCGACCGACAGGTGAGCACGTTATATCGTGTATTTGCATAATATATATAGGTGAGATATACCTAAACCGGTTCCCCATGTCTGCGTCTACGTAAACAAAAACAAACCACTACAGAATGAACTGCGACCACGCTTCATAAAACACTA
The DNA here is from genome assembly GCA_036509395.1 of Antheraea yamamai. NCBI lineage: Eukaryota > Metazoa > Arthropoda > Insecta > Lepidoptera > Saturniidae > Antheraea > Antheraea yamamai. The sequence continues at coordinate 682,570 of AP028428.1, forward strand.
ATGTCACACAATTTGCAATGTAAATTCAATTTCCAAAACAGTTGCGACACAGGTGGAACCTTCGTTACTGGAACAAGTAGGAGTAGACTAGCGTCGCGAGGACCGCGAGCACCAAGGGCGGCCCCCACACACTTAACGCGCCCGACAGTGAGCTCTCATCGGATTCAAGGTCGGTGTAAGCGGGGGGCACCCGCTGCAGCACCTCCCACTTGTCCTCGTTGAGTACCTCCCCGATCTTGAACTGTTCCCGCCACTCAAACGCGATCTCGCTGTGGCCAACGTCGCGGAAGCAGCGCGACGCGTCTCCGCCGGCGAGGCGCAGAAGTACCTCGTGTCCGCCGGGATGTTCTTCCAAGAACTCGGTGACATCATACACGACGTTGTCGATGATTATGACGGCGTCGGTCCGGTGCCGGCGCGGCTCCACCTCGGCGCGACTGAACCTAGCGGTCATAACTTCGTGTGTGCGCGTATACGTGTGTTCCACACCGCGTCCGCGTATACGTGTGTCCCACACCGCGTCCGCTCGGGAACTACTCGACAGTGGACTGACAGACAGTCACCGGCTCATCTGCTGGCCTCGGCACCGGTGGGAGGTCCTCAGCTTTCACTTACGGTCACTCGACTCCAAGGGCAGAAGAACGTACGCTCTGAATCACTGATTACCGAATAACATTTCACACGTTTCCACAACGACCGTGATTTCTTAAGAATCTCTAGTCATACTAAAAACAATATAACACATAATTAACATAAATAAAAGTAATTAATAGGGTTGCCAGACGGAATTTAATTTAAAGGACATTCCCATTTTTAATCCTAAGAAGATCTTGTCTACTTGTTTTACTTGTTTTATGGACTCCACAAAACTGACCATAAATCATAATCCAGCAGATTAATCCGCTATTATAATGGATATATTATGCTATATTAATGAATCTTAAGATCGGGACTAGACGACGGCCAGTCTTCACTTTGATGAAGTCCGAAACGTTCGTTTCCAACCAAGACTGCGTAGACCAAGCTTTATGACCCGGCGCCGAGTCTTGCTGGAAGGACCAGTCTTGGTTATTGAACATGGTGTCGTTAAGTGGCTTTACTACCTTCTCAAGAATGGTATCTTGATACACTTGTGCCGATGTTTTGGTACCTTTCTAACAAAAATATAGCTCAGTCACTCCTTTATAGCTAATACCCCACCAAACCATCACTGAAGTCGGATAGTGCCCACGTTGCACTCTGTCAACTAATTGGGAAGCTTCCTTACAGCTTTGAGCATCAATACGGTCATTCTGTTTGTTAAAATGTTACTCAATTGTAAAAATTATCTCATCCGTAGACAACATTTTTCTGTGACCTCCCTTTGCGTACCGCTTCAGTAGTTATTTCGATTTTACCACCCTATTCTTTTTTAAATTATCAGTTAAGAAATGACCAGTACGTCTCTTATAGGCTGCAAGTCTTAAGTCATCTTTTAAAATACACGACATGGTTCTAGATGCTATCTTCATCTCCGGAGATAAAATCTTTTGCTTTCGAACAAGATTTCTTCGAATACTTTCCCTTACTGCATTGACCACCTTTTTCGTACGAACACTACGTGGATGGCCAGATCTCTTCTGTCACAAACATAGGAGGTCTCATTGTACCTATTAATAGCCCGGTACACAAAAATTTTACTATTTTTTTTTTTTTTTTTTTATTGTAGCTCGGCAAAGTGACTGTACTGTGCCTGATGGTAAGCACAGTAAAATCCAAAAACAATGGCGACCGCCGAAAGACATACTATCCATCGCCGGTCGCCGCTGTCATGCCGGCCTGAAAGCGTCCCAGTTAGGGACAGCCCCCCCCCCTGGTTGCTGGATATACACCGGCTGATCCCGGAACGCAACACGCCCAAACGTGCCACTATGGCGGGTGTTCCACCTAGTGTACGGTGGTCGCGATCCAGTCGGGTACAGACACCCTACCACCCCGCAAACTAATACCAAGCGTATGAAAAGTTTTAAATATTGCATTTGGCTCCATACCTACTTTGTGTGATGCAATCACAGCGATTCGGTTCTCTTTATCGCCCCACTCCATTTTAATATCGCAAAATATTGTACAATGTATTGGCGCCAAAACGCGAAAACTCAATGAATAATCATATAAAAATGACAGATTCCAAGTTGAAATGTAATATTTTGTTTATTTTTAATTGTAACAGTATTTATGGCCAGACTAAGTATGTATGAATTTAAGCTTAGCTTAGGTTAGCTCAGATAGGTCGGACACTCGGGGTGCGATGTCAGGAAGGGGTGCGATGTCAGGAACCTCCACGTGGTGCACCCCGGGCAACGTCGGTCCCTCTGACCGGCGGCTGATACCTGACGCGACTTTGGCTTTTCACACGGACTCCGATTCCTCTGAACTTGACGACCCTGGCTTGTTATACGGACTTTGTTCTCTCCTCTCACGATGACCTGGCTTGCTAACTGGACTATTCTGTTTCTCCTTATCTTGAAGACCATGGCATGCTTACTGGACACCGATGATACGATAATGATGGAAGCAAAATTTCAATTGGAACTACCCCAGGAGGGTACCGCTGCCTCCGGCAGTGGAGAATCCCTCCCCGGGCCTTCGGGTTCGGGCTGCCCCACGTTTTCTGGGGGGGGCAGAATTTTGCGCAGTAACAAAATCACGACTTTGGCGACCACCCGGAATAATGATGATTCTCAAACGACGACCCTTGCTTTGCCGACACGGACAACTGATGCCGCTGAACTTGTACAGCCTACTGTTGTGATTCAAAGAGACGTCTACTTGGACCATTTCGTCGCAAGCCGGTTCGGGAGTACTGAAACACTCGCTAGCGATCTGATGTCAGACGAACCCACCCCAAATGACGCCAATGGCGCTGCGTATGCGGCACAAGGCGTGTCACAAGGGGACAGTCAGATCGGCCTAGGGATAGAGGTAGTAGACGACGGGTTGGGGCCATTCGTCCAAAAAGAGCTCGATGAAATAGAGACTCTTGACGCGCAACGGCTGCGAGAGCTAGCAGACGAAAAGGTCGGAGTGATATATGAGGTCTGCAAGAAATCAAAAAACTTGGCAGGCCCCATGATCAAGGTGCTGAAGGCCTCGGCTAGGGTGCTCCAAGAGGTTACAGACGCCGCGCTCACACGCAACGCCAATGAGGAGACTGTGTGTCTTAGGCGCATGGTGAGGCAGCTCCGCCGCGAGATCGTCGATCTTAAGGTGGAGGTTCAAACCCTGCGGCAGAACGCTGAGGAAGCGAGAGCTCCACCTAGACCTCCAGTGCTAGAGCTCATTAACCGTGAGGTCGTGGAACTTGAGCCGGCACCTCAGCCCGAAGCTCGACATGGGTCTCCTCGACGGGACCAGAGCACCGTAGCCAGTGCCATCCAGGGTCTGGAGCGCTCCCTGCAGAAAACTGTAGGTGAACTAAGCGCCCGCCTGGTAGTGCTCGAGGACCGATTGTTCCCGCTTGATGCAGACCGTCCCTCTTTGGTGGCAGACAAGAGAAGGACTGCGGCTGATTTAGTCGCTAAAAAAGCTGGTTCAAAGACAGAGCGCGCAAAACCTGCGCCTCGCGTACAACCTGCGCCCCGCGGCACGCCTGTCTCCTCTGTAGTGACAGATGCAGTGGTGGAGGCGGTGACATCTGATCAAGAGCCTGTCCTGGGCCGAAATTGGCCTCGACTTTCAGCTCCTGTAGCCGTAGCCGCAGATGCGACGTGGACCACCGTGTCTCGCAGGAAAAAGGGGAAAAGAGCAAAGAAAGCCCCCGAAAAGAATGTCCCAGGGTCAAAGGTTAAGCCACCAGCGAAGCCAAACGCCAAGCCAGCGGCGAAGCCCAAGACCAGGCCCAAGCTCCCCTCAGCCCCGCGCTCAGCTGCCGTGGTTTTCACCTTGCAGTCGAGTGCGGAGGCGCAAGGGGTAACGTACAAGGATGCGCTCCTAAGAGCCATATCGAAGATTGACCTTCCCAGCCTTGGAATCGAGGGACAGTCGATCCGGACGACAGCGACTGGGGCTAGAGCCTTGCTGGTTCCACAAGGGTCGGAAAAGGCCGATCTGCTGGCGGAAAAACTGCAGGAAGTGTTAGGCGACATTGCAAACATCGCTAGGCCCGTTAAGAGGGCAAACGTCCGGATTGTCGGGCTTGACGACTCCGTCACCCAAGACGACGTTGTCACGGCGGTCGCTGCAAAGGCAAAGTGCAATCCGGCCTTCATAAAAGCTAGCGTTATACGCAGAGGAGGTAGGGGCATGGGTAGTATTCACGTGACCCTCCCGGTGAATGCGACCAGGACGCTGATAGAGGAAGGCGGGCGGCTCTTGGTGGGCTGGAGTGTGGCTCGGGTCCGCCTTTTGGTGGCCAAGCCCATGCGCTGCTTTAAGTGCATGGGCGTGGGCCACACTCGCCCACTGTGTCCGTCGTTGGCTGACCGAAGTGGCCTGTGTTTTCGCTGTGGACAAACCGGACACAAAGCGCTGCAGTGTGAGGCGATAAAGCCACACTGCGTCTTGTGTGCCGAGGCCGGATTACCGGCAGAGCACCAGATGGGGGGCTTTAACTGCAGGCCCCCTCCAGGCAAGCGCAGGCTGCTACCATCAGCGCCAGCGTAGACGTTGGGTGGACGTGGGGGGGCGATTCTTTCGCCCCCTGCGTTCGTCCTTAAGCCGGACCAAGGGGAGATGGGCCGGGGGGCCCGTCTCTCCATTGCACTGGTTTGGCCGTCTGGGAGACAGTCGGGATGTACCAGGCTGTCTCTCTTTAGCGCGGGAGGCCCAGGATTAGGCTGGGCCGGCTGCCCGGAGCGACATGGTTGCTAGCTAGCACGAGCCCGTGTCGCCCCATCAAGGCAGTAGAGGTACAACGGGGGGTTTTAGTCCGTGGGAGTCGGACATAACCCACTCTCTCCCCCGGGAGGGTGGGTATCCATAATGGATTTCCCCTCGTCAATAAAAAAAAAAAAAAAAAAAAATAGGTCGGACACTTTAAGCCAGACTAAGGGGAGATGGGCCGGGGGCCCGTCTCTCCATTGCACTGGTTTGGCCGTCTGGGAGACAGTCGGGATGTACCGGGCTGTCTCTCTTTAGCGCGGGAGGCCCAGGATTAGGCTGGGCTGGCTGCCCGGAGCGACATGGTTGCTAGCTAGCACGAGCCCGTGTCGCCCCATCAAGGCAGTAGAGGTACATCGGGGGGTTTTAGTCCGTGGGAGTCGGACATAACCCACTCTCTCCCCCGGGAGGGTGGGTATCCATAATGGATTTCCCCTCGTCAATAAAAAAAAAAAAAGATAGGTCGGACACGATCGACGCCGTCCGCCCGGTCCTGCCGGATTGGTGTAATGGGGCTCCCTGACGTTCCGTCTGGTGCAGGTCCTGACCGCGCACGGTTACTTCGGTTGGTACCTGCACCGGATAGCACGCAGGGAGCCGACCACCGTATGCCATCAGTGCTGAATCTGAATGTGCTGCGTGGGAGGAGCAGCGTTGCACGTTGGCTGCGGCAGTGGGACAGGATCTTTCGCTGCCGAGCGTAGTTGCGGCCATGCTCGGTAACGAGGATGTGTGGAATGTTGTGGCCTCCTTCTGCGAGGAGGTCGTCTCGCAGAAGGAGGCGGCGGAGAGGGTCCGTGAGCAGGACCACCAGAGTGGCCGTCTCCACCAACGGAGGACGGGCAGGAGGAGGCGTCAGTTTGAACGCCTCCTCCCACTGTAACCGGACCAGGGAAGATTGGTCGGGGCCCATCTTCCCATTGCACAGGTCCGGCCGACGGAGGAGACGGCTGGTGTGCACCCGGCTGTAGGCTGAAGTATCTGGGCCTCACCCTGGACGGGTGCTGGCGGTTTGATCCCCATTTCTCGGGACTCAACCGCGAATTGCGGGGGTGGCGGCGGCACTCGGTCGGTTGCTCCCTCATATAGGGGGGGAGTGCCGGGTGCCGCCGACTCTTCATGGGAGTCGTGCGGGCGATGGCTGCCTACGGGGCACCGGTCCGGGCCGACGCCCTCGGTGCCGTCAATGTGCGTGCGCTACGAAACGCGCAGCGCATTGTAGCACTGAGGTCCATCCGGGCATACCACACGGTGTCCTTGGCGGCGGCTTTTGTGCTCGCCGGCTCCCTGCCTTGGGAGCTGAAGGCGAGAGTTGCTGTGGCAAGTAAACACATTGGGGAACCTCCGGTAAAGAGATACAGGTAAAGAGGCGGGAAATGAGGGAGGAAGCCTTAGGAAGGTGGATGCATCTCCTTATTGCACAGGTCCGGCGGACGAGGGGAGGCAGTTGGTGTGTACCCGGTCTGTCTTTCTATAGGTAGGAGCCTGGCGGTCACTTTTTGCCGGGCGAACCGTTGGGTCGGCTCTATAAGGTAGACTAGCGAGTTCGATCCCTTGCCGCCCCATCAATTACGGTCGATCGGTACACCGTGGGGTTTTAGTCCGTGCGAGTCGGACATAACCCACCCTCTCCCCCATAAGGGATTTCACCACGTTAAAAAAAAAGCTCAGATAGGTCGCGAATTGCATGTATTAGGCAACAGCCCAAGCCGAGGTGTGCCGTGCACCCTTAAGCTAGATGTCAAATAAAATCGACTGAGTGCCTTAAGCGCTCGCCTTAGTAGTCCGGTGAAGCTGTTAAGTCCTTGCTAGGGCAATAGTGTAGTCAGTTCGAAAAAAAAAATTATACATAAGTAAAATATGTAAATAAGTACGGAACATCCATGCGTTCCTTTTTAGCCTAACTTTGTATAATTGATAATAGAATAGTTTTTTTTTATGTAATAATAGGTCTTTACGTATGAAATTGCCGTTCTGCAGTACTGGCCATTTCAAATCAAAATAATTTTTGTTTGGCTAAGAATTCTAATTTCAAATTAATTTTATTTTAAAAACATGGAATTCTTTTTCCAAAAGTAGTCATTTGTTTATTGATTAGTGTTACATTTTCATCGCATTTCAATCTTTTTTGTCATCATGGATACGTTAAAAATTCGAGTAATTATGGAATATGAGTACCGTCGTGGCAGCAACGCGGCACAAGCGGCACGCAACATCAACGACGTTTACGGAGCTAACACTACAAACCAACGCACCACCTGTTATTGGTTTGCTCGCTTCCGTTCTGGGAATTTCGACCTGAAAAGTGAACCTCGCGGTCGTCCGAAGACTTTGGTCGACAATGACGAATTAAAGGCGATTGTGGAAGCTGATAATACACAATCTACGGTTGAATTAGCAGCAGCTTTCGACGTTAGCGTCAAAACAATATTGGTCCATTTGCGTCAAATTGGCAAGGTAAAAAAGCTTGACAAATGGGTGCCCCACGAACTCAATGAGCGCCAGCGCGAAGTACGCGTCGAGACGTGCCTTGCACTGCTCAACAGACACACAAATGAAGGAATTTTGAACCGCTTTGTTACCTACGATGAAAAATGGATTCTGTTTGATAACCGCAAGCGCTCAGCAAGTTGGTTGGATCCTGGTTCAGCACCTACACAATGCCCTAAACGAAAACTTACCCCTAGAAAAGTGATGGTCACTGTTTGGTGGTCTAGCGCCGGTGTGATTCATCACAGCTTCTTACCAAACGGGGTGAGCATTACTGCAGATGTGTACTGTGAAGAACTGAACACAATGATGGAGAAGCTAGCACATCTCCAACCAGCATTGGTCAATCGCTCGTCTCCGCTGCTCCTGCACGACAACGCGCGACCTCATACTGCACAGCAGACGGTCTCCAAGTTGCAAGAACTGGGGTTGGACGTTCTCCGTCATCCGCCCTACTCACCAGGCCTTGCGCCCACAGACTACTACTTTTTCTAGAATTTGGATAACTCCTTGGCGGGAACAAAATTCAATACCCGAGAGGCAGTGCAAAATGCCTTTGAAGAATTTGTTGCCTCCCGTCCAGCTGATATCTTTAAGAAGGGCATCAATAAACTGCCACTGCGTTGGCAAAGATGCATTGATTGCATGGGTTCGATTAATACAAATAACAAATACATGAAAAAAATTAGTTTAAATTGTGTCATACAAAACGGCAATTTCATAGGTAAAGACCTAATATTAAAGTTAGTGTTCCTATAATTTGTATACTTAAGGATTTTTCATATCTCGTAAAAGAGAATTCTGGAAATTCAACTTAGTTCTACATTGCATCAAATGTTTCTTAATCATAGATAAACTTTGTTGGTTTTTAAGGTAGATAAAAACATTAAAGGTAATTTCAAAGATAAAAATGAAACATTCTTTCTCTACTGGCAGTACTGGCAATTAAATTAAGATTTGATTACTTGTAACTTGTAGATTTGACTGTTGAAGGTTACTTAAAGTTGATAATATATAATAACTAGAAAAATGCAATTTAAGTTACTTGAATAACTTTTGGAACAATCCTAAGAGATCCTATTCACTATAATGGAACAATTAATAGAATTCTGTGAACGAAATACATAGATAAACAATGTATGCAGAGTATAAAAATAATACGATATTAGGCTTAAAAGATGGGTATCCATTCTATCCAGTTCTTTTGATAGTTAAAAATGAAAATCAATATTGTTGGTATAAGGGATTATTGTTTTTTTTTATAATAATTATATGAATCGATTAAACATTATTGAAACTTGTTTTTGTTTACGTCTGTGATATAAATCGACATATTCATTGTACAATGAAAAAAATTATAAACACTTGCTAAGATGCAGTAGCTTACTTGCGACAGTTTTATAAATATAGGTTAGAAATATAATAACAACATGAAATTGGTAAGTTTTAATGATTTTTGGATCCATAGCAGTCATTTATATTGTTTGATTAAGTATAATGTTACTATAAATATATAATTTTAATGCTTTGCTTTGAAATACTTCATGTAAAGTCTTAAATGTATATATAATATTATGCCCTAATCTTATAACATTGTTTTTTTAGTATTGCCTCAGCAACGATGCCGCGAAGCCTTGCTTTGTGCTCTCATTCAAGGAGTTACTGATAATGTTGGATTGTGGACTATCTGCTCATTCAGTCCTAAATTTTCTACCGCTGCCCCCAGTGCCAAGTACTCGTTTGGCGTCGCTGCCAAATTATACTCCACCACATCACAACGATCCCCTTCTAGAAGGAGTAACTATGACTTTACATTTTTGTTCAACTTCTTGATGTGTAAACAATTTTTTTTAATTACATATATTCTCTAGGATGTTAATATTCAAGAAAGGATGGATACAAATTGTTACAGATAAGCTGGCTACTATAAAGAACAAAAATAAGGAAAACATTAAATTAAAAATGAATAATAACCACATACTTAGAAACTTACCTTATAAATAATTAAAATCAGCCAACCGCTTTAGATTAGGATAAGCAATGTAACTAGTTCAAACTGGTAGTCCGGTGAAGCTGTTAAGGCCTTGCTAGGCCAATAGCATAGTCAGTTCTAGAAAAAAAAATTAGTACAAACCAATTTCAAAACAGCTTGCACATTAAAAATATAATAGGATATTGAAATGTATTTTATATAAATCTACTCATTCTTATTTAAAATCAGCAAGTTAACATTTCCAATTTTTAAATAGGATATCAACCCCTTATTTGATACTAATTACTATGCATTGGCCTTCCAACCAACCATTATAATGCATTTCGACACTAATAAGGACACTGTCAAAGCCAACATTCAATTTCAAGAAAAACTAGCTAAGGAATGGAAGGGATGGGTTCCAATTTTTACAGATGCCTCTAAACTAGTCTGCTTTGGACACGTTGGTGCAGCGGTCTGGGTGCCAAAGCACAGAATTATATTAAACTATAAATGTCCTCCTGGAATCACGGTGTTTACAGGGAAAGCTGTTGCCATCCTTGAAGCTGTACTATTTATAAAAGCACACAAATTAACGAGATCCATTATATTTACTGACAGCAAAAGCTGCCTTGAAGCGATTTTGTCTAACCCTTTCCGTTCCAAAGATAAACACCCAGTTATACTTACAATTAGGAAAGCATTGTATGAGTGTTACCGTTTAGGTTTTAGTACGGTTCTTGCCTGGATCCCGGGGCACTGTGGAATATCGGGCAATGAAACTGTGGACTCCTGCGCCAAATTTGCCATCCAGTCGGGTTCATTGGATCATTATAGAATTTACGCAAGGGACTTATGCTTATTATCTAAATTAGGATTGTTTGATGCGTGGCGAAAGAGTTGGGATTTGTCTCGGAAATTAAAGGGCAAGCATTATGGGTTTTTGCAACTTGATATTCCCCAAAAGCCATGGTTCTTTAAATTTAGAAATGTTAGTAAAAATGTTGTCTCTATTATTTGCCGTTTGCGCCTTGGGCATGTCAGCACACCAGTACATTTGAATAAAATAAGGATCAGGGATCACTCTATTTGTTAATGTGGCTTAGAGGATGGATCACCAGATCACATATTTTTTAATTGCCCTAGAAACTGTCAACTCTAAAAGCAAGCCTTTCTCAATCCTAGGTAGTGCACCTGACTGGACTATTTTAATAGATACGTATGACAAGCACTATAAAATCCCAGAGGATGTTGGTGTTTCGTCATCCAGACCGGACATATTCCTCTTCTCTAGACACATTAAACATATAATACTAGTAGAGCTTACTGTACCGTGGGAAGCCAACATTCCTAAAGACCACACAATCAAATTAAATAAATATTACCATCTAACTAACGAACTAAATAAAAATGGCTATGTGGTTAATTTATACGCGGTAGAAGTAGGAGCGAGAGGTATACCAGCAAAATCTCTCTACAACCTTCTGAAGGACCTTGGCCTGTCGAGAACTGCAGTAAGTTATATTTTAGAACGAGTATCAAAGGCTGCACTAACAGGTTCCTACCAAATTTGGCTAGGCAGGGCGGGAAACTCGAGCAGTGAAGGTGAGCGTTGATGCGCATCTCAAAGGGGGCCTCCTTAAACCTACACCTGGGTCGCAAGTCCTGGGAACTGCTCTGAGTTTCTCCCTCTGCCACACGATGGACCCGGCACCCGCACAGTGAATCCATGGAAGGCTAAGAAGTTCGTCTCCCCGCTTCGATTTTTCTGTCTATTACATATACATATTTAGGTTTAGTTGTACTTTCTTGATGTAGTATGACCTTGAGAAACTATAATTTATTTTGGTACTATAGCATCAAATATAACAAACTGTAGAACAATAAATTATTCTTATTAAATTATTGTATATAATATTATATTGTAATATTTTTATAAAAGTATCAAAGTCTTTAAAGTGCAAGTGCTCTATAATCCCCAGTTACCATGTCTGAGCTGTACGTGTCTAGTAGGACTCGACGCCAAAATTGAACCGCGAAGAATTGAGAGCGCGTACTTAAGATTTTTTTCTAGTGTTAGTATTCTTTCTTATGAACGCTATCTTAACGATGAGAGATATATGATTGAGTTGTAAAGAAAAGTAGTGAAGCTTGATAATGCTACAAAAAAGTGAGCGACAGTATATGTCTAACTTTTATATTGAAGTCACAAAAAGTAGTTTTTTATAAATATTTACCACGTAAGGAAGTGGGCACAATCAGCTAGCTAAATGTTAATTTATTTCATACATGTTGGGTTACCACGAAAAGGGGACCTTTAGAGGTATATGATGATGTATTTTTATTGATTTTTATAATTGAACATGCTCAGAGGACCTAGAACCATGTGTATCAATAATAAAAGTGTTTTAACCTCTAAAAGCTGTTTACAGCAGAGTTGGTAAGTGCAGCATTGTATGCTGCATATACCTAGTCTTGCAATAAATACTGAAATGAAGAAAAAAAATATTTTCTATTGCAAATAGTATTTATTACTTTTACAGTGAACCCACTGTTTAATAAATATAAAAAGCTTATTCGAAGTGGTCTTCATTGGCTGCAATACAGTCCTTTAAATATTGAGGCCAGTTATCAATAGAAGCACGCACTCTTTCCATGGGAGAATTCTTCACTGCCAATCGTACGGATTGGTTTAGGGACTCCAAATTATCATGGCGTTTAGAGCAAGCCATAATCTCTAAAACTGACCATAAATCATAATCCAGCGGATTAAGATCCTAGACAACGGTCAGTCTTCAGCTTTGATGAAGTCCGAAACGTTCGTTTCCAACCAAGACTGCGTAGACCGACCTTTATGACACGGCGCCGAGTCTTGCTGGAAAGACCATTCTTGGTTATTGAACATGGTGTCGTTAAGGGGCTTCACTACCTTCTCAAGAATGATATCTTGATACACTTGTGCCAATGTTTTGATACCTTTCTCACAAAAGTATGGCTCAGTCACTCCATCATAGTCAATACCCCACTAAACCATCACTAAAGTCGGATAGTGCCCACGTTGCACTCTGTCGACTAATTAGTAAGCTTTCTTAGAGCTTTGAGCATAAATACGGTCATTTTGTTTCTTAAAATGTTGCTCAATTGTAAAAAATTTCTCATCCGTAAACAACATTTTTCCGTGACGTTCCTTTGCGTACCGCTTCAGTAGTTGTTTCGAATTTACCACCCTATTATTTTTTTAATTATCAATTAAGAAATGACCAGTATGTCTCTTATAGGCTGCAAGTCCTAAGTCATCTTTTAAAATACGCAACATGGTTCTAGGTGCTATCTTCATCTCCCTAGATAAAATCTTTTGCTTTTGGACAGACACCTTTTTCTTACGAACACTACGTGCATGGCCAGATCTTTTTCTGTCACAAACAGAGGCGGTCTCATTGTACCTATTGATAGCCCGGTACTCAAACATTTTACTAATACCAAGCGTATAGAAAGTTTTTAATATTGCATTTGGCTCCATACCTACTTTGCGTGATGCAATCACAGCGATTCGAGTCTCTTTATCATCTCACTCCATTTCAATATCGCAAAATATTGTACAATGTATTGGCGCCAAAATGAGAAAACTCAATGAATGAATAATCATATAAAAATGACAGATTCCAAATTCAAATGTAATATTTTGTTTATTTATTAATTGTAACAGTATTTATGGCCGGACTAAGTAGTTATGAATACAGGGGTGGGTAATACAGCTTTTGTGGTATATAATTAGGAAGTGATATACTGATATTTGATCACAGTTTTAGAAACAGTATATTGACTGTATATATCAGTTTTCCTGAATCTGGATACTGGAAAAAACACAATGCGATAGTAGTTACATAAGTTTTAAGTATTGAATATCATGAAAAAATTTAAAAGTTATATGTTAACATCGGTAGAACATAATACCAAAATCAGATAGCATGATTTCAGTTTTCCTAGGTTTTGAACTGACTGTATTTTTTAATATTTTGTGACTAGTTTATAATTATAGGTAATGTTACACAATAATAGATATAGGCTTATAGAGATAGTTTCAGTACACTGTAATATGCAAATTCATATGTATAGTAGATTGGTAAATTTACATAATTATTTTGTTGCTTTAAAATTAAGGTCCAAGGTTGAAATAAAAAACAAAATTTTTGTTATCCTAACAAAATATTAAAAACAATTTTCAGACCTATGTATTTAATTAAATCATAAGGTTCTACAAGAGGTGGATTATACATGACTGGCTCGACTCTGATCGTGCGTTTTTGGTCACTTTAAATTGATTTTGTTATGTAACATAAACACTGATTGATTAGCTTTTCTTTAAATAGGGATACAAGTGTTCCACGTGTTATTGTGATAGTTTCACTGCTCTACAATAGTTATGATTACGAGCCAATAGTAATCAGTATGGTTCAATAATAGTGCAAATCATTAATATAGTTCAATATTAGTAATATAGGTTAATAGGACAGTTCTAATAACTATACCAATATACATCACAGGAACTTTCGTTTTCGCTTCATCATAGAATTTTAGAATAAAAATATTTATATTTATTATTTTATAGTAACAAAAACAGGGTTTCTTATTTTTTTAATTTTAAAGTTTACAATTTCTATATCTAAAAATATTAGGGTGCATTTTTTATTCTTAACAGTATAGATGTCGCCTTTGTAATTTAAAATATAATATTCATACATAAATTATTTCTTTCAAAGAAATAATGAAAAGTGATGACGCCGCGGCGTTGACGACGTCACCATGGGGGCGTGCGGGTGCGGGTTTACCTATGTTCAATTTAAGTGGACTGTATTTGCGGGGGTGCTATATTGATATTCAACTATTGCGATCAGTTACGATTAAGGAGAGAAGGGCAGGATGGAAACCTGGCACATTCCTTGCGGCGATACAGTCTCCACGTGGCTAGCCGGCTAGGTGTTCTCGTTTCTTTCCACCGAGTCTTCTCTCACACAACACTTATTGTTCATAATAAATGTCGGCACGTATGTAGCGATGCGTTTATTTCTCACTCGACCATGCAAAACTCAAAATGTAAGCATGCGGCGCGGCTCGGCACGGACACTGCGAGCCGCGTAAACTACACGACGATAGCGGACGAAGTAACACAACACACTGGCGGCACCAGTCGAACACTGGCGGCGGCAATCGAAACTATTGGCGGCGCGAGCGTCGCGCTCGCGGCGAATAAGCATGTGCCATAGTTAGAGGGAAATGTGATTGGGCAAGACTAGATGGCGTGACCTGATCGCATTAATTGGTCAAAATTCAAAGTGACGCGATTTAATCCATAATGCGGGAATTTTCAAACATACATAAAGCGGCGCAACCAAAAAGTAAGGAACTGGGCATTCATATAAAAAAAGAAGCCGTTTGATATCTGCATCCTGCCCTGTATCATATATGGCTGTGAAACTTGGGCTTTGATGAAACGCCATAGGGACAAATTAGCAAAATGTCAGAGAAGTATGTAAAGGAGCATGTCAGGTCTAAAACAAACGGATAAAGTTAGAATTACAGATATCAGGCATAGAACGAAACTAACAGATATCTTGTCACGCATTGACCAACTAAAATGGAGGTGGACTGGACATTCCACTGTAATAAAGAAAAATGGAGAAAACAGGTAACAATTTGGTATTCAAGGGATCTAGAAGTTAAGGTCGTCAATTACGAAGATGGGAGGATGATTTTAAAATGACGTTAGGAGCCTCATTGGACAAGAGTGGTGGCAGACAGAAAGCAGTGGGAAGAGTTTGAGGCCATTAGGCAAATTACGAGATATATTGTTTGTCTTAATAAGAAATAAAGAGTCTGTTATTATTATTCATACATAACTGAATAGTTGAATGCTAATCAGTATATTTAAGTTATTATACGTGTGTAAAACTATCGTATCGAGTGGGTGTATATATAAAGGAAAATAAAATTGTTCCAGGAGTTAAAGGAGTGCTGCGGTCGTGTGTTCGTCGACAGTGTCCCCGAGTTCTGTCCACCGCTGGACAAGGTAGTGGACTTCTCGCAGCTGGACGTCATCTTGATCTCGAACTACACGTGCATGCTCGCGCTCCCCTTCATCACGGAGGAGACCGGCTTCAAGGGGCAGGTGTACGCCACCGAACCGACGCTGCAGATCGGGCGCTTCTACCTCGAGGAGCTCGCCGAGTGGGTGCCGCGGGGCGGCGGCGGGCAGGCGGCGCGGCGCTGGAAGGAGGCGGTGCACGTGCTGCCGCCGCCGCTCGCCGACGCCGTGCGGCCCCGCGCCTGGCGCCGCCTGCTCGCGCCGTGCCACATCGCGCGTGCCCTCGCCCGCGTGCGCGTCGTCGGCTACGACGAGAACGTCGACGTGTACGGCGCGCTCACCGCCACCGCCGTCAGCTCCGGCTTCTGCCTCGGCTCCGCCAACTGGGTGCTCCGCTCCGCGCACGAGAAGGTCGCCTACGTGAGCGGCTCGAGCACGCTCACGACGCACCCGCGCCCCATCAACCAGGCGGCGCTGCGCGGCGCCGACCTGCTCGTGCTCGCGGCGCTCACGCAGACGCCGGCGCACAACCCCGACCACATGCTCGGCGACCTCTGCGTGCACGCGGCCGTCACGCTCCGCGCCGGCGGCTCCGTGCTGTGCCCGGTCTACCCGAGCGGCGTGCTCTACGACCTGCTCGAGTGCCTCTCGGCGCACCTCGAGGGCGCGGGGCTCGCGCACGTGCCGCTGTACGTCGTGTCGCCGGTCGCGGAGTCCTCGCTCGCGTACAGCAACATCCTGGCGGAGTGGGTGTCCGCCGCGAAGCAGGCGCGCGTGTACCTGCCCGACGAGCCCTTCCCGCACGCCGCGCTCGCCCGCGCCGGCCGCCTGCGGCACGCGCGCGCGCTGCACGACGACGCGCTCAGCGCCGACTTCCGACAGCCGTGCGTGGTGTTCTGCGGGCACCCGAGTCTCCGGTTCGGCGCGGCCGTGCACCTCGTCGAGCTGTGGGCCTCCAACCCGCTCCACGCCATCATTTTCACCGGTGAGCGGCACGGCGACCGATCGTCGGTCCGTACGTCGCGGCCCTCGATATTTAAATCTGTCCGTTTGTCGCAGAACCGGATTTCCCGCATACGGAAGCGCTGGCACCGTTCCAGCCTATCGGCATGAAAGCGTTCCACTGCCCCATCGACACCTCGCTGAACTACTCCCAGGCCAACAAGCTCGTGCGCGAGCTGCGGCCCAAGGAGCTGGCGCTGCCGGAGCAGTACGCGGCGGCGGCGGGGGCGGGGGCGGGGGCGCGGCCGCACGTGGCGGGCGAGGTGCCGACGGTGGTGGTGCGGCGCGGGTCGGCGGTGCGCGCGGGCACGCGGCGGCGGGCGGCGCGGGGCACGCTGGCGGGGTCGCTGGCGGCGCGGGCGGCGGCGCGGGAGCTGCGCGCGGGGCTGCGGGCGGCTCCGCTGCGGGCGGCGCTGCACGTGCGCGACAGCCGGCTGCGGCTCGAGTCCCCGCCCCCCGGCGCCCGCCGCCGCGGCGCCCGCGTGCCCCGCGTCGCCGGTGCGGCTCGCGTGCGGCGCCCCCGACGTGGACGCGCTGGTGGCGGAGCTGGGGCGCGCGGGGGCGGGGGGCGCGCGGGTGGAGCGGGGGGCGGACGGGTGCATAGTGCACCTGCCGCGTCACGACACGCTGGTGCACGTGGAGCGACACGCGACACACGTGTTCTGCGAGGGCGGGCCGGAGGTGCGTCGCGCGCTGCGACGGGCGCTGGCGGCTTGCGTACCGCACGTCTAGGACACTATACCGGAACCTGTACCTTTTATAAAAGTGTTCCATCTCTCGTTCACCTCATTTCAATGTTCTCATTCATTTACTGTTCCGTCATAAACAGTACTAATGAGTAAATGGAATTTCCAGGAAATAAACAGACTTGCAGTACAGTCACATACATTAATTTTCATTACTTTTCATACTATCATTTGGCTTGAACGAAAATATAATTAAATAATAATAACCATAATGTATAAAATAACACATGTTGTTAACTAACTGTCAACTGCTGTCATTGTAATCCTGGTACATTTTTTTTTTTTAATTTAACAATCTTATCAAAATCACTTGTATGAAATATCCATTGTTAAAATATTTCTAATTTTTATATTAAATTTTGTAATGAAATTAATAGTTACTGATATAGCATTTATTGCATAAATAAATATTTAACACTTATGTATGTAATAATGATAAAATCGACCATCTACGAGTTCGACTGGGTTAAATGAAATTAAGCAATACTGTGTCCCGTGGCACTGAGACATAGTGTCGTGACAAAGGTGCTTCGCTCCCTCTCGCCCCGCTCGCCTCCCCCAATCACCTTGTTGCCAGTCTTGTCATATCCAATTCTCACAAGAAAATTTATTACACATAATCTTCTACAATCTAATAATAATTATATCATTTTTTTAAATCTGGGCATTATAACAAATATCATCATTCGGCATACCTGCAGTTAATTTTTGACTGCATATACATCAGTGGAGTGAGTCACAAAATCACAAGTTCAATTGCAATACCGACACATCTTTCTGCATGACACACATGACAATAGATTAATACGCCTATATCGGGAATCGATATACCTATAATTGGATTCCGGAACAAACTTCTACACAAAGAGACAGTTTAAATATGAATCGTAACATTATATTAAAGAAGCACAAAATCACTGATAGATTAATCTCCGGCGGAAAAGGAGATCGGCACAGTTTGACAAACATGAACGTGGACGAGGTCGGGAGGCGAGCCTACGCGTTGAGGTCCATGTCCGCGAAGAGGTCGGAGCGCGTCGCCACCGTCAGCGCGTAGTGCGCGTTCAGCTGGTGCAGCAGCTCGCGCTCGTCCAGCGGCTCCAGCGCCTCCGCCCGCGCGCGGTCCTCCTCTCCCAGCGCCCCCCACACCGTCCGCATGTCCCACGCACGCGCGCGCTCCCATCCCAGCGCCCGCATGCACTCCGCCTGCTGCGGCGGCGAGCGCCGGTGTGCCGCGCCCGGCGCCCCGCACCCCCGCGCCTCCAGGCTGCGCGCCATCACCTCCCCGAACCGGTCGCCCAGGTTGCACTGCTCGTACACCACCAGCGCGCTCCGCCCGAACCACCCCGCCAGCGACCGCACCAGCGCCGCCGCCGCCTCCGCGCGCAGGTACACGAGCACGCACTCGGCCAGCACGAGCGTCGGCGCGTCCGCCGTCGCCGTCGCACCCGCGCCCGCCGCCCCCGCACCCGCGCCCCCCGCCCCCGCGCCCGCGCCCCCCGCACCCCACGCCCCGGCGCCGGCCAGCTTCCGCCGCAGCTCCGGCAGGCACGCGAGGTCGCAGCCGAGCAGGTGGTACCCGTCCGAGTGCAGGTCGCCCTCGCGGATTATAACCTCGCCGTCTGAAACCGCACGCTTTAATATGTTAATATTAGTATGCTAGCTGTACCCGCAGCTCTACACGCGTATTTATTTAAATTTCGTAAAAAATAAATAAATATAAAAACAATTGTAACTTACAGTAACATGTAACGTATACATCATTACATAGTATAAAACAAAGTCCCCTACCGCGTCTGTCTGTCTGTCTGTTCGCGATAAACTCAAAAACTACCGAACAGATTGTCATGCGGTTTTCACCGGTGGATAGAGTGATTGATGAAGAACGTTTTAGTCTATTTGTCAAGAATTTTTTCATAATCAGGGCTGGACAACGTCTGCCGGGCCCGCTAGTTAGATATATAAATGTATCAAATGAGGTTTATCATCAGCAACATATTTGGAACCTTAACCCACCATATAACTACCTCAGTGCTCCCTTACACTGTATAAGGAACTAATGAAACAACATCTTAAAGATGTTATTATAATAGTATAATACACCCATATTGTCATTAAACAGTTGTAGTCCGATGAAACTGAAAAAGACCTTGCTACGTCAACAGCATAATCAGTTCGAAAAAAAAAAAGTCACATTTATAATCCAAAACCTTATTCAAAATACCCCTTCTATCTTCAAACTTAATATTAATAATTGTAATGTTAAATTGTAAACAATGAATAAGCTACCCTCTTAAAATCTTGCACAAATATAAATCAAAATATAAAACTTCATATCTGTCTCAGCAGTTTTTAATATTCGACAATTTAAATAGTGCTCTTTGAACTCGATACAATATTCTTATATGTAGACGAAAGCGAGATAAATAAAACAAAATAGCCGCCAAAATGACCAAAACAACAATATAATTCAAACTACATATATACAGATACAGATATATAAATTTCGACTATATTTATTCTTGTAGTCCAGTAGGTACTACAACGCAAGTCTTACGCAGATGTTTACAATGAACAACATATTTTTGCTAAATTTCAAGCGAATTAAGTCACGAGTAACGGCTAGTCTAAAATAGAATCATCTAAATTACTTCCTATAAGGTCAGTTATCTCCCATTGAAAGTCCCGTGAAAATCGGTCTAACCGTTTTGGAGATAGCGTTACGGACGAAGTCGCGGTTAACAGCTAGTATAATTTAGAGTAGCCCAAGTAACTCGCTATAATTTTAGCTATCTGCCAGCGAAACTCCCGTCAAAATCGGTTCGGCCGAGTGTTCCGGACAAACAGACAGATAGAGCGATAACAAATTTTTAAATTGCATTTTTGTTATCTACTGATACCCAATCATTAAAAAATATATATATTGATATTACATACAGACACTTCATTTTTACTATATGTATATGCTTATATCCAGTGCATGAATGAAATTCATCCAAAATATAAAATAAACAAAACTATACTTTTGTCTTACTATCTTGATACATTGTTTTAAATTTGTCACAGAAGTGTAATAATTGCATTTCTAAATAAATAAAGGAACATATTTATTTGTAATTTCATTTTAAGCCTTAAACTACCTGCATTATAAATGTTTTACCAAATATGTAGTAAATAATTGACGTGATAACATCTTATAAATAGATGAATGCCCTGCACACACTCAAAGCATGACTCATTGTCACGTTCCGCCTGAACCGAGCGTACAAGCGAGAGCACGGAACAAGCGATACAAGGGCGCGATCCACCTAAGCGTTCGGTTTCTGAGCATTTATCTATATATTTTTATGATTTTACTTGATAGAAAGACATTGAACTAACTCCCATAGAGATACTACAATGTATACTGATATTTAAGTTTAACTACTCACTATTTAATATGCACTAGTAGCTTATTATGTTTTCAGTATCACCCGACCAGCTTATTGTTGACCCTCTCCTAAACCTATGTAGAAACCAAACTGAAAGTCTCAAATTTCCAATATGGAGGGCAGCAAAGACTACCAAGTAGAAAATATGTTTTTTTTATTCAGAATAGATCAACCAAATGCATTTAAAGAAATAAATATTAATAACAAATGCAGCTAACACATTTTCTTTACTTTTACAAATTGTACTTTAACAACTAATCGTACATTTCATATATGTATGGTTACTTACATATCATAGGATTATTTATATCTGGGTACCACGCTACATTTGATCCATTTCCTAGAAATGAATGAATAAAGATCTATGCAAGATTATTATAACAATCCATTACCTTCATTACTTATTTTCTCAAGCAGTTGCTTGTTACGTTTAATGATGTGACATTTCTTGGTTGTGACAGCCGGGAAGTCTATCTCAATGAAGTTGCCAACAGCCTGTGTAGTGTCCTTCAGTCTCCAGTACAATGTATCAAAGCCACAGCCCAAGTTAATTATTTGGCACTTGGTGTCGCATCTCTAGAACACAATAAATATAATCAAACTCAGAGACTATCTTAACTTTAGATATAATCAAATTAATACACTTTAAAAATGTCACTTTGAAATAAAAGAAGTCATTATAAGTGACCTGTAACCATATTCTCTGGAATCTAAATTAAGCATAGTAGCCTGTATGATGTGTAGTAAAGCAAAAGCTTCTATGTTTATGCAGTATAAGATATTTCAAAATTAAAAGCATTAGAAAAAAATTTACACCTGTATGAAAGCCCTCCAAATTCGCCCTTTTTATCTTCTTTATACTTTTTATTTTAATGGATACTATAAAATATACTACACTATAAAATCCCAGAGGATGTTGGTGTTTCGTCATCCAGACCGGACATATTCCTCTTCTCTAGACACATTAAACATATAATACTAGTAGAGCTTACTGTACCGTGGGAAACCAACATTCCTAAAGACCACACAATCAAATTAATTAAATATTACGATCTAACTAAGGAACTAAATAAAAATGGCTATGTGGTTAATTTATACACGGTAGAAGTAGGGGCGAGAGGTATACC